>CM074782.1:27351853-27797709 GCA_037355745.1 Pseudo-nitzschia multiseries | reverse complement strand
TTCAGCCAGGTCGACCAGCCATTGACACTGTGCTGAGACTCATCTTTGGCATATTCTGAGTCACTGAATCCAATCAACTCGAAAATGAAATTTTTGGTACCATCCCACACTGCATTTGGGGCTAACGTGAGACCTCTCTTGGGTGTTCCGGCACAATACTTCATCACTCGCTTCAGTGCCTTCATGTGGGACTTCCTTGCTTCAGTCATGAACCTAGACAGCTCCCGGACAGCATTCTGTGTTTCGATTCTTGACCATCTCATCATATGCAATAGGATGGCTGTTCTGGACCTGTACTTGGTTTGGGCTTCCTTGGTGAGAACACTATCAGATGGTCCTTCACCTTCTTTCTTCAACACTGATCCTGGCTCTGCTGGAGTCGTGGGATTGCCTCTGCATTCATCAAGCTTGAACTCGTCGACAAATCTTTTGATCTTGACTGGTTGGGTCATTCGCAGAGTCCTGTTCTTCTTGTCCTGCTCAATGTGACATCCAACATATTCGTCCATCTCGCCAACATCCTTGCATTCAAATAGGGACTTGAGTTGCTCTTTGTGTTTTAGTACTTCTGCTTCTTCACCAATGATGCAAAAGTCATCGTCCCACAGCAACATCAAAAGTAGCTTGTTGTTGATCCACCTGAAAAATAGGCATGGGTCGGCCTTGCATCTCTCCATCTGCATGGTATGCATTGCTCGTCGCGCTTCTCTCCAGAATTGTATGGCAGCTTGAATTGTGCCATAAAGTGTTTTCTGCAATTGGATCAGTACATATGATGGGTAGAACTTCTGATATCCCTCTGGAATCTTGGTGAATATCTTCTCTCCATTCTGAAATTTGCCATTCAGAAAAGCTCCTTCCACATCCACAATGTAGGCCATAAAATTTGCCATGACCATCAATATCATTGCAATTCGGATTGAGATATCACTGACAACCGGTGAAGACTTGTCTTCTGGCCATCGTAGTGCTCACCGTCTAGCTGCTTGAATCCTTGGACGGCATTCCTGCATCTTACTGTGCCATCAGGTTTCATCTTGTTGGCCCAAGTGGTATCCATGATTTTGGTGCCTGGTGGGATATTGGCTTCATCGATCTCTTCAAAAACTCCATATTTGACCATCTTCTCATGTTCAGCGTTGACACCCTCTGTAAACTTGTCTTGCATTGGACTGGCCATGGATTCCTTGTAGTTCATGGTCTTTAGCTCATTGGTGTTGTCAAAAGCACTCCCCGCTGCGCCAACTAGACTGAGTTCACTCATAGCGCCTTCCTGAGATGGAATAGAGACTGACAGAAGATTGAATTCTTTCAGCTCAGTCATTGCCTTGTGGAACTGGATTTCAGCATCAGTGAATTGAGCTGCGTAGCTGGCCATATCGCCATAGCGTATGTCCGGATTGAGATGAGAGTTTCTCACGACACGACCGTATCTTGTGGTTGTTACAACATGTGGATCCTCTGCTTCAGTGTCTTCATTGCTGTCGTAGGCCTCATCATCGCTTTCATATTCGATCTTGGTTTCTTCAATGGTATCGGTGTAGTCATCGTCATAACTATCGAAGGCAGGCGCCTCTGTTGCGTTTGCAGATTCAGGTTGGAAGGGAACTGCTGGTGTTGTGGCTCCCCCACTTTCACCCTGCAACTGCACGCGACGAGGCCTGGTGGTGGTGCGCAAAATGGAGACAGGGTGGGTAGGTGTGGCGTTGACTGGGAGGTCCATGTGGCCACCTTCAAGGAAATCAATTGAGATATCACTAACAACAGGTGAAGACTTGTCTTGGCCGTCATAGTGCTCGCGGTCTAGCTGCTTGAATCCTCGTATCGCGTTCCTGCATCTTACAGTACCATCCGGTTTCATCTTGTTGGCCCAAGTGGTATCCATGATTTTGGTGCCCGGTGGGATATTGGCTTCGTCAATCTCTTCAAAAACTCCATATTTGACCATCTTCTCATGTTCAGCGTTGACACCCTCTGTAAACTTGTCTTGCATTGGACTGGCCATGGATTCCTTGTAGTTCATGGTCTTTAGCTCATTGGTGTTGTCAAAAGCACTCCCCGCTGCGCCAACTAGACTGAGTTCACTCATAGCGCCTTCCTGAGATGGAATAGAGACTGACAGAAGATTGAATTCTTTCAGCTCAGTCATTGCCTTGTGGAACTGGATTTCAGCATCAGTGAATTGAGCTGCGTAGCTGGCCATATCGCCATAGCGTATGTCCGGATTGAGATGAGAGTTTCTCACGACACGACCGTATCTTGTGGTTGTTACAACATGTGGATCCTCTGCTTCAGTGTCTTCATTGCTGTCGTAGGCCTCATCATCGCTTTCATATTCGATCTTGGTTTCTTCAATGGTATCGGTGTAGTCATCGTCATAACTATCGAAGGCAGGCGCCTCTGTTGCGTTTGCAGATTCAGGTTGGAAGGGAACTGCTGGTGTTGTGGCTCCCCCACTTTCACCCTGCAACTGCACGCGACGAGGCCTGGTGGTGGTGCGCAAAATGGAGACAGGGTGGGTAGGTGTGGCGTTGACTGGGAGGTCCATGTGGCCACCTTCAAGGAAATCAATTGAGATATCACTAACAACAGGTGAAGACTTGTCTTGGCCGTCATAGTGCTCGCGGTCTAGCTGCTTGAATCCTCGTATCGCGTTCCTGCATCTTACAGTACCATCCGGTTTCATCTTGTTGGCCCAAGTGGTATCCATGATTTTGGTGCCCGGTGGGATATTGGCTTCGTCAATCTCTTCAAAAACTCCATATTTGACCATCTTCTCATGTTCAGCGTTGACACCCTCTGTAAACTTGTCTTGCATTGGACTGGCCATGGATTCCTTGTAGTTCATGGTCTTTAGCTCATTGGTGTTGTCAAAAGCACTCCCCGCTGCGCCAACTAGACTGAGTTCACTCATAGCGCCTTCCTGAGATGGAATAGAGACTGACAGAAGATTGAATTCTTTCAGCTCAGTCATTGCCTTGTGGAACTGGATTTCAGCATCAGTGAATTGAGCTGCGTAGCTGGCCATATCGCCATAGCGTATGTCCGGATTGAGATGAGAGTTTCTCACGACACGACCGTATCTTGTGGTTGTTACAACATGTGGATCCTCTGCTTCAGTGTCTTCATTGCTGTCGTAGGCCTCATCATCGCTTTCATATTCGATCTTGGTTTCTTCAATGGTATCGGTGTAGTCATCGTCATAACTATCGAAGGCAGGCGCCTCTGTTGCGTTTGCAGATTCAGGTTGGAAGGGAACTGCTGGTGTTGTGGCTCCCCCACTTTCACCCTGCAACTGCACGCGACGAGGCCTGGTGGTGGTGCGCAAAATGGAGACAGGGTGGGTAGGTGTGGCGTTGACTGGGAGGTCCATGTGGCCACCTTCAAGGAAATCAATTGAGATATCACTAACAACAGGTGAAGACTTGTCTTGGCCGTCATAGTGCTCGCGGTCTAGCTGCTTGAATCCTCGTATCGCGTTCCTGCATCTTACAGTACCATCCGGTTTCATCTTGTTGGCCCAAGTGGTATCCATGATTTTGGTGCCCGGTGGGATATTGGCTTCGTCAATCTCTTCAAAAACTCCATATTTGACCATCTTCTCATGTTCAGCGTTGACACCCTCTGTAAACTTGTCTTGCATTGGACTGGCCATGGATTCCTTGTAGTTCATGGTCTTTAGCTCATTGGTGTTGTCAAAAGCACTCCCCGCTGCGCCAACTAGACTGAGTTCACTCATAGCGCCTTCCTGAGATGGAATAGAGACTGACAGAAGATTGAATTCTTTCAGCTCAGTCATTGCCTTGTGGAACTGGATTTCAGCATCAGTGAATTGAGCTGCGTAGCTGGCCATATCGCCATAGCGTATGTCCGGATTGAGATGAGAGTTTCTCACGACACGACCGTATCTTGTGGTTGTTACAACATGTGGATCCTCTGCTTCAGTGTCTTCATTGCTGTCGTAGGCCTCATCATCGCTTTCATATTCGATCTTGGTTTCTTCAATGGTATCGGTGTAGTCATCGTCATAACTATCGAAGGCAGGCGCCTCTGTTGCGTTTGCAGATTCAGGTTGGAAGGGAACTGCTGGTGTTGTGGCTCCCCCACTTTCACCCTGCAACTGCACGCGACGAGGCCTGGTGGTGGTGCGCAAAATGGAGACAGGGTGGGTAGGTGTGGCGTTGACTGGGAGGTCCATGTGGCCACCTTCAAGGAAATCAATTGAGATATCACTAACAACAGGTGAAGACTTGTCTTGGCCGTCATAGTGCTCGCGGTCTAGCTGCTTGAATCCTCGTATCGCGTTCCTGCATCTTACAGTACCATCCGGTTTCATCTTGTTGGCCCAAGTGGTATCCATGATTTTGGTGCCCGGTGGGATATTGGCTTCGTCAATCTCTTCAAAAACTCCATATTTGACCATCTTCTCATGTTCAGCGTTGACACCCTCTGTAAACTTGTCTTGCATTGGACTGGCCATAGATTCCTTGTAGTTCATGGTCTTTAGCTCATTGGTGTTGTCAAAAGCACTCCCCGCTGCCCCAACTAGACTGAGTTCACTCATAGCGCCTTCCTGAGATGGAATAGAGACTGACAGAAGATTGAATTCTTTCAGCTCAGTCATTGCCTTGTGGAACTGGATTTCAGCATCAGTGAATTGAGCTGCATAGCTGGCCATATCGCCATAGCGTATGTCCGGATTGAGATGAGAGTTTCTCACAACACGACCATATCTTGTGGTTGTTACCACATGTGGATCCTCTGCTTCAGTGTCTTCATTGCTGTCGTAGTCCTCATCACTTTCATATTCGATCTTGGTTTCTTCAATTGTATCGGCGTAGTCGTCATCATAACTATCGAAGGCAGTCTCCTCATTCGTGGCCATAGTGGGGTTTGCGTTTGCAGATTCAGGTTGGAAGGGAATTGCTGGTGCTGTGGCTCCCCCACTTGCATCCTGAAACTGCACTCGACGAGTCCTGGCGGTGGTGCGTAAGATGGAGACAGGTTGGGTAGGGGTGTCATTGATTGGGAGATCCATGTGGCCACCTTCAAGAAAATCAGCATGAAAATTGATAGCTTTACTGGCGGGGGCATTGGGGGGAAAATACATTCTCTTCAACCAGTAAATATCACGGGTAGCCGTAAACGTGTTCTTCAATGGATCATACGTCACATAGCAATCTCCTGGCCGGTCAGTGCAATATCCAGCAAAGAAAGCAGGATTCCCGCGATAATTGAGTTTGGGAGTTGTAGAACGCTTGACGCAAACTACTCCAGCCTCGCCAAAGGTTCTGAGATGGGCGCTAAAGGCAGGGACCGTGCCAGAAAAATGTTGGATCTTGGGCAAAGTATTGCCATTTACTGTGACAGCCTCCAACCAGTCCAACTGAACACCACACCTCATTGCCAAGGGGAAGAATCGAAACCTGTATTCCCTAGGCACATTTGCTTGAGAGCAAAGGGCCATGGCTCGACAGACGGACCGATCGATTGCTGTTTCAACCACGCTGTTCTGCTGTGAAGTATCCACAGAGGTATATTCGAACTTGCAAGAAAATTTCCAAGCTGCTGAGGCCAGCCGAGCGTCAAGTGCTGTGTTTTCACCGGCTTTATCACATCGTATGTGCTTCAAATTTTGGCCTTTGGATCTCCATTGGTTGAGCAATGCGCAAGTGGGTTCAACCATACCATCCTTGGTGGCAAAGAAATTGACAAGCCGGCATGAGGAATACTCATCAACAATCATGCAAAAATGGGGCTTGGTAATGAATGGGGCCGTCAACTTGTTACTTTTGGCAGCTTTGGGTGCTTTAACGGAGGACATGTCCACAAAGAGTCTTTCTCCAGGCTTGGTGGCTGCAACATGTTCACTTTCTGTAGGAATCACTTTTCGTTTGGCTTTTGCTTTGGCACAATCTTCACATGGGAGCATTGGACCGCGAGTAATGGTCCAGCCAAGTTTTTCAGCTGTTTGGTGTGTCTTGATCTCATCCATGTGTCCCAAGAGTCGGTGGGCTTTATTGATGTTCATCTTGGTTCCTTCATCCGTAGTGGTGGTAGCAGTTGCTGCATTGATGTCAATGTTGTTGGTGGGATTGGCAATGCGATCAAAATAGCCAACCCAAACACAGCTTGTGTAGGTGGGGATTTGAATATCGAAATTCACTTGGAGCTTCCCTTTTCTGAGTGACCATCCGGTCTTGTCGCTTCCTGTGGCTATCCAACCATTCTGTAAAGCCAGGTTGGCTGAGAACAGATTGAACACAAAATTTGGATTGAAATTCACACCCTGCAACAATGTCTGAAACTCCTTCTTTCCATCCTTGTCAATGTTCTGACATGGAATATCCCCAACTTGACATCCTTTCAATTTGTCTCCACTTTGGGTGGTAATAATGGCACCGCTAGCCCTCAAATTGGTGGCACACCGCATGCTGTTGGAACTGTGGCTTGTGGCGCCTGTATCAAAAACAAAGACATTGTCATCATACAACAGATCAAATCCTTCGGGCACAACATCTCCTTTGGTAGCTCGCTTCTGGGCATTGAGAAGTTGGAGTGACGTGGTAGAGGTTTGCATTGCTGAGAGACAGAAATCGTAGTCAATTGTTGCTCCCTGGACATCCTTCAACTTAGATTTCCAACTATTTGGGCGTCTGGCAGCATTCTTCTCATCCTCAAAACAGACAGCTGTTCCATGATTACCACCACAGAGTCCACATTTGCGCCGTCTGCCCCTTTGGCAATTCGACCTGTTGTTGCGATTGCCATTGCCATTGCCATTACCGCCGTTGTTGTTGGTGGTGCGGTTGTTGCCGTTGCCGTTGCCGTTGTTGCCGTTGTTGCCGTTGTTGCCGTTGTTGCCGTTGTTGCCGTTGCCGTCGTCCAAGAACTGTTTCTCTACCCCCCGCGGGCTATTGCGCGGTATTTTTACAATTCCCGACCCTAATTTTAAAATTTCCTATATTTTTAGGTCGCGTGTCTACTAAAAAACCTCGCGCGTCGCACACCTTTACTTTCGAGACAATATCTCGTCACTTCTCAAATAAAATAACTATTTTAGGGTTAAGGATATCATATTCTTTTCGTGACAAGCACTATTTTGTGTACAACTTGTGCACAAATGACTTATTTCATTTTCTCAACATGTTGCCACCATACCGGTATAATGGGCTCCGACCCAAATCCTCCAACTCCAACTCAAATCCCAACTCCAACTCCAAGTCGAATCCACCCCAGGCAGGCTATTGCACTCAAGGGTTTGGTTCCTGTTTAATGGCAGGAAGATCCGTTGTGTTTTCAGAAGCTACACTGTCGGAATTGCCACCAAAATCTGATTCGTTCTTCAATAACCTGCAAGGTGGATTGATGGTTACATTCGGAACGACTTGATGATTGCTAGTAGGATCGACGATTTCATTTTTAACATTTGGATGATTGCTTTTTCCTGCACAAATCTTACAAATCATTTTTTGGAGTCGAGCAATCTCTTTCTTGCGATTAACAATCATTTTCCGGAGTTCTTGTTCGAGATCGGCTGGGTGTTCCTGAACCACCTTTTGTATTTTGTAAATTCCCTCCATGGTTGGTTCGACTGTCGATTGGAAGATTAGTATTAGTAGTATCAGTAGAGTAGATTTTCGATTAAAGAAAAGTTAGTAGTAACACCTAACACGTTGGGTTTTGTTTTGCTTCTCGGAAAGAAAATAAAATAATGAATTATAATGATGAAGTACTAGTGAAAATAATGTACTACTAGTATCTACTAGTAATAACTCATGCAAAATAGCGTACTAGTTGGTTTTACGGGTACATGAAAGTCGGAATCAACTCGATGGTAATCAACAACACAATTGTCCACAATTTCCATTTCGATAATCAACAATGCAATTGTCCACGATTTCCATTTCGATTCACATTTCCGTGCACCTTATGGAAGAACTGACGCGCCTGCCAACGAATGTTTGGAAGAACTGATATGATTGACCCGTCCGGCGCTGTGTATTAACCCTCTTAATGAGTTGATTGTACGTACTGTTCACTACTAAACATATTGTACGAGGAATGTTGCAATCATCACTAAGTAGTAATGCATTTACTTTACGGACCATTTTTGCAATCAAAGTATGGTAGTAAGGAAATCTACCGTACAAGAAAACACATCACACACAAAATAATACATTTATTTTTTCCTTTCAACGATTCATCTTTCTGACCTCCGTTCTTTTTGACCCATTCTACTGATATTTTCCTTCAAACAACTCCGCAACATCATGCCTCCTGTTATCAAAACCCCTCTTCTATTCTACTGCCGTGGTTGCTGGGATAAGAAAGGGAAAAAATCCAAGAGTTTTAAAGGATACAAATCTGGGTCAAAAGAGTGCAATACCTTGAAATATGTCTCATACGGCCTAAGAAAACATCTCAACTACAATATTCAATGCTACAACTTATACAAAAGTGATTGTCTAATTAAACAAAAGATCTCTAACTTCTCCACCTCTGTCAAAGTGCAGCCTACCTTGCCGTCTGTTCAACATTCCCCGTCAGATTTTGGGATGACTATGACACAAAACTGTCCATCTGTTCCCCCTTCCCATCTCTCCCAGCACCACACCGTCACAAGTCAATCATTCACGGGTCTTCATTGTGTTCTAAACCAACAGATTGTCCATGATGTCCTTTTACCGCCAATGGATCGGAACACCATTGAATCTTACATGGCTGCTTCTGCTGTTCAAGATGAAGATGCATTCCCGCTGACTAATGATATTGACAATTCTGATGACAAGGTTGACAATGACGATGACGTAAATGAAAATAACGACAACAATTTTACCAACAACATTGATTGTGGAGACAACGAAGAAGATCACACTAATCGTTCTGATGTTAACGTCGCTACTGCTCAGCCAGCCCCTCCACCACCATCTTTTCATGAAATCATTAATCTGAACGAAAGAGAGGATGCATTTCAAAGCCACACAAAACTACCGCCGCCCCATCATCTTCTTGCTGAATTGGAACTCATGAATTTAATGGCCAGACATAAATTGCCACTGAACACATTCAAATCAATTTTCCAGTGGGCAAAGAAAAGTCAAATGAGACCTGGTTTTGATTTTTGCTATGCCAAAATTAGATCTCGGAAAGCAATTTTTGACAATCTCCAATCCAATCTTGGTCTCTCAGATATGAAATTTCATCCTCATATACTGAATTGGTTACTAAAGAAAGTGTGTCGTAACAAACAAACGCAAATGCAATCGGTCCTACGATCGATTGATTTAGTGAGTAAGATCATTGTTAAAGTTCATTCGGCCTTAGCGGACGACAGGTTAATTACTCATCGTATCACCGAATCATCGTGTCGATTATACGGTATATTACCGTGTAATTCTTAGCACACAAAACACATACAATCCACCTTCAATCGGTCTTTCGTGTTACCGTATAATTCACCGTGATATTCTCATTGGAATATCACAGTATTTGTACCTTATTGTGTAGAATTAGTACTAGGTTGTACATAGATTTTAGGGCATGATAGTGTTTTAGAGTTGTTAATTCTTCGAAGAGTGAGCTGTTGGGAAAATTCCCGCTAAGAGGGAATCCACATAAAAGCACCGACGATTATTCACTCATCAGGTTAATAACCTTACGAATAAGGTTATTTCCTTCTTTATGACTTTTCGTACGATATGCCCGCAAAAGATGTATGAATACGCCTTTACACGGTGAATTCTTTTCAGTCCCCTTCAGTCGTAAATCCTCCAACCGTTAAGCGGCTGGATTCTATGACTTAACCTATTCATCGTGAGTCGTTGTCGTGTTGAATACCAAACTGTATCCAGTCTACCATCAGAGGCCCTATCAAAAGAAATGGGGCGGCGTTTTTGCCTTTCATTCTGGCTTGTATCATGGCATTTTGCCCTGATCCTTGCCGGTTTGATATATTATTTCATGGATCAAATTATCCATTTTCGAAATGCTCATTGCAGATCGGCTTATTCCATGATCAAACAAATCAACTTGTTACTTCAATCGAACGATCGATCGAACATTCCATCGAATGATTGATTTTTTACTTTACCACATGCAACGAGAACAATGTTCTCTGAAAACAGCGCCACTCATTAGCTTTGTAAACAAATCAGCAATATTTGTTGAACCTGGTTCCTTTGCAACTCTGATAATTCCTGCTGCAATAGATTCACGCGCTTTGTGGTATGCAATGCTGTTGTGCTTCTTCTTACATGGGCTTTCAGGTCGTGTAACATTTGTGACAACTGAATCATTATCACAATACACATTTGTGCTCCCATCAATAGGAACACCCATCATTCTCAACTTGTACCTTAGACCTTCAACCAATTCGATTGCAATTTTCAAAGCAATGATTTCAGATCCAAAAGTTGATGTCTCAACTGTTGTTTGTCTTTTGGAAAACCAAATGATCGGTGCATTATTAATGAAGATAATGACACCAGTATGAGACCTTCTCGTCGCCTTGCATCCGGCATGGTCGGCGTCAACAAAACAGCTCATAGTTATATGCTTTCCCAAGGCTTCAGGCATATCTTTTGGTATGACTTCAGCGGCACCAGGATAAAATTCAGACCAGTCACATTTTTGAAATTTACTTTCATCAACACTTGGTACAGTATCATCAAAAACCAGTTTTGACCTGTTGTACTTTTTCAAATATGCAAATATATGAAACAACTGATTCAAATGCCCGATCCTTGCCTGTGCCAAATACCTTGACATCAGTGATACTGGCATTACTATGTCAAGTCTTCCTAGTTCACAAATCCACCTGAGAACCCCAATTAAACCTTGATAGTAATTTTGCAATTCAGGATTCAATTCTTCTGATATATCAATTTCCGGTCGATAATCATGTGACAGTGGACTGGATGCTGATTTTGGTAGATACTTGTAGCCATATTTTTCAGTTCCTAACTCTTGTTCGACTGCTGCAACAGCTTTCGCTGTGTACTTAGTGCTTGATAATGACCATCTTGGCTTTGAATCACCTTCAAAGTAGAATTTCCCAATATCAGCTCCCAAATATAGAGTTGGCTCTTCAATTGTATCATCCTTCAATTTGAACTTTCGTTCAATGTTTTCAAGCTGGAACTTTGGATCTTCGCCAGAACATAGGATATCATCTACGTATGCAATGAGCATTGCCCAGTATCTGGATCCATCTTTCCTGGTTTCAATCCTTAAGTGCACATCCGGATCTGCCTTACAAGGTGAATATCCAAGATCTCTCAAATGCTGGGTGAGGTATGACCTGAAAGATGCACCAGCAACCGGCAGTCCATATAATGCGCGGACAATCTTGCAAGGTCTTCCTGCAAGGTGAGGTGGAAAACCATCTTCTTCTCTCGCTTTTAGAAAGTATTTCTCTTTAATCGGGGCTGTCAAATATGCATTTTGAATATCTGCTGAGAGAACCTTCAAATCATTCAGCGCTGCCAGCAGAAAGAATATTCTTACTGAGTCTCGACTGGGAACCGATGAATAAGTATTTTCTTTGGCCACTGCAGGGACTTTGTGACCGTCCCCTACCAATCTGGCCTTCCTTGTTAGGGACCCAAGCTTGATGTCAAAAATCATGTGGGTTGTTATCTGTTTATGGCCAACTGGAATAACATCATCATCAGAAAATTCAAACGCTGCCATATTATTTGTCATTTCCTTATGAATTGCTCTTTCCCAGTGGTCGGTCCCTGTTTTCTTATCAATAGCCAGCGCTTGTTTGATTGAATGTGGCAATTCAACTCCATATTTGTGAGTCTTCAACCAATACTTTGCTGTTTTGGCCGCTTTAAGGATTCGATCCTTCCTCCTCAAAATTTTGTGCACCCACCATCTGAAAGCTGGTGATTTTTCAAGGTTATTGTTAACTGCATACTCGGCTAATTGCACTGGAAATGATTCTTTCACATCACTTAACTTACACCACGATTCAGTGCCATCTTTCCAACTGGCAAGAATTCTCCAACCCCTAGTTGTCGGCTTATGGGTTTTCCTGCCATTTTTTCCTATGGTCGTGGCTTCATCATCAGTTAGTGCAGTGTTGTCGCATTCATGGTCAATGAGCTCATCTAGTAGAGTGAACATCCTTCCGTCATCATCAACAGAGCTGTATAGGCTTTCTGCAACAATATTTGCCGTGTATTCCTCCATGGTGCCATCAGGTAGTTGCAATTTATACAGCCTCGTGTCTAGTATGGGATTCTCATTTCTGATTCCTATTGGTCTGTTTTGCAAGTCGCGAACCCTGTCCTTGACAACGCACCTGAGTCTTTCATCACCTCTTTCAATGATCACTTCATTTCCCAGATATTCATCTGGTTCATCAACATCTTCTACCGATGCTTCTGGCTCAGCCATTTCAAGTTTCATATCCGGTGTTTTTACTGGTTGATTCTCAAATAGCTCTATTTGGGGCTCTGGGTAGTTTTCCTGGAACTTGATGAACCCTCATCAGTTTGCATTGCTGCATGACACTTGGATGCCGTTCTTTTCCTAAGCTGGTCTTGGGAAGTTTATTTGTAACATTACTAGCAGGTTCTGTTACAACAGAACTTTCCTCCATTGCTTGGTCCTCTTCGGTTGACATAGCTTGAAGGCTGAATTGGTCCCCTGAAATTGGATCTCCATTGTCAATGGCTAGCTCGGCCATCCTGAACTTCAGTGAATGTGGATCCCAGGGGGTATCATTTGTTGCTATCAAATGTTGACATTCATCAAGTTCCATTCTTGTGGGCTTTCTTGTGGGGAAATATGAGAT
This sequence comes from Pseudo-nitzschia multiseries, assembly GCA_037355745.1. Classification (NCBI taxonomy): domain Eukaryota; phylum Bacillariophyta; class Bacillariophyceae; order Bacillariales; family Bacillariaceae; genus Pseudo-nitzschia; species Pseudo-nitzschia multiseries. The sequence goes on along the minus strand of CM074782.1, from coordinate 27,784,901 downwards.
CACATTCCTCATACTCAGTTTGATAAAAACTTTCTTCGGATCATCATCCTCCAGTGGAGTTTGAATTGTAATTCCATGCTTGGATCTTGGATCAAATTGGCGAGGTGTCTCTTCAACAGAGTTGAAATTGCAGTCCCTCACTTGATTTGGGCATATCAAGCTGTTTTTCAATTTGTCCCCAAAGTACAGTGCTTGATGGAACACTATGATATATACTTGGCCTGATGTTGGATTCGTCCATGCAGTCGCACAGCTTCCAATGGGGATTTTCTTGATGGGCTTGTATTCTTCAGAAAAAGGTGCAACATCAACGTGTGTTGTGATTTGATCAGGATTCAGCAATACCATATTGCTTCCTGCTGCGGTAGTATCTGCATGTGAGTCTAACTCACAATATCCTTCTTCATTTTCCCCATCATCAAAACCTACAGGGACATTCATCTGGTATAATGACCGGCTCACCATTTTTAACAATTTGTGTTCTAGTGATAGTGTCCGGTTATTATGTCATTTCTTAGATTTTGATCCAAAACTGTCACCCGCGCCTTCATTTTCAGTTTCTTTCTTTTTGGTCTCAGCAGCCTTGAGATTTCTTTTCTTTTTAGCCTGTCTCATCTGGTAAAGCTCCTGGCGCTGTTCTTTTGACATTGTTTTATAAACACTTGTTGGGTAAGGCTTGCACTCAACTTTTCCTGTAAAAGCTCCAGTTGTCTTTTGCTTTTTGTTGCTGGTTGTGCCCATAGAATACAAACTTCTGGAACCTCTTTTACTCTTCCCTGTTGCAAGCTTTTTCAATCCAAGACGATTGGTGAATAGAATCAAACATTCATTGAAGTTGTCACGATAGTCTTTGCTCTCATCAATTGCATCTGCTTTTGCAGCATCAAGTCGCTCATCACTGATTGAATTGATAAAATCCCAGACAAATCTTCTTTCATTATGATTCTTTTCAAATCTCAGAATTGTTCCATGAAAAGCAGTCCAATTTCGCTTGTGCTTGTTCCAGTCATAACCCTTGGAATCTCCAGTGTAGTGTGAATCTTTCATATCCTGATATGTCTTATTCAGAACCATAGTGATATTGGTATCAGTGTAAGCGTGTTGCATGAGAGAAATGAAAGCGTTTCTGGCATTACCAGAATTCAGTGCAGTGTTTTGGAAATGTGCCACATATTCCCAACCGGGACCTTTTCTAGTTGCATCACACAGCAACCTCCAGACGACGTTGTTGTCCTCGTCGTACTGGTGACCTGACAGTACGCCACATCTTTCATTGTAGTCACTCCAAGTTGGATAAGTATCTGTTGTACTTTGCCCAACTGTTCCAGCCCTGGCTTCATCCGTAACTTCTTCCTTTTCTTGGGGTCTTATGACATACAAGATTGGGAATCCCTCAGAGTTGAATCTGTATCTCAGGTTTTGTCGGAAGCCTTCCTCCCATTCCCTGAATTTTGTGAGATCCTTTAGCTCGGGTGGAGTTGCCTTTTCCTGTGATTTCACACTTGATTCCATCATCTTGATTCTGAATTGCTGCAGTTCCAGGTTGTTTGGGTTTGCTTTCCAGTCGATAGCCCTTGGCTTGACTCCAATCAATGGTTGATACCGGGCCCAATTTGCCCAAGTTAGGAGCCTCGATGATAGCCTGTTACCATAGTGGATACTTTTTGGATTAGGACAGTCCGGACTGATAGATTTCAATCCGTACATGAACGATTTAATGCTTTCCTTGTTGAGGTCTGTAATTTCACGAATATTAGACATCCCTCCCCTCATAATTTCTTCAGCTGATTCATAGTTGATACCAAAATCCATTAGGCTGCTCCTGAAAGCAAGCTGTTCTGGGTTCAGAAATCTACCATTGTTGAATCCCCTGATTTTTATCCTGGGTTGGGATGACCTTCTTCCCAGCCGTTCAGCTCTTGCGTTCTCTGCATTTTGGTCAGCATCGTTTCCTTCATCCTCATCATTTTCGCTATCCGCGTCATCTGGATTCACACCCTTTCTTTCTGCATCTCTCATTGCCCTGACTCTTTTCTTTATTTCTTGGTCGATGATTCTCTTCATGGTTGAGTTTGATTCTGGGTCCCCAAAGGCCCTTTCCATGACTTCCATGATTTTATCTTCCAAATCTTCCTTTTCTTGCATACCTCTTCCATTGTTTTCATTAGAATTCTGTGAATCGTCATCGTCTGAATCGTCATCGTCATCCACTTCCATTTTTGTTTCTTCCATGTCGCCGTCCGCTCTAGTTCGTACCATGGTGATGAATTGTGTATTCTAATGGTCGGATGGTCACTTTGAAGAGAGTTTTCGGATTATTTGAAGTATTCGATAGATGATATTCGATGGAATATTGAATATTCAATCGATGGTGGTATGTGGTGGAAGAGTGTAAGAATCGAGGGTTGGATGTGAGAGATGGGTATTAATCGTTTGTGACTGCCGAGTGATTTGTATTGTATTTATCCGGATCGAATTTTCGTTCCGGTTTTCCTTATACTTTCTGACTATTCGGATCGGGTTTTCGTTCCGGTTGTCTGTATTTGTGTGAGCTTTTGCTTTTGTTGCAAATCAAGATTGTGAGCTTTCCTATCCTTTCTTGGGATTTTTGCTCATTCTGTATTTCTGTGGTGAAGGATTGAAAGATTGTTTCCTGAGAATTTGGTGTTCTCCTTTTCATTTTTGGATCTTTCCGATCTTCCCAATCTTCGGGGATTGGTGTTCTCATATCTTTGGATTTTCGTTTTCGTGCGGGCAGATGCTTTTTACAATCTGTTCCTTCCGGGCAGATGCTCTTTGCAATCTGTTCCTTCCAATCTGTTTCACCACAGAATACTTCAGGCTCAATCTTCTGGCTCACTCATTCTTGTTTTCAGTGAAAGATCAGTGTTCTCGAATATTGATTCCTTTCAACTGATGCCAACCTGGGCGGCTCTTTCGACTGAGCCGTCCAGCATCTTTTCCCTTGCTTGTTTTGCTGGATCTCGAAACCCGGTGGAGCCACCACCTTGGTTCGATTCTTTGGTCTCTTCTTTCAGGGAGACCGCCCTGGTGTTGGTCTGTTCCAGGGCTCCACAGGCAACTGCCTCTTTTACATCCTTGAGGGTTGATGCCGGTAGCTGATCAGGCTATTCCGGATTAGTCTTCGAGCTCAAACTGCGTTTCTCGGTGGGAAACGCCAATCGGTCCTCAGCATTGTAGGATGCTGGCCACAGCCCGTAGACGCTGTGGGTCTGATAAACTAAAGAAAGTGTGTCGTAACAAACAAACGCAAATGCAATCGGTCCTACGATCGATTGATTTAGTGAGTAAGATCATTGTTAAAGTTCATTCGGCCTTAGCGGACGACAGGTTAATTACTCATCGTATCACCGAATCATCGTGTCGATTATACGGTATATTACCGTGTAATTCTTAGCACACAAAACACATGCAATCCACCTTCAATCGGTCTTTCGTGTTACCGTATAATTCACCGTGATATTCTCATTGGAATATCACAGTATTTGTACCTTATTGTGTAGAATTAGTACTAGGTTGTACATAGATTTTAGGGCATGATAGTGTTTTAGAGTTGTTAATTCTTCGAAGAGTGAGCTGTTGGGAAAATTCCCGCTAAGAGGGAATCCACATAAAAGCACCGACGATTATTCACTCATCAGGTTAATAACCTTACGAATAAGGTTATTTCCTTCTTTATGACTTTTCGTACGATATGCCCGCAAAAGACGTATGAATACGCCTTTACACGGTGAATTCTTTTCATTACCTGATAATAAGCCCACTCAGGTGTATGTCCGTTCTTTTAAGGATGCCATTTATTCTTTTCTTTCTGACCAGCAGCTAATGATAGAATAAAACCTTTCATTTCCCGACTATTCCACCCCTCTATCTCCCGACAATAGTCCTGAGTTGAATCCTCATTCTGTAATCTCAGAATTGCATCACGACTCGTGGTGGAAATCTTCTTGGAAAGAAATTTGCAATCCCAATTTGCAAGAAATTCTTGTTCCTATTATATTTTACATGGATGGCATCTCTTTGGATGCGCACGGACGACTTACGTTAACACCATTGAACATGACACTCGGTATTTTTAATGTGGAGACCCGTTCTCAACCTGAAGCATGGACAACTATTTACTTCCATCCCGACCCTGAGTGGGAGTCAACCAGACACTCTCGTCCTGCCAATTCGAAGGAAAAAATTCAGAATCTTTACAATGGTTTGGAAGTAGCGTTTCGTTCCTTCAAAGCCACATGTAACGAAGACGGTGGTATCGAATGGAATTATCTTCCGTACGCCAATCAACAGTGGAAGGTAAAAATGAAATTTGCCATTGCCTATGTTATTGGCAACACAGAAGTTCACGATAAATTGTGTGGAAAATACGGCTCCTTCAATAAGAGTGTCATGCGGATGTGCCGTCACTGCAACTGTTATTCTCCAAACATAAACATTCCTTCTGTTCAACCTGCAACAAAGAAGTGGTCACCTGTTGATTTTCATTGTTTTCCCGGCACAGATCTAAACGATATCAATAAGAACTTCAAAAACAACTCTCATCACAACATAAGGAATGTATTTCATGATTTATGCTTTGGTACAAATAAGAACAACATTCATTTTGCAACTCCCGGTGAATGTTTGCACATGCACCAGCTTGGCACTGCCAAACGGGCCGTCGAGTCAATTGAATTGTTGCTCTGCGGAAGTGTTCCATGTGTTTATGCCCCCAATTTGAATCACGGCGTGGCTGTTGCTCACAGTATTGGCCATTTAGCACAACGGTACGGTGGTTTGTTATCACGCCAGTCTGATAGAGATTTTCCTCGCACCAAATTTGGGACTCAGCTTTTATCAACCACAAAGAAAGAAGGGCATGATTTCTCTGGAATGCTTATTTCTCTTCTGATCGCTATTGTTTCCAAACCTGGATCTGACATTATTGGTGACCATCATTTTGTAAAGAAACAGATAGAGGTAATTCAGCTAATTCTATCAATGGAAGAATTTCTTAAACACGGTCAGATGAAATATGCTTCCTTAAAGAATCTCCCAAAAACAATTGTTCACTTTATTAATTGTATAAACTCAACATGTCACAGGAAAGGGATGGGAACAAAACTAATCAAGAATCACCTGTACTTTCACCTACCAGATTATATCTCTTTATGGGGGAGCCCTGCAGGCTGGGATAGTGCTCCCAATGAATCTCACCACAAAACTGAGATTAAAGCTCCTTCCAAGAACACGCAAGGTAATGCTGCATCACTAATCAGTCAAACAGCCAATCGAAAGTCCGAGAAAATGATGCTAAGCCAGGCAACATATCACTACAACTTGAATCCACCTGATCCTCCTCCAATTGAGCGCCCTGATGGTGGCGGTTCTCATTTTCAAATAATGAGAACCAAGAATGGGGAATCAACAATGAAGTGGCTTTGTTCTACCAACAAAAGCAAACCATTTTTTCCTTCTGACATACTTGACTTTGTTTGTGATTCTGTGCTACCTTTATTGGAGAATCCTTCGCACATTTGTGGGGTTACAGAGCACAATCGTTTCGATGTTGCTTGTGGGTCTAATTTTATGTTTTGCTTGCATCCTTCATATAGATCGGATAGTTCTCTGCTGAACTCTGTCTGGATGGATTGGTGTTTGATGAAATTAGACTTTGATTTGAATAACAATCCCAAGCTCATACCGTGCCATCTACTATGTTTTTTAACTGTACAGAGTTTGAAGCAGCCATACAGTAGTATTGGTGGCTATCCAATTGATACAAACGGAATGTATGCTGTGGCTCGTCGGTTTCAAGATGTGCCTAAGAAAACAGCTTCTGAATTTGTCCAACGTGGGCGCCTCATGAATTCACTGTACCTTTTTCATGTCGACACTATCCATTCCGAGCTGGCAGTTGTTCCAGAGCAAGGACTTGATGGCTGTATAACCAATTGCGATTGGCTAGTGATATCGAATCGGATCTCATGGCTAAATTTTTTTGAAAGCAAAAATGCTGCTACACCACCGTCTTACGAATGTTTGTACAATGCATGCACACTACAGGACGACATCCAGCTGGAACCATTTGAGATAGCATTGAATGATAACGAATCCAGTGATTATGTATCGAGTTCAGACAGCAATAGTAGTTCTGACAGCAGTTCCAATTGAGTAGCGATTGGGAAGGTAACAGGTAACTTTAAATTATCGTTTAATATTATTATAGAGGCTTAGCTCTAAGCACAGTTTTGCGAGATACATATGCACTCATAATATAACACCCTTCGTATTTCAGATTCGAACAGCTATGTAATACTAATGGATTAAAATAGAGTATCTCCAGAACGCAACGGCACTTTGATATGGTACGTTGGGAAGACAAAATAATAAATCACCTCGTCAGCAGACACTTCTGCTGGAGCAATGACTGTCAAACAACTGTAGTACATGTCATCGTCTACATGGCATCTAGAATGGTAGTTGCGACCGATCGAAAATGCTAATGCCTGCTGCCCAATTGCATTTAGCTTTGAACGAGACAGAATCTGAGACAACACATCCATTTCCTCCGCAACAAATGGTTCCATGTCAATTAAACTCTGATGCATATGCTTCACAATTTCAACTGTTTTCTCTTCTAGCTCTAGTTTCATGCTTGGATTGACATGACTTTTGAAAACATACTGCTCACCATTATTTGAATCCAATCTTTCTGGTCGAATTCCAATGATAGCATAATCATCATTGATACTGCCCCGCTTCACTCCTCTTCCAATGGTTGGTTTTGCTCCAACAATAGCAGGAGCGAATTCTCTCAACAAGTTGATATTATTCTTGGAAGCCAGGTGTCGTTCCGCAAAATGTCGCGAAACTTTGGCAAAAATGCACAACGATGGTTCAGAAATGTCAAATGCAAGAATATGCTTATCTGCCGTACTATCCAATGTATTGAAGTTTCCGATGGACAAAGCCTGTTCCGGTCGATACTTCTTCTTTCCTCCTGTCTTGCCACCCCAATCTGTCTCCATGTATTTACCTGCAACCGCAGCGGTACTGGATTTATTTTTCAGTGCTATTGTACGGACACCATCTTTGCAAGTTGAACGCCTATTCCTTTTCTTCTTCCTTGGTTTTATCAGAGACAACTTTGCATAAGTTGCGTGGCTAGTTGAAACCAGTGCAGCAACCTTAAGAAAATTTGAAGACATTTTCTGTTGACTTCTGAATTGCCGTTGTCTCTTTTCTCTTTGTTTTTTGGCTCTTGCTGCTATTTTCTCTGGTGATCTTTTGAATCCCATTGTTGTTGCCGTGACAAATTGTCGTTGGAGGACGACGACAAGATGTTGGAGTGGAAGACCAATTGCCGTTGCTATTGCCGACGATGGAGTGGAAGACCGATTGCCATTGCTGTTGCCGTTACTGTTGCCGTTGCCGTTACCGTTGCCGTTGCCAGGACAACGTTGGTGTTCTGGATCGATTGGTGCTTTGGATAGATTGGTGTTTTGGATAGATTGGTGTTGCAGATTGATTGGTGTTGGATCGATTGGTGTTTTGGATCAATTGGTGTTCCGGATCGATTGGTGTTTTGGATCGATTGGTGTTCCGGATCGATTCTTGGTGTTGGATCGATTGGCAATAGAAGATTTGGAGGACTACAACGATTGGTGTTGGATTGATTTGCAATAGAAGATTTGGAGGACGACGACGAATCGATGAGGAAGTCGCTTTGCGGTTCGATCGTTCCCGATTGGTGTTCCAGATCGATTGGTGTTCCGGATCGATTGGTGTTGGATCGATTGGTGTTGCCGATCGATTGGTGTTGGATCGATTGGTGTTGGATCGATTGGTGTTGGATCGATTGGTGTTGGTGGATCGATTCGTTTTGCAGATCGATTCGTTTTGCAGATCGATTCGTGTAGGATCGATTGGTGTTGGATCGATTGGTGTTGCTGGATCGATCGGTGTTGGATCGATTGGTGTTGTTGGATCGATTCGTTTCGCAGATCGATTCGTGTTGGATCGATTGGCATTGGATCGATTGGTGTTGCTGGATCGATTGGTGTTAGATGGTTCCCAGCTGCTTCTATTCGATCGTTCCCGGTTGCTTTGATGGTTCCCGGTTGATTCGATGGTTCCCGGTTGATTCGATCGTTCCTGGCTGGTGCTTCAATCGTTCCCGGTTGCTTCTATTTTATCGTTCCCACTTGCTTCTATTCGATCGTTCCCACTTGCTGCGATTGTTCCCGGTTGCTAGATGCCGGTGCGGACAACGTCGGTGCAGATGGTGTTGCAGATAGATCTGTGTGTTGCGGATCGATTGGTGTTGCTGTTGCGGATCGATTGCTGTTGGATCGATTGCTGTTGGATCGATTGCTGTTGATCGATTGGTGTTGCGGATCGATTGCTGGTGTTGCTGTTGCGGATTGATTGCTGTTGGATCGATTGGTGTTGCAGATCAATTGCTGTTGGAGCGATTGCTGTTGGATTGATTGGTGTTGCGGATCGTAAGTTGCAGATCGATTGGTGTTGCGGACCGATTGGTGTCGACGATCACTCTCGCATTGCCGTTGCTCTTGTCGACGATCCTATTCGTATATATGATATGATAATTTAAGAAAATGGGTGAGTATCTATTGATGTAGTAGAGTAAATAATAACAACAGAATAATATAATGTACATGCCAATCGATTCGTAATTATCACCAATCAGGGAAAATTGCCGTTGCCGTTGCCGTTGCCGTTGCCGATGCCGTTGCCGTTGCCGTTGCCGTTGCCATTGCCATTGCCATTGCCGTTGCCGTTGCCGTTGCCGTTGCCGTTGCCGATGCCGTTGCCGTTGCCGTTGCCGTTGCCGATGCCGTTGCCGTTGCCATTGCCATTGCCATTGCCGTTGCCGTTGCCGTTGCCGATGCCGTTGCCGATGCCGTTGCCGATGCCGTTGCCGTTGCCGTTGCCGTTGCCGATGCCGTTGCCGTTGCCGTTGCCGTTGCCGATGCCATTGCCATTGCCGTTGCCGATGCCGTTGCCGTTGCCGTTGCCGTTGCCGTTGCCGTTGCCATTGCCATTGCCATTGCCGTTGCCGTTGCCGTTGCCGATGCCGTTGCCGTTGCCGATGCCGTTGCCGATGCCGTTGCCGATGCCGTTGCCGATGCCGTTGCCGATGCCGTTGCCGATGCCGTTGCCGATGCCGTTGCCGATGCCGTTGCCGATGCCGTTGCCGATGCCGTTGCCGATGCCATTGCCGATGACGTTGCCGATGCCGTTGCCGATGCCGTTGCCGTTGCCGATGCCGTTGCCGATGCCGATGCCGATGCCGATGCCGTTGCCGATGCCGTTGCCGATGCCGATGCCGTTGCCGATGCCGATGCCGATGCCGATGCCGATGCCGATGCCGATGCCGATGCCGTTGCCGATGCCGATGCCGATGCCGATGCCGATGCCTAGTATCTCTCTCATTCTTACCTTTGCTTGTTCTGACATTCCGACAATCGTCCCAATGAAATTGTTGTTGCTGCTGCTGCCGTAGATTGCTTCTTACTCCTACGTCACGAAAAACAGTATCTTGTTCCTGGTGATATAGAGGCAAGGGATGCAGGTTCATTGATTTCAAGACGTATATGTTTGGGGGCCAATTCAAACAATATCTATCCATCAATTTCCCTCTCGTCGAATGTTTTCTATTGTCATGCAGTACAAGGCTGTTATTTCGGACTGAAATATCTGAGAACGGATCGTTGTGCTCAAAGAGGGTCGGATCCCACGTTCCCGGACGGAGTGTTGCAAGAATCAACACTCTACTCAAATAAGTTGGATGTAAGAAAGCAGATTATGAAGCGATTTTTTTTTGTTGCGAGGTAGATTGTTTTTTTTTGTTGCGAGGTAGAAAAAGTGATTTTTTTTGTCGCGAGGTAGAAAAGAAAATTACTGTGTGTTTTGAAAAGAATTCACCGTGTAACGCGTATTCATACGTACTAAGCGGGCGTATCGTACGAAGAGTCATAAAGAAGGCAATAACCTTATTCGTAAGGTTATTAACCTGATGAGTGAATAATCGTCGGCGCTTTTATGTGGGTTGCCTCTTAGCGGAATTTCCCCATCAGCTCACTCTTCGAAGTATTAACAACTTTCAAACACTATCATGCCCTAAAATCTACGTACAACCTAGTACTAATTCTACATAATAAGGTACAATCACATGTGATATTCGATGAGAATATCACGGTGAATTATACGGTAAAAGACCGATCGAAGATGGTTTTTTGCGTGTGTTTCTTGTGTCTTAATTACATGTGTTTTCTATGATAAATTACACGATGACGACGAGTAATTTGATGACGATGAGTAATTAACCTGTCAATCGGCAAGGCCGATCGATCGAACTGTAACAATGATCTTACTCACTAAATCAAACGATCGTAAGACCGATTGCGTTTTGCGTTTGTTTGTTACGACACACTTTTTCTAATTTATCAGACCCAGCATCCTACAATGCTGAGTACCGAATGGCGTTTCCCACCGAGAAACGCAGTTGAGCTCGAAGACTAATCCGGATTAGCCTGATCAGCTACCGGCATCAACCCTCAAGGATGTAAAAGGGGCGGTTGCTTGTGGAGCCCTAATATAGACCAACACCAGGGCGGTCTCCCTGAAAGAAGAGACCAAAGAACCGAACCAAGGTGGTGGCTCCACCGGGTTTTGAGATCCAGCAAACAAGCAAGGGAAAAGAGACTGGACGATTCAGCTGAACGAATCGCCCAGGTTGGCATCAGTTGAAAGGAATCAATATTCGAGAACACTGATCTTTCACTGAAAACAAGAACGACGTGAGCCAGAAGATTGAGCCTGGAGTACTCTGTGGCGAAACAGATTGGAAGGAACAGATTGCAAAGAGCATCTGCCCGCAAGAAGGAACAGATTGCAAAGAGCATCTGGCACGTAAAACGAAAATCCAAAGAATCGAGAACACCAAATCTCGAAGAACGAAAGATCGAAAAGATCCGGAACAAAAAGAGAACACTAAATTCTCAGGAAACAATCTTTCACCACAGAAATACAGAATGAGCAAAATCCCAAGAAAGGATAGGAAAGCTCACAATCTTAAATTGCGGCAAAAGCAAAAGCTCACTCATACAGATAACCGGAACGAAAACTCGATCCGAACAAAAGTATAAACAAAACCAGAACGAAAATTCGATCCGGATATACAAATACAAAACAGATAAGCCAATCACACTCGACAGCAGTTAACATCTACAAACCATCTCACATCCAATCCTTCGATCCGATTACACTCTCCCACCACATACCACCTTCGATTAAATAATCGATTGAGTCATCGAAACGACCATCCAAACTTCCATCGAATACCATCCTCCGAATATTTGAAACTTACATCGAATACTATCCTCCGAATTATTTCGAAACGATCATTTGAAATCTTGTCCCCAACATGGCTACAGCAAGAAGACAAACGAGATCAAAAGCAAAGCCAAAGGACGATGACGAATATGACTCCAGCAGTAGCGAGGAGGAAACAAAAATGGAAGTGGATCAAGATATACAAGGAATCACCATGGATGGTAAGAGTGATGAGGAAAGTATGGATGAAGAAAGATTGAATGAGAAAACAATCATGCGTGTAATGGAAAAGGCCATGACTGACCCAGAAATGAACTCAACTTGGAAAAGAGTCATCGACAAGGAAGTAAAGAAAAGGATCAGAGCCATACAGGATGCGGTGAAGCAACACAGAAATCCAGATGACGTTAACCAGAGTGATAGTGATAACAGCGATGAAGATGAGAATCAACTAGATGTCGACCTAAGGGCTGAACGGTACGGAAGGAGGTCATCCCAACCAAAAATAAAAATCAGGGGATTCAACAATGGAAGATTTCTGAATCCAGAACAGCTTGCCTTCAGAAGCAGCTTGATGGATTTTGGTATCAACTATGAATCAGCTGAAGAAATTATGAGGGGAGGGATGTCTAATATTTGTGAAATTACAGACCTCAACAAGGAAAGCATCAAATCGTTCATGCATGGATTGAAATCTATCAGTCCAGACTGCCCTAATCCAAAAAGTATCCACTATGGTAACAGGCTATCATTAAGGCTTCTCACGTGGGCAAGTTGGGCCCGGTATCAACCATTGATTGGAGTCAAACCAAGAGCTATTGACTGGAATGCAAACCCAAACAATATGGAATTGCAGCAATTCAGAATCAAGATGATGGAGGCGAGTGTAAAATCACAGGAAAAAGCAACCCCACCTGAGTTGAAGGATCTTACAAAATTCAGGGAATGGGAGGAAGGCTTCCGTCAAAACTTGAGATACAGATTCAACTCTGAAGGTTTCCCAATCTTGTATGTCATAAGACCCCAAGAGAAGGAAGATGTTACTGACGAAGCCAGGTCTGGAACAGTCGGGCAAAATCCAACAGATACCTATCCAACTTGGAGTGACTACAATGAAAGATGCGGTGTTTTGTCAGGTCACCAGTATGATGAGGATAACAGCATCGTCTGGAGATTGTTATGTGATGCAACAAGGAAAGGTCCTGGTTGGGAATATGTGGCACATTTCCAAAACACTGCTCTGAACTCAGGAAATGCTAGAAATGCTTTCATTTCATTGATGCAACATGCTTACACTGATACCAATATCACTATGGTTCTGAACAAAACCTATCAGGAAATGAAAGATTCACATTACACTGGCGATGCTAAGAATTATGATTGGAACAAGCACAAGCGAAACTGGACTGCTTTTCATGGAACAATTCTGAGATTTGAAAAGAACCACAATGAAAGAAGATTTGTTTGGGACTTTATCAATTCAATCAGTGATGAGAGACTTGATGCTGCCAAAGCCGATGCAATTGATGAGAGCAAAGACTATCGTGACAACTTTAACGAATGTTTGATTCTATTCACCAATCGACTTGGACTGAAGAAGCTTGCAAATGGGAAGCATAAAAGAGGTTCCAGAAGCGTGTATTCTGTGGGCACAACCAGCAACAAAAAGCAGAAAACAACTGGAACGTTCACAGGAAAAGTTGAATGCAAGCCCTATCCAACAAGTGTTTATAAAACAATGTCAAAAGAACAGCGTCAGGAGCTTTACCAGATGAGACAGGCAAAGAAGAAAAGAAATCTCAAGGCTGCTGAGACCAAAAAGAAAGAAGCTGAGAATGAAGGCGCAGGTGACAGTTTTGGATCCAAATCTAAGAAATGACATAATAACCGGACACTAGCACTAGAACACAAATTGTTAAAAATGGTGAGCCGGTCATTATACAAGATGAACATTCCTCTAGATTTTGATGATGGTGAAAATGAAGAAGGATACTGCGAGCTAGATTCACATGCTGATACCACTGCCGCAGGAAGTAACATGATATTGCTAAATCCCAATCAGATCACAACACATGTTGATGTTGCACCTTTTTCTGAAGAGTACAAGCCCATCAAGAAGATCCCGATTGGAAGCTGTGCTACTGCATGGACAAATCCAACGTCAGGCCAAGTATATATCATAGTGTTCCATCAAGCGCTGTACTTTGGGAACAAATTGAAGAACAGCTTGATATGCCCAAATCAAGTGAGGGACTGCAATTTCAACTCTGTTGAAGAGACACCTCGTCAGTTTGATCCAAGATCCAAGAATGGAATTACAATTCAAACGCCAATGGAAGATGATGACCCAAGGAAAGTTTTTATAAAACTAAGTATGAGAAATGTGATTTCATATTTTCCCACAAGGAAGCCAACAAGAATGGAGCTTGATGAATGTCAACATCTGATTGCAACAAACGATACCCCGTGGGATCCACATTCACTGAAGTTCAGGATGGCCGAGTTAGCGATTGACAATGGAGATCCAATTTCAGGGGACCAGTTTAGCCTTCAAGCCATGTCGACTGAAGAGGATCAAGCCATGGATACAAGTTCGATTGTAACAGAACCTACAAGTAACGTTACGGATATGCTCTCCAAGACCAGCTTAGAGAACAGGCATCCAAGTGTGATGCAGCAATGCAAACTGATGAGGGTGCATCAGGTATCAACAAAGAGAATACTAACTGAATGCCAAATTGCAACAGATGGAAATATTGCTCATCGGATTTCTTCAGTAACCAATATTTCAAGCGCGCGAAGGGTAGACCAATTTTTGTTTGATGATACAGAATTTGACTTCATGGAAGTCTCTGAAGAAGAATCAAAACAAGCCCCTAGCTTGCAAGAAATTGACAATACACTTGAAAGGAGATCTCTTGATAGAAGAAATCAATGGGGGCCATCAGTGATAACAATTGAAGGTCCAAACAAAGTTGACTGTGAACGATTAGCCAAGACCTGGAATATTAGTTTCAAGAAGGCTGAACAGACATTGAAAGTCACAACTCAGAAGGCACTGAGGAATTTGCAACTACCATTGATGAAGAGGCTGCCTACACAGCGCTTCAGAAACAAGAGAATTGCACAAGGAACCTGGTACACTGATACGTGGCATGCCAGGACTACCAGTATTATGAGACAGGAAAAATGCGCACAGATCTTTACAAATGGAAATGGGTTTGAAGTATTTATACCAATACAGGACAAATCACAAGCGCATCAAGGATTGAAAATATTCATTCATGAAATTGGAATCCCAGAGCATTTGATTTCTGATGGTGCTCCAGAACAAGGATCTCCAAGAACATACAAGACCCACTGGAATTCAATTGTGAAACGTAACCATATTCATCAGACATTCATACAACCTCATTGCCCATTTCAAAATCGAGCAGAACAAGCGATTGGACATCTTGGGAGTGCAATCACAACCAAGTCAGCAAAGAAGAAATCACCGAGGAGATTATGGTCATTTTGTGGTGAATTATGTGCAAATATCAGGCAGAGAACAGCATCAAGTAACCCATCTTCAATGGGGAGAACTCCATTTGAATTGGTTCATGGCTATAGGCCCGATATCACACTCTACACTTCATCAGAATGGTATGATTTTGTGTTTTACTTCGATAAAGGTGATTCTTCCACTCGCGGCGTTGAAAGATTAGGTCGATGGTTGGGCCCCTGTGGCAGTAAGATAGGTGGGGGTGATTGTTTTTGGATCCTGACTGAATCAGCAATACCAATATCTACAAATTCAATAAGGCCTGTCAAAGAATTTGAATGGAGGGATAGAGATATCCTCAGAAGAATGGAAGCAATCGACAAATCAATTGAATCCAAGATTGGTGATGAAGTGAAAGATAGCGCGTCCTTCTTCCAGGAAAACTACCTGGAGCCTCAGATGGAGCTATTTGAGGATCAACCAGTGGAATCACCTGATCTGAAACTTGAAATGGCTGAACCAGAAGCGTCAGTGGAAGATATAGATGAACCAGACGAATATCTGGGGAATGAAGTAATCATTGAAAGAAATGATGAAAGGCTCAGGTGCGTTGTCAAGGATAGAGTGCGAGATTTGCAAAACAGACCAATTGGAGTCAGAAATGAGAATCCCATACTAGACACGAGGCTGTACAAATTGCAACTACCTGATGGCACCATTGAGGAATACACAGCGAATATTGTTGCAGAAAGTCTGTACAGTTCTGTTGATGATGATGGACGAATGTTCACAATGTTAGATGAACTGATCGATCATGAATGCGACAACACCGCTTTAACGGATGAGGAGGCAACAACTGTAGCCAAAAATGGCCGTCAAAGCCATAAACCGACAACAAGGGGTTGGAGGATTTTGGCCAGCTGGAAAGATGGCACCGAATCATGGTGTAAGCTAAGCGATGTGAAAGAATCATTTCCAGTGCAATTAGCTGAATATGCTGTCAACAATAATCTTGAAAAGTCACTAGCATTCAGATGGTGGGTGCACAAAATTTTGAGAAGAAAGGATCGGATCCTTAAAGCAGCCAAAACAGCAAAGTATTGGTTGAAGACTCACAAATATGGTGTTGAATTGCCACATTCAATCAAACAAGCGCTGGCTATTGATAAGAAGACAGGCACTGATCACTGGGAAAGAGCAATTCACAAAGAAATGACCAACAATATGGCAGCGTTTGAATTTTCTGATGATGATGTTATTCCAGTCGGTCACAAGGAAATAACAACCCACATGAGTTTTGACATCAAGCTTGGATCCCTAACAAGGAAGGCTAGATTGGTAGGGGACGGTCATAAAGTTCCTGCAGTGGCAAAAGAAAATACTTACTCATCTGTCCCCAGTCGCGACTCAGTAAGAATATTCTTCCTGCTGGCAGCGCTGAATGATTTGAAGGTTCTCTCAGCAGATATTCAAAATGCATATTTGACAGCCCCAATTAAAGAGAAATACTTTCTAAAAGCGAGAGCTGAAGATGGTTTTCCACCACATCTTGCAGGAAGGCCTTGCAAGATAGTCCGCGCATTGTATGGACTGCCAGTGGCAGGTGCATCTTTCAGATCATACCTCACACAGCATTTGAGAGATCTTGGATATTCACCATGCAAAGCAGATCCGGATGTGCACTTACGAATCAAAACCAGGAAAGATGGATCCAGATACTGGGCAATGTTGATTGCTTATGTTGATGATATCTTATGTTCTGGTGAGGATCCAAAGTTCCAGCTTGAAAACATTGAACGTAAGTTCAAATTGAAGGATGATACGATTGAAGAGCCAACTCTGTATTTGGGAGCTGATATTGGAAAGTTCTACTTTGAAGGTGATTCAAAACCAAGATGGTCATTATCAAGCACCAAGTATACGGCGAAAGCTGTTGCAGCGGTCGAACAAGAGTTAGGAACTGAAAAATATGGCTACAAGTATCTACCAAAATCAGCATCCAGTCCACTGTCACATGATTATTGACCGGAAATTGATATATCAGAAGAATTGAATCCTGAATTGCAAAATTACTATCAAGGTTTGATTGGAGTCCTCAGGTGGATTTGTGAGTTAGGAAGGCTAGACATTGTAATGCCAGTCTCGCTGATGTCAAGGTATTTGGCACAAGCAAGGAAGGGACATCTGAATCAGTTGTTTCATATATTTGCATATTTGAAAAAGTACAACAGGTCGAAATTGGTATTCGATGATACAGTACCAAGCATTGATGAGAGTAAATTTCAAAAGTGTGACTGGTCTGAATTCTATCCTGGCGCTGCTGAAGTCATACCAGCAGATATGCCTGAAGCTTTGGGAAAGCATGTAACAATGAGTTGTTTTGTTGACGCCGACCATGCCGGATGCAAGGCAACAAGACAATCCCATACAGGTGTTATTATCTTCATTAATAATGCACCGATCATTTGGTTTTCCAAAAGACAAACAACAGTTGAGACATCAACTTTTGGATCTGAAATCATTGCTTTGAAAATTGCAATCGAATTGGTTGAAGGTCTAAGGTACAAGTTGAGAATGATGGGTGTTCCAATTGATGGAAGCACCAATGTGTATTGTGATAATGATTCGGTTGTCACAAATGTTACACGACCTGAAAGCCCATGTAAGAAAAAGCATAACAGCATTGCATACCACAAGGCCCGAGAATCTATTGCAGCAGGAATTATCCGAGTTGCAAAGGAACCAGGTTCGACAAATATTGCTGATTTGTTTACAAAGCTAATGAGTGGCGCTGTTTTCTGGGAACACTGTTCTCGATGCATGTGGTAAGAAATTGATTTGCAATGAGCACTTCAAAAATGGATGATTTGATCCATGGAATATAATATATCAATCGGGCAAGGATCAGGGCAAAATGCCATGATACTGGCCAGAATGAAAGGCAAAACGCCGCCCCAATTGATAGGGCCTCTGATAGTAGACTGGATACAGATTGGTATCCAACACACGACAATGACTCACGATGAAATGAAACACGATGAATAGGTTAAGTCATAGAATCCAGCCGCTTAACGGTTGGAGGATTTACGACTGAAGGGGACTGAAAAGAATTCACCGTGTAACGCGTATTCATACGTACTAAGCGGGCGTATCGTACGAAGAGTCATAAAGAAGGCAATAACCTTATTCGTAAGGTTATTAACCTGATGAGTGAATAATCGTCGGCGCTTTTATGTGGGTTGCCTCTTAGCGGAATTTCCCCATCAGCTCACTCTTCGAAGTATTAACAACTTTCAAACACTATCATGCCCTAAAATCTACGTACAACCTAGTACTAATTCTACATAATAAGGTACAATCACATGTGATATTCGATGAGAATATCACGGTGAATTATACGGTAAAAGACTGATCGAAGATGGTTTTTTGCGTGTGTTTCTTGTGTCTTAATTACATGTGTTTTCTATGATAAATTACACGATGACGACGAGTAATTTGATGACGATGAGTAATTAACCTGTCAATCGGCAAGGCCGATCGATCGAACTGTAACAATGATCTTACTCACTAAATCAAACGATCGTAAGACCGATTGCGTTTTGCGTTTGTTTGTTAAGGCACACTTTTTCTAGTTTGTGTGAGAGAGTTTTTTTTTTTCTTTTCGCGTACGATTTTCAATCAATCGATCGAAGTAGAGGATACTTCTAGTACATCATGTAGAATTCTACACGATTTTGTACTAGTGTAGAATTCTACACGTTTTTAGTACTAGACAATTTTCAGTACTGAATCCGCATAGGTTTCTACACGAGAAGATGTTTACACCTTACTAGATAATTTTCGGTACTGTATCCGCGTAGGTTTCTATGCGAGTACATTTCTACACGTTTTTAGTACTTCATAATTTTCGGTACTCAATCCACGTAGGTTTCTACACGTGTACGTTTCTACATGTTTTTAGTACTAGATATTTTCGGGTATTGAATTCGTTAGGGTTGGGGTTAGGGTTTAGGTTTAGGGTTAGGGTTAGGGCATAGGATTCTACGCGAGATGATTAATACACGCTTGTTGTACAAGATAAATACAAGTAGTGTATCCGCGTAGGTTCCTACGCGAGTAGATTACTACACGCTTGTTGTACAAGATACATATTAGTACTGAATCAGCGTACGTTTCCACGCAAGTAGCTTACAAGTCACTTGTTGTACTAGATAAAACTTATTGGGTAATAACGACAAAAGTATCTGGTCCAAGCCATGAATACATTCATCATGACTCATCAAATGCATATTGGGAACAACTTTGTCACACAGAATGCCCAAAATTTTGTGGTTTGACTCTACAAATAGCAATCATGGGGGTATTTTTGGTGCAATTCCAGGGCACAAACTACATTATTGGGTAATGACTCAAAAAGTATCTGGTCCAAGCAATGAATACATTCATCATGACTCATCAAATGCATATTGCAAACAACTTTGTCACACAGAATGCTGGAAATGTTGTGGTTTGACTCTCCAACTGGCAAACATGAGGGTATTTTTGGTGCAATTCCAGGGCACAAACTAACTTATTGGGTAATGACTCAAAAAGTATCTGGTCCAAGCAATGAATACATTCATCATGACTCATCAAATGCATATTGGGAACAACTTTGTCACACAGAATGCTGGAAATGTTGTGGTTTGACTCTCCAAATGGCAAACATGAGGGTATTTTTGGTGCAATTCTAGGGCACAAACTGAGTTATTAGGTAATGACTACAACAATATCTGGTCCAAGCCATGAATACATTCATCATGACTCATCAAATGCATAATGGGAACAACTTTGTCACACAGAATGCCCAAAAATATTGTGGTTTGACTCTCGAAATGGCAAAAATAAGGGTATTTTTGGTGCAATTCCAGGGCACAAACTAGCTTATTGGGTAAGGACTCAAAAAGTATCTTGTCCAAGCCATGAATACATTCATCATGAATCATCAAATGCATATTGGGAACAACTTTGTCACACAGAATGCCCAAACTGTTGTGGTTTGACTCTCCAAATGGCAAACATGGGGGTATTTTTGGTGCAATTCCAGGGCACAAACTAACTTATTGGGTAAGGACTCAAAAAGTATCGGGTCCAAGCCATGAATACATTCATCATGACTCATCAAATGCATATTGGAAACAACTTTGTCACATAGAATGCCCAAAATCTTAAGGTTTGACTCTACAAATGGAAAAGATGATGATGTTTTTGGTGCAATTCCAGGGCACAAACTGCCTTATTGGGTAAGGACTCAAAAAGTATCTGGTCCAAGCCAGGAATACATTCATCATGACTCATCCAATGCATATTGGGAACAACTTTGTCACACAGAATGCTGGAAATGTTGTGGTTTGACTCTCCAAATGGCAAACATGAGGGTATTTTTGGTGCAATTTCTGGGCACAAACTAACTTATTGGGTAATGACTCAAAAAATATCCAGTCCAAGCAATGAATACATTCCTCATGAATCATCAAATGCATATTGGGAACAACTTTGTCACACAGAATGCTGGAAATGTTGTGGTTTGACTCTCCAAATGGCAAACATAAGGGTATTTTTGGTGCAATTCTAGGGCACAAACTGAGTTATTAGGTAATGACTACAACAATATCTGGTCCAAGCCATGAATATATTCATCATGAATCATCAAATGCATATTGGGAACAACTTTGTCACACAGAATGCCCAAACTGTTGTGGTTTGACTCTCGAAATGGCAAACATGGGGGTATTTTTGGTGCAATTCCAGGGCACAAACTGAGTTATTGGGTAAGGACTCAAAAAGTATCTTGTCCAAGCCATGAATACATTCATCATGAATCATCAAATGCATATTGGGAACAACTTTGTCACACAGAATGCCCAAAATGTTGTGGTTTGACTCTCCAAATGGCAAACATGGGGGTATTTTTGGTGCAATTCCAGGGCACAAACTAACTTATTCGGTAAGGACTCAAAAAGTATCTGGTCCAAGCAATGAATACATTCATCATGACTCATCAAATGCATATTGGGAACAACTTTGTCACATAGAATGCCCAAAATCTTAAGGTTTGACTCTCCAAATGGCAAACATGGGGGTATTTTTGGTGCAATTCCAGGGCACAAACTAACTTATTGGGTAAGGACTCAAAAAGTATCTGGTCCAAGCCTTGAATAAATTCATCATGACTCATCCAATGCATATTGGGAACAACTTTGTCACATAGAATGCCCAAAATCTTAAGGTTTGACTCTACAAATGGCAAACATGGGGGTATTTTTTGTGCAATTCCAGGGCACAAACTGCCTTATTGGGTAAGGACTCAAAAAGTATCTGGTCCAAGCGATGAATACATTGATCATGACTCATCAAATGCATATTGGGAACAACTTTGTCACACAGAATGCTGGAAATGTTGTGGTTTGACTCTCCAAATGGCAAACATGAGGGTATTTTTGGTGCAATTCTAGGGCACAAACTGAGTTATTAGGTAATGACTACAACAATATCTGGTCCAAGCGATGAATACATTCCTCATGAATCATCAAATGCATAATGGGAACAACTTTGTCACACAGAATGCCCAAAAATATTGTGGTTTGACTCTCGAAATGGCAAAAATAAGGGTATTTTTGGTGCAATTCCAGGGCACAAACTAGCTTATTGGGTAAGGACTCAAAAAGTATCTTGTCCAAGCCATGAATACATTCATCATGAATCATCAAATGCATATTGGGAACAACTTTGTCACACAGAATGCCCAAAAATATTGTGGTTTGACTCTCCAAATGGCAAACATGGGGGTATTTTTGGTGCAATTCCAGGGCACAAACTAACTTATTGGGTAAGGACTCAAAAAGTATCGGGTCCAAGCCATGAATACATTCATCATGACTCATCCAATGCATATTGGAAACAACTTTGTCACATAGAATGCCCAAAATCTTAAGGTTTGACTCTACAAATGGAAAAGATGATGATGTTTT
Organism: Pseudo-nitzschia multiseries; assembly: GCA_037355745.1. NCBI lineage: Eukaryota > Bacillariophyta > Bacillariophyceae > Bacillariales > Bacillariaceae > Pseudo-nitzschia > Pseudo-nitzschia multiseries. The sequence goes on along the minus strand of CM074782.1, from coordinate 27,763,043 downwards.
TGGTGCAATTCCAGGGCACAAACTGCCTTATTGGGTAAGGACTCAAAAAGTATCTGGTCCAAGCCAGGAATACATTCATCATGACTCATCCAATGCATATTGGGAACAACTTTGTCACACAGAATGCTGGAAATGTTGTGGTTTGACTCTCCAAATGGCAAACATGAGGGTATTTTTGGTGCAATTTCTGGGCACAAACTAACTTATTGGGTAATGACTCAAAAAGTATCCAGTCCAAGCAATGAATACATTCCTCATGAATCATCAAATGCATATTGGGAACAACTTTGTCACACAGAATGCTGGAAATGTTGTGGTTTGACTCTCCAAATGGCAAACATAAGGGTAATTTTCGTGCAATTCTAGGGCACAAACTGAGTTATTAGGTAATGACTACAACAATATCTGGTCCAAGCCATGAATACATTCATCATGACTCATCAAATGCATATTGGGAACAACTTTGTCACACAGAATGCCCAAACTGTTGTGGTTTGACTCTCGAAATGGCAAACATGGGGGTATTTTTGGTGCAATTCCAGGGCACAAACTGAGTTATTGGGTAAGGACTCAAAAAGTATCTTGTCCAAGCCATGAATACATTCATCATGAATCATCAAATGCATGTTGGGAACAACTTTGTCACACAGAATGCCCAAAATGTTGTGGTTTGACTCTCCAAATGGCAAACATGGGGGTATTTTTGGTGCAATTCCAGGGCACAAACTAACTTATTCGGTAAGGACTCAAAAAGTATCTGGTCCAAGCAATGAATACATTCATCATGACTCATCAAATGCATATTGGGAACAACTTTGTCACATAGAATGCCCAAAATCTTAAGGTTTGACTCTCCAAATGGCAAACATGGGGGTATTTTTGGTGCAATTCCAGGGCACAAACTAACTTATTGGGTAAGGACTCAAAAAGTATCGGGTCCAAGCCATGAATACATTCATCATGACTCATCCAATGCATATTGGGAACAACTTTGTCACATAGAATGCCCAAAATCTTAAGGTTTGACTCTCCAAATGGCAAACATGGGGGTATTTTTTGTGCAATTCCAGGGCACAAACTGCCTTATTGGGTAAGGACTCAAAAAGTATCTGGTCCAAGCAATGAATACATTCATCATGACTCATCAAATGCATATTGGGAACAACTTTGTCACACAGAATGCTGGAAATGTTGTGGTTTGACTCTCCAAATGGCAAACATGAGGGTATTTTTGGTGCAATTCTAGGGCACAAACTGAGTTATTAGGTAATGACTACAACAATATCTGGTCCAAGCCATGAATACATTCATCATGACTCATCAAATGCATAATGGGAACAACTTTGTCACACAGAATGCCCAAAAATATTGTGGTTTGACTCTCGAAATGGCAAAAATAAGGGTATTTTTGGTGCAATTCCAGGGCACAAACTAACTTATTGGGTAAGGACTCAAAAAGTATCTTGTCCAAGCCATGAATACATTCATCATGAATCATCAAATGCATATTGGGAACAACTTTGTCACACAGAATGCCCAAAAATATTGTGGTTTGACTCTCCAAATGGCAAACATGGGGGTATTTTTGGTGCAATTCCAGGGCACAAACTAACTTATTGGGTAAGGACTCAAAAAGTATCGGGTCCAAGCCATGAATACATTCATCATGACTCATCCAATGCATATTGGGAACAACTTTGTCACATAGAATGCCCAAAATCTTAAGGTTTGACTCTACAAATGGAAAAGATGACGATGTTTTTGTTGCAATTCCAGGGCACAAACTGCCTTATTGGGTAAGGACTCAAAAAGTATCTGGTCCAAGCCAGGAATACATTCATCATGACTCATCCAATGCATATTGGGAACAACTTTGTCACATAGAATGCTGGAAATGTTGTGGTTTGACTCTCCAAATGGCAAACATGAGGGTATTTTTGGTGCAATTTCTGGGCACAAACTAACTTATTGGGTAATGACTCAAAAAGTATCCAGTCCAAGCAATGAATACATTCCTCATGAATCATCAAATGCATATTGGGAACAACTTTGTCACACAGAATGCTGGAAATGTTGTGGTTTGACTCTCCAAATGGCAAACATAAGGGTAATTTTCGTGCAATTCTAGGGCACAAACTGAGTTATTAGGTAATGACTACAACAATATCTGGTCCAAGCCATGAATACATTCATCATGACTCATCAAATGCATATTGGGAACAACTTTGTCACACAGAATGCCCAAACTGTTGTGGTTTGACTCTCGAAATGGCAAACATGGGGGTATTTTTGGTGCAATTCCAGGGCACAAACTGAGTTATTGGGTAAGGACTCAAAAAGTATCTTGTCCAAGCCATGAATACATTCATCATGAATCATCAAATGCATGTTGGGAACAACTTTGTCACACAGAATGCCCAAAATGTTGTGGTTTGACTCTCCAAATGGCAAACATGGGGGTATTTTTGGTGCAATTCCAGGGCACAAACTAACTTATTCGGTAAGGACTCAAAAAGTATCTGGTCCAAGCAATGAATACATTCATCGTGACTCATCAAATGCATATTGGGAACAACTTTGTCACATAGAATGCCCAAAATCTTAAGGTTTGACTCTCCAAATGGCAAACATGGGGGTATTTTTGGTGCAATTCCAGGGCACAAACTAACTTATTGGGTAAGGACTCAAAAAGTATCGGGTCCAAGCCATGAATACATTCATCATGACTCATCCAATGCATATTGGGAACAACTTTGTCACATAGAATGCCCAAAATCTTAAGGTTTGACTCTACAAATGGAAAAGATGATGATGTTTTTGGTGCAATTCCAGGGCACAAACTGCCTTATTGGGTAAGGACTCAAAAAGTATCTGGTCCAAGCCATGAATACATTCATCATGACTCATCCAATGCATATTGGAAACAACTTTGTCACATAGAATGCCCAAAATCTTAAGGTTTGACTCTACAAATGGAAAAGATGATGATGTTTTTGGTGCAATTCCAGGGCACAAACTGCCTTATTGGGTAAGGACTCAAAAAGTATCTGGTCCAAGCCAGGAATACATTCATCATGACTCATCCAATGCATATTGGGAACAACTTTGTCACACAGAATGCTGGAAATGTTGTGGTTTGACTCTCCAACTGGCAAACATGAGGGTGTTTTTGGTGCAATTTCTGGGCACAAACTAACTTATTGGGTAATGACTCAAAAAGTATCCAGTCCAAGCAATGAATACATTCCTCATGAATCATCAAATGCATATTGGGAACAACTTTGTCACACAGAATGCTGGAAATGTTGTGGTTTGACTCTCCAAATGGCAAACATAAGGGTAATTTTCGTGCAATTCTAGGGCACAAACTGAGTTATTAGGTAATGACTACAACAATATCTGGTCCAAGCCATGAATACATTCATCATGACTCATCAAATGCATATTGGGAACAACTTTGTCACACAGAATGCCCAAACTGTTGTGGTTTGACTCTCCAAATGGCAAACATGAGGGTATTTTTGGTGCAATTCCAGGGCACAAACTGAGTTATTGGGTAAGGACTCAAAAAGTATCTTGTCCAAGCCATGAATACATTCATCATGAATCATCAAATGCATATTGGGAACAACTTTGTCACACAGAATGCCCAAAATGTTGTGGTTTGACTCTCCAAATGGCAATCATGGGGGTATTTTTGGTGCAATTCCAGGGCACCACAAACTAACATATTGGGTAATGACTCAAAAAGTATCTGGTCCAAGCAATGAATACATTCATCATGACTCATCAAATGCATATTGGGAACAACTTTGTCACATAGAATGCCCAAAATCTTAAGGTTTGACTCTCCAAATGGCAAACATGGGGGTATTTTTTGTGCAATTCCAGGGCACAAACTGCCTTATTTGGTAAGGACTCAAAAAGTATCTGGTCCAAGCGATGAATACATTCATCATGACTCATCAAATGCATATTGGGAACAACTTTGTCACACAGAATGCTGGAAATGTTGTGGTTTGACTTTTCAAATGGCAAACATAAGGGTATTTTTGGTGCAATTCTAGGGCACAAACTGAGTTATTGGGTAATGACTCCAAAAGTATCTAGTCCAAGCGATGAATACATTCATCATGACCCATCAAATGCATATTGGGAACAACTTTTTCACACAGAATGCTGGAAATGTTGTGGTTTGACTCTCCAAATGGCAAACATGAGGGTATTTTTGGTGCAATTCCAGGGCACAAACTAACTTATTGGGTAATGACTCAAAAAGTATCTGGTCCAAGCCATGAATAAATTCATCATGACTCATCAAATGCATATTGGGAACAACTTTGTCACACAGAATGCCCAAACTGTTGTGCTTTGACTCTCCAAATGGCAAAAATAAGGGTATTTTTGGTGCAATTCCAGGGCACAAACTAACTTATTGGGTAAGGACTCAAAAAGTATCTGGTCCAAGCGATGAATACATTCATCATGACTCATCAAATGCATATTGGGAACAACTTTGTCACACAGAATGCTGGAAATGTTGTGGTTTGACTCTCCAAATGGCAAACATGGGGGTATTTTTTGTGCAATTCCAGGGCACAAACTACATTATTGGGTAATGACTCCAAAAGTATCCGGTCCAAGCCATGAATACATTTATCAGGACTCATCAAATGCATATTGGGAACAACTTTGTTACACAGAATGCTGGAAATGTTGTGGTTTGACTATCCATATGGCAAACATGAGGGTATTTTTGGTGCAATTCCAGGGCACAAACAGTCTCATTTGGTAATGACTACCAAAGTTTTTGTACCAGGCCATGAATGCATATCACATGACTTACGAAATGCATGTTTGGAACAACTTTTAAATGCATATAGGGAACAACTTTGCCACACACAGTACAGACAATGTTGTGGTTTGTAGATACAAATGGCACACAAGACAGTACGGTATGTTAGGTGCAGTCTACGAGATTCTACATGTGACTAGAGGATTGAAATACATAACCTTAATGTGATCAAAAGTTTCCCTTCTGAAAAAAATATGGCGCGGTAGGGCTGGCTGGCACAGGTATGTGATCTACTTCTACAAATATATAACAGCGCGCCCAAGCCAGACAACACACAGAAGAAGTTAGGGCAAACAACATAGTACAGAACCCACGGAAAAACTCTACACACAAAACATCGTACACATACTACATGAAACACCGTACACACACACACACACACACGACACACACAACACAAAACACCGTACACAACCCGACAAAATTATTAGTACACACACAAAACCACACAAAAAGAAACACATGATTCTTGATCGACACCATATTCAGAAAAAAAAAATATGAATGCTATGGGAAAGACACGACGAAGCAGAAAATCCGAGGGGAAGACCCTTCGAAACAACAAAACCATCCGGCCCGGTGATCATCAAAATACAGGGGACAACAACGGTAAGAAAAAAAGAGTGAAAACAAACACCGCAATTACTAACAAAGTGTGTAACAGTAATACCACAACTATGAACGCATCAAAGGGCAATAGTAAAAAAAATGGTACCGACAACACAATTTCTACTACTACAAACACGGAAGAACAAAACACCATCATCCAGAGTAACGAACCAGCACTGAGCATTACCACCACAACCACCACTACAGTAACGAACAAACAGAAAGAAGGAACAAAAACCAATGTGGTAGAGAAAACATCTAACAGAGAATGCTGTGATTTAGAGGATGTTGCGGAACGTGTCATGAAAAAAATCCAATATGACAAATTGGCACAGGAACTGGCAAAACACTTACGGCAACAAGAGAGGGTACCACATATAGGGGTGGGAAAGGTAGTAATGGTACCTAAACAAAAGGAGGCAACCATGCAGGGAGAGGGGACTTATAATGCCGGCGACACAAGAGAACGAGCAGTTAGTACAATTACAGACGAATATGGGCTTATAACAGACAACGATATGCTTAAGGCTTTGAGTGATATGACTGAAACACTGGACAAGCAGCTAAGGGATTACGTCAAAAAACATTGGTACCACAACATGAAGTTCCCTATCAATGACAAGGTAACGGCGCATGTAATACAAAAAGCTGTTAAAGCAAGTGCGGTTATGAAGCCACCAAATATTCCACTTGCGTCATTCTGTTCCTTTTACAGGAAACGAGTAAGGACAGTACTGACTGCATTGAGGAACAACTCACAAACATTAGCGAGAAAAAACTGGATAGGTAAATACAGGTGGGAGAATTGGTTGTTGAAATTAGGAATTTTGGAATCTATTTTTGGTCCGACAACACTAACATGCTGCCCGTTGATACTGATGATACTTCCATACAGACGATTACAGAAAAGGTCGAGTCCCTATCACATTCCCTGGTACTGTTGCAGTTATTCAAGACACAGAATATGAGGACACAGGTATTTTAAACCCTCAATACAGAACATACAAAGACGCGGAAGATGAAGATTTTTATTATTTTGTTACAAGAATCATGTCGGCAATCAATCCGACAAATTCCAATTTCAAACAACGGAAGGAGAGGCACTTGCTGAGTGATATATTTACTATAGCAGATGAAGCATTTGCATTGGTACTGATCTACAATGAGCATCATGTATGGGTGAACCAGCAGTGGCGAAAGGGTGATGCCACGATTCCGCGACAAAAAAATATTTCTGCGATTCAGACAGTGGAAGCAGAAATGGATGGATGGAGGAAGGACGCGAGTTGTTCAGTGACTTGTGCGACAAAATTGGCGAGATGCGAAAACACCCAGAAACAGGAAGGAAATTGGAAGAAATGATGAGGGAGAGATTTAAGAAAGAAAGTTCAACAGATTACACCAACAATAAGCATGGGGATGCAAATATTACTAGTAGCAACTCCACTAATTGTAGTGGACCAAAAAAGAAAAAGAAAAGAAACGTCTATATTGATCCGGCAATAACAGCATCGATGAATGAAAGTTTATCTATTGGTGAACTAATGTAGAAAATAACAGTACATACATAATACAAACCTACTAATAATCTTGAACTTAATTTTGAGAATATTAGAAATTATGGAGGATTCGTAATACGTTGCAATAGGAATAAATAAAGCATAATAGAATCTACATTTTAAAAAGGGAATATTGGAGTCGAGAAATAGAATTCACAATTAGGAGAGCAGAATCGAATTGTTGTTTGGTAGATTAATATTTTGGAATTAATACTGACTTAAGATTTCTTTTTTATTCGTGAATAGAAGTAAGTGTTGTTTGTACAGAATAATAATTGGGTTCTGCTAGAGACTGAAATAAATTATTTTTATTCGAGAGTAGAGTAATGTGCATCACGCGCACAGAATTATTTTTTGTATGATTTTAAGGCAATGACTGGGGGTGGGAATTTGAGGGTGTCCAGAAATATTGCCGTGTTAAAGTCACGCACAAAATTTGTGCGCGAGAAGTAAATTTGAACCCCGCGAAACAGTTCTCGGACGGTTGTTGCCGTTGCCGTTGTTGCCATTGCCGTTGTTGCTATTGTTGCCATTTCCGTTGCCGGTGTTGTCGACACGCGGGTGTCCTGCGGCACGTTTAGGACAGTTGAAAGCTTTGTGACCTTGCTCTCTGCACCAATAACAAACTGCATTAGTGGACCACTTGTCACGTGTATCGGCAAAATCAGTCATCTCAGCACCAAACAGACTCATCTCCTTGGCTTTTCCACCCCTGCTTTGTATACTTCGAGCCGACTCATACAAACTTGCGGCTCATAGGTTGATAGCCTCCCAAAATTCCAGTTCAGAGGTGCCGTCGTCTTGCAGCGCATCCATGAGGGGGGTAAGCTGCATCAGTAGGTAGGCCGGTAGTGCTGCTTTGAATGCCACAATGAGTTGTGTCAAGGTGGGCATGACTGACTTGTATTGGTATTTCCTTTGCAAATCATAGATGTCCTCAACCAAATCCTGTGGAGGGGCTCCGATGGTCAACTTTAAACTTCTCAGATCAATATCCAATTGCTCTTGGTCGTGAGATTTGTTCATTTTCATGTATTCCTTCATGAGTTCTTCAATCACGCGATGTACCCTACCTCGGGGCCACTGCGCTCGGAGCTTTCCGTTCAATTCAGTTGAGGCACCCCGATCAATCTTGGACTTCTCCATGATGGCTAGGCCTATCCTGTTGTCGGCAAAAGCCTTGTACAGATCATTCAGAGCTTTGTTGTGGTACCTGTAAGCACTTTTTTGTGCTGTACTCATCTCCTCTCGAGGTGTAAGCTGTCCTTCTGGTGGTAGGTCCTTGTGTGGCTTGGTGGTCAACATATCACGGTACTTCCTGCTATCCGCGAATGCTTCAAACTGAGTGTACCAATCTTCAAACTTGCTCGCATCCCCCTTGGCCAACTTGGGCACTTGGCTATCCACGTACTCCACCATCTTGTATTTGTATTTCTTCTTCGTGGATCCCTTGATGCTGCTTGCGTTGCTTCTGTTTGAACTCTTTGATGCGGAACTGCTCTCGGAGCTTGATAGTACACTGCTCTCTTCTTCTTCTTCCGATGTTTCTGTAGAAAAAGCAATTTCTATCTCTTGATGTCGGGTTGGTGGATCCTCCTCCATCCGTTAGACACGTAAGTAAATTGTCGTGTTTCGATTCCGACGTAAACTGTTCCCATGTAGATACGTAAGTAAATTGTCGTATTTCGATTCCGACGTAAATTGTTCCAACGTGGATACGTAAGTAAATTGTTAATTGTAATTGGTCCTATCGTTGCGTCGATACCAATCCTACTGTAGATAAATCGCTGTGCTCCAATTGTTAGCCAGCCTGCAGTCCATTCTTGGACAAAGTAATAAATCGCTGACTCCGATTGTTAGCCAGCCTGCAGTCCGATCTTGGTGGACAAAAATGAAAGTCGCTGACTCCGATTGTTAGCCAGCCTGCAGTCCGATCTTGGTGGACAAGAAGTAGATAAATCGCTGCGCTCCAATTGTTAGCCAGCCTGCAGTCCGTTCTTGGACAAAGAGTATTCCGCTGAAAACGCGCGGATAAAAAGGTAGATAAATCGCTGACTCCGATTGTTAGCCAGCCTGCAGTCCGTTCTTGGACAATGTAGATAAGAATATCTCTTTCTTCTTCGACCAAGTTCCAACCTCGGGAGCGCTCCGTAATTCTTCGAAGAATGTTTGGAGGGCTCTGAAAATGGAGGAGAAACAGTCGGTATTTGGTTGTTTAACTTGTTGGTTATTACATGAAATTGTTACTTGAAATTGTGAGCAAAAATTGCTCTTTTACTAAAATCACCATATTGGTGCATCGGCCCGCTAATACTCCAATGCACACACTAAATCACTAATAATCACATCGACCCGCTAATACTCCGATGCGATGCACGTGTCCTTGTACCAATGGGCTGTAGGGATCGCTGTAGGGATCTACCTTGTGCCCCGTAGAATTGGTACATAAGGACCTATTTTTAGTAAGAAGGAGAACCGGATCGGTAAGTGGTAAAATCTAATTCCCACTTCCACTCCCGTCTTCCATTCATGTTGGTCCATTCCTGCAGAAGCAAGATTCATCAGAAGATCGATTCTTATCTCATTCGCGTCTCATTCATTCACTCGTGTCTCATTCGTGTCTCATTCACTTGTTCACGTCTCATTCATTCCGTAGCGCGCGCTCGTTCGATCACCTTCAAACAATGTACACGCGTAGAAACCTACGCGGATTCAGTACCGACAATTATATAGTACTAAAAATGTGTAGAAATCTACTCGCGTAGAAACCTACACGGATTGACTACCAAAAATTATCTAGTAAGGTGTAAACATCTTCTCGTGTAGAAACCTACGGGGATTCAATACTGAAAATTATCTAGTACTAAAAATGTGTAGAATTATACACTAGTACAAAATCGTGTAGAAATCTACAGGATGTACTAAAAGTATCCTCTACTTCGATCGATCGATGATTTTTTTTCTACCTGGGGACAAAAAAAATTCTCCACACAAACACTAACAAACTTTTCTTACCTCATGACAAATAAAAAAATTACTTTTTCTACCTCGCAACAAAAAAACAATCACTTCATGATCTGTTCTACCTCGCAACAAAAATAAAATCACTTCATAATCTGCCTTCTTACATCCGACTTATTTGACTAGGGTGTTGGTTCTTGCAATCAACACTCCGTCCAAGAACGTTTGATCCGGAACCTCTTTAACAGAGCCGGAGGATCTGTTGTCAGATATTTTAGTCCGAAATAACAGCCTTGTACTGGAAAAGAAGTAGTTAGCATTGGGCGAGAAGGGGAATTGCTGGATAGATAATGTTGTTCGGATTCGCCACCCAAACATATATGTCTTGAAAGAAGCAATGAACCGGCATCGTCCCTTGCAACTATATCAACAGGAACAAGATACTGTTTTTCGTGACATGGAGTAAGAAGTAATCTACGGCAGCAACTACAATTGGTGGAGTTGTTAGTTGAACGTTAAACACTAACCCTAATCCTAAGAGTTGACAACGTAACCTTCTAGACGGAAGTATGGGGGGGTTTGGGGGGGGGGGAAATATGTAGAAATATTAAAAAAATCTGTTTTAAACAAGTAGACTTGGTACAAACGCTACGACTAAAAATCGTAAAAAACAGTACCCAAACATTTATTTACGGAAATGAGATGCTTCTTGTAAAAGCAATAGTAATATCTAGTGGCGCGCGTTCATTTTTATGGTAGTGAACTCTCATTTTTATGATTGCACCTAACCATACGATTTAACCTGAATAAAGAAAAAAATCAATCTGTCTTAGATCAAGTTAACTTTACCAGATGAGAGAGTTCGGTAGAGGTGCACAATATACGGTTGTTGTCGGCAGCAAATTCGTCTCGCAAATTCAAAACAAACGGAGTTAATTTTCGTTGCTCCCCTAAGCTATGAACTCAAAGCCGTTTGACATAATCGATACCGCCTTGTCATTGCGGACATTTTGGTACCAGTTTGGTCCCCTAGCTCCCAATATTCAGGGAGATATCAATTTTTTACTGTCACAATCGATGTTTGGGCGGTGTTTGGTTTGGTGCTTCTTGCTTCTTCCACTTTTTGTTTTCATTTTTGTTTTCAGTTTCAATTTTCAGTATCTGTTAATTGTCCAATCGTCTCTTGGCGTCTGAACTACAAGCACTGCCAGCTACGATCTAGGGGAATGGTGTATTCTTTGTTGCTCCTCCGCCGGCGTTCAAACAAGAAGAACAACAACGACAATGACGACGACGACTAAAGTTAATTTTCGTTGCTCCCCTAAGCTACAAACGTGAAGCCGCTTGACATAATCGATACCGCCTCGTCATTGCGAACATTTTGGTACCAGTTTGGTTCCCTAGCTCCCAATATTCAGGGAGATATCAATTTTTTACTGTCACCATTCTTGTTGGTCTCGTTGTTGATTTGTTTGGTGTGCTTCTTGCTTCTTTTTGTTTTCGTTTTCGTTTTTGAAGAAGGTTCCCTGTGAAGGTGCTAATCGTTTTCTGCTGTTTTTAGTACGAGTACCGAGCTCAATGGATTACAAAATTGGATTACTTTTTTTAGGGAGCTTAACAGTCATTTGATTGGTAGTGTAGATCACTTGGTAGGTATGAACGTACGTAGAATCTACTCTAGAACTCGCGCAAATGAATGACGTCACTTAGCATGATTGGTAATAGATCACTTAGTAGGATTGGTATGAACGTATGATTGGCATCATCCTTGACCTTGCTGTGACATTGGCACCATTCAGCCACGTCGACCAGCCATTAACACTGTGTCGAGACTCATCTTTTGCATACTCCGAGTCACTGAATCCAATCAGCTCAAAAACGAAATCCTTGGTACCATCCCACACTGCATTTGGGGCTAATGTGAGACCTCTTTTGGGTGTTCCAGCGCAATACTTCATCACTCGCTTTAGTGCCTTCATGTGGGACTTCCTTGCTTCAGTCATGAACCTAGACAGCTCCCAGACAGCATTCTGTGTTTCAATTCTTGACCATCTCATCATATGCAATAGGATGACTGTTCCGGACCTGTATTTGGTTTGGGCTTCCTTGGTGAGAATAGTATCGGTTGGTCCTTCACCTTCTTTCTTCAGCACTGATCCTGGCTCTGCTGGAGTGGTGGGATTGCCTCTGCATTCATCAAGCTCAAACTCATCGGCAAATCTTTTGATCTTGACTGGTTGGGTCATTCGGAGTGTCCTGTTCTTCTTGTCCCGCTCAATGTGGCATCCAACATATTCGTCCATCTCTCCAACATCCTTGCATTCAAATAGGGACTTGAGTTGCTCCTTGTGCTTCAGAACTTCTGCTGCTTCACCTATGATGCAAAAATCATCGACCCACAGTAACATCAAAAGGAGTTTGTTTTTGATCCACTTGAAAAATAAGCATGGGTCGGCCTTGCATCTTTCCATCTGTATGGCATGCATTGCGCGGCGTGCTTCTCTCCAGAATTGTATGGCCGCTTGAATTGTACCATAAAGGGTTTTCTGCAATTGGAGGAGTACATATGATGGGTAGAATTTCTGATATCCCTCTGGAATCTTGGTGAATATCTTCTCCCCATTCTGAAATTTGCCATTCAGAAAAGCTCCTTCCACATCCACAATGTAAGCCATAAAATTCGCCATGACCATCAGTATCATTGCAATTCGAATGGAGATATCGCTAACAACAGGTGAAGACTTGTCTTGGCCATCATAGTGCTCGCCATCTAGCTGCTTGAATCCTCGGACGGCATTCCTGCATCTTACTGTGCCATCGGGTTTCATCTTGTTGGCCCAAGTGGTATCCATGATTTTGGTGCCTGGTGGGATATTGGCTTCATCAATCTCTTCAAAGACTCCATACTTGACCATCTTTGTATGTTCAGCATCAACACCCTCTGTAAACTTGTCTCGCATTGGACTGGCCATAGATTGCTTGTAGTTCATGGTCTTTAGCTCCTTGGTGTTGTCAAAGGCACTCCCAGCCACGCCAACTAGACTGAGTTCATTCATAGCGCCTTCCTGAGATGGAATAGAGACTGACAGAAGATTGAATTCTTTCAGTGCAGTCATTGCCTTGTGGAACTGGATTTCAGCATTGGTGAATTGAGCGGCGTAGCTTGCCATGTCCCCATAGCGGATATCCGGATTGAGATGAGAGTTTCTCACGACACGACCATATCTGGTGGTTGTTACAACATGTGGATCCTCTGCTTCAGTGTCGTCATTGCTGTCGTAGTCCTCCTCGCTTTCATATTCAATCTTCTGTCAGTCTCTATTCCATCTCAGGAAGCCCTTCAAACACATGATTGACCCTGACCCTTCTGTTTCTCCTTCCATAGAACAGACCATGAAAGTTCAACACTGTACAAATAGTACACTGTGTTCAAATCTGGTGGGTTTTTGGGTTGATAACTGAGCTATGACTGAGTTATAGTTTGATTGGGGATTGGCAAGACTTGCACTCTCTTCAAATCAAGTGGGTTTTTTGATTGATGATTGAGTTAATTTTTGGTCGGGGATTGGCAGGATTTGAACTGTCTTCAAATCTGGTGGGTTTTTAGGTTGACGATTGAATTATATTTTTGTTAGGGACTGGAAAGATTTGCACTGTGTTCAAATCTGGTGGGTTTTTGGGTTGATGACTGAGTTATATTTTGGTGGGGGATTGGCAGGATTTGCACTGTCTTCAAAACTGGTGGGATTTTGGGTTGACCATTGAATTATATTTTGGTTAGGGACTGGAAAGATTTGCACTGTGTTCAAATCTGGTGGGTTTTTGGGTTGATGACTGAGTTATATTTTGGTGGGGGATGGAACAGATTTGCACTGTGTTCAAATCAGGTGGGTTTTTGGGTTGATGACTGAGTTATATTTGGTCGGGGACTGGCAGGATTTGCACTGTGTTCAAATCTGGTGCGTTTTTGGGTTGATGACTGAGTTATATTTTGGTGGGGGATGGAACAGATTTGCACTATCTTCAAATCTGGTGGGTTTTTGGGATAATGACTGAATTATATTTTGGTCGGGGAGTATCAGGATTTGTACAGTGTTCAAATCTGGTGAGTTTTTGGGTTGATGACTGAGTTATAGTTTGGCCAGGGACTGGCAGGATTTGCACAGTGTTCAAATCTGGTGGGTTTTTGGGTTGATGACTGAGTTTTAGTTTTTTGGGGGACTGGGAAGATTTGCACTGTGTTCAAATCTGGTGAATTTTTGGGTTGATGACGGAGTTATAATTTGGTCGGGGACTGGCAGGATTTGCATTGTGCTTAAATCTGGTGGATTTTTGGGTTGATGACTGAGTTAAAGTTTGGTCGGGGACTGGCAGAAGTTGCAATGTGTTTAAATCTTGTAGGTTTTTGGGTTGATGACTGAGTTATATTTTGGTTGGAGACTGTAAAGATTTGCACTGTGTTCAAATCTGGTGGGTTTTTAGGTTGATGACTCAGTTATATTGTGGTCGGGGACTGGCAGGATTTGCACTGTGCTCAAATCTGGTGGATTTTTGGGTTGATGACTAAATTATATTTTGGTCATGGACTGACAGGATTTGCACTATGCTCAAATCTGGTGGGTTTTTGGGTTGATGATTGAATTATATTTTGGTTAGGGACTGGAAAGATTTGCACTGTGTTCAAATCTGGTGGGTTTTTGGGTTGATGACTGAGTTATATTTTGGTCAGGGATCAGAAGGATTTGCACTGTCTTCAAATCAGGTGGGTTTCGGAGTTGACAATTCAATTATATTTTGGTCGGGGACTGGCAGGATTTGCACTGTGCTCAAATCTGGTGGGTTTTTAGGTTGACGATTGAATTATATTTTTGTTTGAGACTGGAAAGATCTGCACAGTGTTCAAATCTGGTGGGTTTTCGGGTTGATGACTGAGTTATATTTTGGTGGGGGATCGGCAGGATTTGCACTGTCTTCAAATCTGCTGGGATTTTGGGTTGACCATTGAATTATATTTTGGTTAGGGACTGGAAAGATTTGCACTGTGTTCAAATCTGGTGGGTTTTTGGGTTGACCATTGAATTATATTTTGGTTAGGGACTGGGAAGATTTGCACTGTGTTCAAATCTGGTGGGTTTTTGGGTTGATGACTGAGTTATATTTTGGTGGGGGATGGAACAGATTTGCACTGTGTTCAAATCTGGTGGGTTTTTGGGTTGATGACTGAGTTATATTTTGGTGGGGGATGGAACAGATTTGCACTGTGTTCAAATCTGGTGGGTTTTTGGGTTGATTACTGAGTTATATTTGGTCGGGGACTGGCAGGATTTGCACTGTGTTCAAATCTGGTGGGTTTTTGGGTTGATGACTGAGTTATATTTTGGTGGGGGATGGAACAGATTTGCACTGTGTTCAAATCTGGTGGGTTTTTGGGTTGATGACTGAGTTATATTTTGGTGGGGGATGGAACAGATTTGCACTGTGTTCAAATCTGGTGGGTTTTTGGGTTGATGACTGAGTTATATTTGGTCGGGGACTGGCAGGATTTGCACTGTGTTCAAATCTGGTGGGTTTTTGGGTTGATGACTGAGTTATATTTTGGTGGGGGATGGAACAGATTTGCACTGTGTTCAAATCTGGTGGGTTTTTGGGTTGATGACTGAGTTATATTTGGTCGGGGACTGGCAGGATTTGCACTGTGTTCAAATCTGGTGCGTTTTTGGGTTGATGACTGAGTTATATTTTGGTGGGGGATGGAACAGATTTGCACTATCTTCAAATCTGGTGGGTTTTTGGGATAATGACTGAATTATATTTTGGTTGGGGAGTATCAGGATTTGCACAGTGTTCAAATCTGGTGAGTTTTTGGGTTGATGAATGAGTTAAATTTTGGTTGGGGATGGGCAGGATTTGCACTGTCTTCAAGTTTGGTGGGTTTTTGGGTTGATGATTGAGTTAATTTTAGGTTGGGGATGGGCAGGATTTGCACTGTCTTCAAATCTGGTGATTTTTTTTGTTGATGATTGAGTTAATTTTAGGTTGGGGATGGGCAGGATTTGCACTGTGTTCAAATCTGATGGGTTTTTGGATTGATGACTGAGTTAAAGTTTGGTCGGGGATAGGCAGGATTTGCACTGTGTTCAAATCTGGTGGGTTTTTGGGTTGATGACTGAGTTATAGTTTGGTCGTGGATGGGCAGGATTTGCACTGTCTTCAAATCTGGTGAGTTTTTTTGTTGATGATTGAGTTAATTTTAGGTTGGGGATGGGCAGGATTTGCACTGTCTTCATATCTGATGGGTTTTTGGATTGATGACTGAGTTAAAGTTTGGTCGGGGATAGGCATGAGTTGCACTTTCTCCAAATCTGGTGAGTTTTTGGATTGATGACTGAGTTATATTTTGGTCGGGGATGGGCAGGATTTGCACTGTCTTCAAATCTGGTGAATTTTTGGATTGATGACTGAGTTATATTTTGGTCGGGGATGGGCAGGATTTGCACAGTGTTCAAGTTTGGTGGGTTTTTTGGTTGATGACTGAGTTATATTTTGTTCGGGGACTGGCAAGATTTGCACTGTCTTTAAATCTGGTTAGTTTTTGGGTTGATGACTGAGTTATAGTTTGGTCGTGGATTGGCAGGTTTTCCACTGTCTTCAAGTTTGGTGAGTTTATAGATTGATGACTGAGTTATAGTTTGGTCGGGCATTGGCAGGATTTGCACTGTCTTCAAATCTGGTTAGTTTTTGGGTTGATGACTGGGTTATAGTTTGGTCGGGGATTGGCAAGATTTGCACTGTGTTCAAATCTGATGGGTCCTGGGGTTGATGTCTGAGTTATAGTTTGGTCTAGGATGGGCAGGATTTGCACTGTCTTCAAATCTGGTGATTTTTTGGGTTGATTACAGAGTTATAGTTTGGTCGGGGATTGGCAGGATTTGCACCGTCTTCAAATCTGGTGGGTTTTTTGGTTGATGATTGAGTTTATTTTAGGTTGGGGATGGGCAGGATTTGCACTGTGTTCAAATCTGGTGGGTTTATGGGTTGATGACTGAGTTATAGTTTGGTTGGGGATTGGCAGGATTTGCACTGTCTTCAAATCTGGTGGGTTTATGGGTTGATTACTGAGTTATAGTTTGGTCGGGGATTGGCAAGATTTCCACTGACTTCAAGTTTGGTGAGTTTTTTGGTTGATGACTGAGCTATAGTGTGGTCGGGCATTGGCAGGGTTTGCACTGTCTTCAAATCTGGTGGGTTTATGGGTTGATTACTGAGTTATATTAAATTCCTTTCGTGTCTAAGTTTAGTAGAGGTACAAACCGGGAATAAATGAGACCTCGAAAAGTACGGGACTCATTGTTACGACCAATATTCGATACTTAACTGGAGGAGAAGAATTGATCGTCAATACCGAGCTCATTCTTACGATCGAGTTTGATACTTAGTGATCCAAGAAAGAACACATGCCAGATGTTAGCATATGCTATCTTCTGTTAAGTGTCTTGTTTTCAAGAAAAGACAGCAGAGGTTCGGAGCCCTGCTCACGAACTTGTTTTCTTGCTGTACAGAATACGTGTTGTATTAGCGGCAACATGATATTCATCCGTAACACGGTATTCCACCGTATATTTGTAACGTATCGTGTTGTATTAGCGGCAACACGATCTTTAAAAGAGATACTTGCTCTCCAGCAAGAATCATCTCTTCATCTCATACTTTTAGATTATTTGATTATTCAACCTTAAACCTTGCACCGGACGCTCCTCTTTGCGTCCTACTGTAGAACTACAAGCCTAAGATCTAACTGATTGCGTCGTTTGTCGATAGTCAGAATAGAACTGATTGGATTAGCGTCCAGTCCTAGTGGATATCAGAGAAATATTAGAACACAACAGACTGGCACCTCAACCGGCCTGCAGTTAAAGCTCCTGTTGCTCTTCTTTGCCTTTGGATTGAATCAGCTCAACAGCCAGTTTCAGAAGGAAATTAACAAGTTATAGTTTGGTCGGGGATTGGCAGGATTTTCACTGTCTTCAAATCTGGTGTGTTTTTTGGTTGATGATTGAGTTAATTTTAGGTTGGGGATAGGCAGGATTTGCACTGTCTTCAAGTTTGGTGGGTTTTTTGGTTGATGACTGAGTTATATTTTGGTCGGGGATTGGCAAGATTTGCACTGTCTTCAAATCTGTTTAGTTTTTTGGTTGATGAATGAGTTATATTTGGTCGGGGATTGGCAGGTTTTCACTGTCTTCAAGTTTGGTGAGTTTATGGATTGATGACTGAGTTATAGTTTGGTCGGGGATTGGCAGGATTTGCACTGTCTTCAAATCTGGTGGGTTTTTGGGTTGATGACTGAGTTATAGTTTGGTCAGGGATTGGCAGGATTTGCACTGTCTTCAAATATGGTGAGTTTTTGGAAAGATGACTGAGTTATATTTTGGTAGGGGATTGGCAGGATTTGCACTGTCTTCAAATCTGGTGGGTTTATTGTGTTGATGACTGAGTTATAGTTTGGTCGGGGATTGGCGGGATTTAAACTGTCTTCAAATCTGGTGGGTTTTTGGATTGATGATTGAGTTAATTTTAGGTTGGGGAAAGGGCAGGATTTGCACTGTGTTCAAATCTGGTGGGTTTATGGGTTGATGACTGAGTTACAGTTTGGTCGGGGATTGGCAAGATTTGCACTGTCTTCAAATCTGGTGAGTTTTTGGATTGATGATTGAGTTCATTTTAGGTTGGGGATGGGCAGGATTTGCACTGTCTTCAAATCTGGTGAGTTTTTGGATTGATGACTGAGTTATAGTTTGGTTGGGGATTGGCAGGATTTGCACTGTCTTCAATTCTGGTGGGTTTTTGGGTTGATGACTGAGTTATAGTTTGGTCGGGGATTGGCAGGAATTGCACTGTCTTCAAACCTGGTGGTTTTTTTGGTTGAGGATTGAGTTAATTTTAAAAAAGAGCTTGCGCGAATGACGTCACTTGAATAGTAATATAAATTGATTGGTATGATCGGTATGAACGTAGATAGCTTGCTTGTAGATCTGGTAGCTCACAATTACCGTTAACTTGTACAGCTTGCTTGCTCCAATTTAAAAAAGAGCTTGTGTGAATGACGTCACTTGAATAATAATATATCAATTGGTATGATTGGTAAGAACATAGACAGCTTGCTTGTAGATCTGGTAGCTCGTAATTACCGGCAGCTCCTACAGCTTTCTTGTTCGAATCTAACCCCATCCCTATGAATGTAGATACCTTGCTGATAGCTTACACGTAAATTTGGTTGGTTGGCTAATTGTAGAATTGGAACTGGTAAGAATTGGTACAGATCAGAACACCTTTGGTAATTCTGATCTGACTTGATGCACACTAGTACTAGTAGAAATTGTACGCGTTATTGTTGTATGAGTACTTCTTACCATAACTTTACTGACACATACTTACAATACATACAATAACTACGTACTCAACAACTCCACAGGGCCCCTGCAAAGCACTAATTTCATCGGGTCGATTGTCGGAACGTCGGAACAAGCAAAGGTAAGAATGAGAGAGATAGACAATGATTATACTGCCTCTGGCATTGCTGATACTCAATGTATTTCCTCCCTTCTGTTTTTGTTCTCATTTTCATAGGACCGGATTGGAACAACAAATCGGAACCAACGAATCGGAATCAACGGATTGGAATCAACGGATCGGAATCAACGGATCGAGGTGCGGTGAATCTTTCCTGGTGTGTCAAATCTTTCCTTGAGGTGCGGGAAATTTTCCCGGTTGGTGATAATTACGAATCGGTCGGCGTGTACATTATATTATTGTTGTTATTATTTACTCTACTATGTACTACATCAATAGATACTCACCCATTTTGTTCAATCATCATATATTTGAATAGGATCGTCGGCAACGGCAACAACTCGTCAACCGCAGAGAGCAACAACTCGTCAACCGCAGAGAGCAACAGCGGCAAGCGGCAGCGAGAGCAACAGCGGCAAGCAACAGAAAGAGCAACAGCGGCAAGCGGCAGCGAGAGCAACAGCGGCAAGCAACAGAAACAGCAACAGCGGCAAGCGGCAGCGAGAGCAACAGCGGCAAGCAACAGAAACAGCAACTGGCATCCAATCGCTCCTCCTCCTCCACCGGCGCTCCACCAACGCCGGCAACAGCAATAACCAACAAATCGTCGGCATCGATTCGCTCCTCCTCCTCCACCGGCGCCAACGCCGGCAACGGCAACAACAACAACAACACCAACACCAACGTCGTCCCGGCAACGGCAACGCCAATCGAACAATCGAATCGCAAAGCAAGAGCAAGAGCAAGAGCAACAGCAACAGCAACAGCGACAGCGACAGCAACAACCGCAACCGAGAACGATCGAATCGCAAAGCAAGAGCAACAGCAACAGCGACGGCAACAACCACAACCGGGCACCCACGCTCCACCTGAATCGCTCCTTCTCTTCCACCGGCGCTCCACCAACGTCTCTCCTCCCGCTCCTCCACCGGCGCTCAACCAACGTCGTCCCGGCAACGACAACACCAACACCAACGTCGTCCCGGCAACGGCAACACCAATCGATCCGCAACACCAATCGTCGGCAACGAATCGTCGGCAACGAATCGTCGGCATCGAATCGCTCCTTCTCCACCGGCGCTCCAACCAAATAGCTCCTCCTCCTCCACCGGCGCAACCAATAGGAGGCAACAACGGCAACGAATCGTAGGCATTGAATTGCTCCTCCTCCACTGGCGCTCCAACCAAATAGCTCCTCCTCCTCCACCGGCGCAACCAATAGGAGGCAACAACGGCAACGAATCGTAGGCATTGAATTGCTCCTCCTCCACTGGCGCTCCAACCAAATAGCTCCTCCTCCTCCACCGGCGCAACCAATAGGAGGCAACAACGGCAACGAATCGTAGGCATTGAATTGCTCCTCCTCCACTGGCGCTCCAACCAAATAGCTCCTCCTCCTCCACCGGCGCAACCAATAGGAGGCAACAACGGCAACGAATCATAGGCATTGAATTGCTCCTCCTCCACTGGCGCTCGAACCAAATCACTCCTCCTCCTCCACCGGCGCTCCACCCAAATGACTCCTCCTCCTCCACCGCTCCTACTCTACCGGCGCAAGGCAACGAATCGTTGACATAGAAACGCTCCTCCTCCACCGGCGCTCGGCAACAAATCATCAAAAGGCTCCTCCTCCTCCTCCACCGGCGCAACACCAATCGATCCGCAACACCAATCTATCTGCAACACCAATCGATCCGCAACACGAATCAATCCAACACGAATTGATCTGCAACACCAATCGATCCGCCACACGAATCGATCCAACACCACCAATCAATCCAACACCAATCGATCCAACACCAATCGATCCGCAACACCCTCCACTGGCACTGCACCCGAATCGATCCTCCACCGGCACTCCACCGGAATCGATCATCCACCGGCGCTCCACACGAATCACTCCTCCTTCTCCACCGGCGCAAACCCCTAGTAGGAGGCAACAACGGCAACAAATTGGCCTCCAATCAGTTAGCAGATTCTAAGATACCGACTTCTCCGATAGTCCGCACCTCCAACGCGTCCAGTCGACTCGATTTTGGTCCCCACAGATCCGCACCTCCTCCACCAATCAATCTGCAACACGAATTGATCTGCAAAACAAACCGATCTGCAAAACATATCGATCCGACACCAATCGATCCAACACCAATCCATCCAACACGAATCAATCTGCAAAATGACTTCTCCGATAGTCCGCACCTCCAACGCATCCAGTCGACTAGATTTTGGTCCCCACAGATCTGCACCTCCTCTAGTCAACCCGCACCTCCAGCAATCCAGCCCAATCCGCACCTCCAAGCAGCCAGCCTATACCCCGCCTCCGAGGACAACTCCAACCAGTTGACACCCCTCCTCCGAGGACTATTCCGACAATCCGATCCAAGTCGCAGTCGACACCCCTCCTCCGAGGACTATTCCGACAATCCGATCCAAGTCGCCAGTCGCTTCCCCTCTTCCAACGACTACTCCGATAGCCCGCAACAACAATTGTCGGCAAGAGCAACAACAATTGTCGGCAATTTGTCTACTACTCTATCGGCCACAGCGACAATGAAACCAACCACAACAAATGGAAAGCAATTGTCAGCACGAGGAAGGAGGCAAAAAGCAAATAGGAAACATGAGAAAAGACATAAACAGAGAATGTCTTCAAATTTTCTGACCATTGCAGCACCAGTGTCGAACAGCCATGAGACTTATAAACAATTGTCGCAGATAAAACCGGAGAGGAAGAGGGTAAATAAGCCCATTGACAAACCTGTCAAGACAATAGCGCTGAAAAACAAATACCAATCAACTGTGGTGGCAGGTAAATACATGGAGACAGATTGGGGTGGCAAAATAGGGGGAAAGAAGAAGTATGAACCGGAACTGGCATTGTCTATCGACAATTTCGAGACGTTGGATAGTACGAAAGACGAGCATATTCTTGTATTTGACAATTATAAACCGTCATTGCGAATTTTTGCCAAAGTTTCAAGACGTTTAGCGGAACGACACCTGGCTTCCAAGAATAATATCAACTTGTTGAGAGAATTTGCTCCTGCTATTGTTGGAGCAAAACCAACCGTTGGAAGAGGAGTGAAGCGGGGCAGTATCAATGATGATTATGCTATCATTGGAATTTGACCAGAAAGATTGGATTCCAATAATGGTGGGTATGTTTTCAAAAGTCATGTCGATCAAAGCATGAAACTAGAGCTAGAAGAGAAAACAGTTGAAATTGTGAAGCTATTAAATTCTCTGGCAAGGGAAACAATGCGTTTGAGATGTTTCCATCCAGGTTGATCAAGCATGTTGTTGTCCTTTGCATATTTGGCTACAGTAACAGGGTCGTCTGCAGCTACATTGGAGAGAGGTTCATAGGTGCGCTCCATGTTTTCCCACTCAATCCATAGGTTGTATTTGGAACCTTTGTATTGGGGGTGCTTGTTGTCAAGGGGACCTTGATGACCAAGTATGCGTCGGAAAGACCAAAGTTTGCCATCTTCTTGAGTTACATCCCTGTGGATGTAATTCATGACGTCATTGTAGGCTATGATATCTGCAAGTTCATCATCTGTATGCTTGCATTTGAACTTGATGAAGTCTTTGTTTTTCTCAAGACTGTTTTCAATGTCAACAACTGTCATTCTTTTCTGTGTGCCATCAGGGAGGGCCATGAGAAAAGATCGACCTTGCAATTCAGTAACAGGGATAGCAGGGATGGTGATGGGTGTGCCATCATCGTCAAATTGGGCATTGCCTTCTTCATCAGTAACAACTACTTCAGATGGGCCAACAGATGGGGTAGCAGGATTGATGGGTGGAGGTGTGGCTTCACTAACATCAAAATATGCTAGCTCAGGGGGACCAAAATCATCTTCAGTAACAGGTACGCCGGTAGGGGTTTTGCTGAAGATGTGAGGGGTTGGAGGACCATCAAGAATCTCCCCATAGTTGTTAGGAAGAGGAGAAGGTACATAGCTTCGTGTATTAGGAACCTTGGAATAAAGGAATGTAGGCAAGGATGGCTTTGTGATGCACAGAGGAGGTGATGCTGGTACCGGACGGGGTGGTGTAGGATGTTGGAAGGAGGGACTATCACCAGAAGATTTAGGAGTGAGGGAAGCATCTTTGGCCTTGCGCCATGCAAGAAAGCCATCATCAGTGAACAATCCAGCACGCTTGTTGCGATGCTCGGGAGTTAAAGCAGTGCGAACACCAGAGCGATCAAGGAGCTTATTGGTGATGGGATCCCAGATGGTGAAACATAAGCTATTGCCAACATGTTCAGCAATGCCAACAAAGTGGCCAAGGCATTCAGTGGTCTGAGAGCCAAACTGTGTATCTGGAGTCTTGTAGTAGACGGGCTCGAACCAGAAGAAACTAAGGTAGGGACTGATGTCACCAATGGTACCAGTAGCAATAAAGAAAGGCTGTTTGTCAGAGAGAGTGGGGTCAGACAAATGATTCATGAGGCGGCCAACATATTGCATACAAAGAAGCCAGAGGTGTGGTGGAGTGCCTGCGTCCGAGAACTGTTTCGCGGGGTTCGAATTTACTTCTCGCGCACAAATTTTGTGCGTGATTTTAACACGGCAATATTTCTGGACACCCTGAAATTCGCGCCGATTGTATAAGGGTATATGTAAACTCAGCACTATTTCTGTGCGCGTGATGCACATTACTCTACTCTCAAATAAAAATAATTTATTTCAGTCTCTAGCAGAACCGAATTATTATTCTGTACGAACAACACTTACTTCTATTCACGAATAAAAAAGAAATCTTGAGTCAGTATTAATTCCAAAATATTAATCTACCAAACAACAATTCGATTCTGCTCCCCTAGTTGTGAATTATATTTCTTGACTACAATATTCCCTTTTTAAAATGTAGATTCTATTATGCTTGATTTATTCCTATTGCGACGTATTACGAATCCTCCATTATTTCTAATATTCTCAAAATTAAGTTCAAGATTAGTAGTAGTTTTGTATTATGTATGTACTGTTATTTTCTACATTAGTTCACCCATAGATAAACTTTCATTCATCAATGCTGTTATTGCCGGATCAATATAGACGTTTCTTTTCTTTTTCTTCTTTGGTCCACTACAATTAGTGGAGCTGCTACTAGTAATATTTGCATCGCCCTGCTTATTGTTGGTGTAATTTGTCGAACTTTCGTTCCTAAATCTGTCCCTCATCATTTCTTCCAATTTCCTTCCTGTTTCTGGGTGTTTTCGCATCTCGCCAATTTTGTCGCACAAGTCACTGAACAACTCGCGACCTTCCTCCATCCATCCATTTCTGCTTCCACTGTCTGAATCGCAGAATTTTTTTTTTGTCGCGGAATCGTGGCATCACCCTTTCGCCGCTGCTGGTTCACCCATACATGATGCTCATTGTAGATTAGTACCAATGCAAATGCTTCATCTGCTATAGTAAATATATCACTCAGCAAGTGCCTCTCCTTCCGTTGTTTGAAATTGGAATTTGTCGGATTGATTGCCGACATGATTCTTGTAACAAAATAATAAAAATCTTCATCTTCCGCGTCTTTGTATGTTCTGTATTGAGGGTTTAAAATACCTGTGTTTTCATATTCTGTGTCTTGAATAACTGCAACAGTACCAGGGAATGTGATAGGGACTCGACCTTTTCTGTAATCGTCTGTACGGAAGTATCATAAGTATCAACGTGCAGCATGTTAGTGTTGTCGGACCAAAAATAGATTCTCAAAATCCTAATTTCAACAACCAATTCTCCTGTCTGTATTTACCTATCCAGTTTTTTCTCGCTAATGTTTGTGAGTTGTGCCTCAATGCGGTCAGTACTGTCCCTACTCGTTTCCTGTAAAAGGAACAGAATGCCGCAAGTGGAATATTTTGTGGCTTCATAACCGCACTTTCTCCAACAGCTTTATTTATTACAAGCGCCGTTACCTTGTCATTGATAGGGAACTTCATGTTGGGGTACCAATGTTTTTTGACGTAATCCCTTAGCTGCTTCTCCACTCTTTCACTCATATCACTCAAAGCCTTAAGCATATCGTTGTCTATTATAAGTCCATATTCGTCTGTAATTGTACTTACTGCTCGTTCTCTTGTGTCGCCGGCATTGTAACTCCCCTCTCCCTGCATGGTTGCCTCCGTTTGTTTAGGTACCATTACTACCTTTCCCACCCCTATATGTGGTTCCCTCTCTTGTTTCCGTAAGCGTTTTGCCACTTCCTCTGCCAATTTGTCATATTGGATATTTTTCATGACATGTTCGGCAATATACTCTAAATTGTAGCATTCTCCGTTAGATGTTTTCTCTACCACATTGGTTTTTGTTCCTTCTTTCTGTTGGTTCGTTACTGTAGTGGTGGTTGTGTTGGTAATGGTCAGCGCTGGTTCGTTACTCTGGTTGATGGTGTTTTGTTCTTCCGTGTTTGTAGTAGTAGAAATTGTGTTGTCGGAACCATTTTTTTTACTGTTGCCCTTTGATGCGTTCATAGTTTTGGTATTACTGTTACACACTTTGTTAGTAATTGCGGTGTTTGTTTTCACTCTTTTTTTCTTACCGTTGTTGTCCCCTGTATTTTGATGATCACCGGGCCGGATGGTTTTGTTGTTTCGAAGGGTCTTCCCCTCGGATTTTTTGCTTCGTCGTGTCTTTCCGATAGCATTCATATTTTTTTATTTTATTTTCTGAATACGGTGTCGATCAAGAATCATGTGTTTCTTTTTGTGTGGTTTTGTGTGTGTTCTAATAATTTGTCGTGTTGTGTACGGTGTTTTGTGTTGTGTGTGTTGTGTGTGTCGTGTGTGTGTGTGTGTGTACGGTGTTTCGTGTAGTATGTGTACGATGTTTTGTGTGTAGAATTTTTCCGTGGGTTCTGTACTATGTTGTTTGCCCGAACATCTTCTGTGTGTTGTCTGGTTTTGGGCGCGCTGTTATATTTGTAGCAGTAGATCACGTACCTGTGCCAGCCACCCCTCCCGCGCCATAATTTTTTCAGAAGGGAAACATTTGATCACACTAAGGTTATGTATTTCAATCCTCTAGTCACATGTAGAATCTCGTAGACTGCTGCACCTAACATACCGTACTGTTTTGTGTGCCATTTGTATCTACAAACCACATCATTGTCTGTACTGTGTGTGTCAAAGTTGTTCCCAATATGCATTTAAAAGTTGTTCCCAACATGCATTTCGTAAGTCATGTGATATGCATTCATGGCCTGGTACAAAAACTTTGGTAGTCATTACCAAATGAGACTGTTTGTGCCCTGGAATTGCACCAAAAATACACTCATCATGTTTGCCATTTTGAGAGTCAAACCACAACATTTTGGGCATTCTGAGTGGCAAAGTTGTTCCCAATATGCATTTGATGAGTCATGATAAATGTATTCATAGTTTTGACCGGATACTTTTGGAGTCATTACCCAATCAGTTAGTTTGTGCCTTAGAATTGCACCAAAAATACCCTCATGTTTGCCATTTCGAGAGTCAAACCACAACATTTACAGCATTCTGTGTGACAAAGTTGTTCCCAATATGTATTTGATGAGTCATGAGGAATGTATTCATTGCTTGGACCAGATACTTTTTGAGTCATTACCCAATAAGTTAGTTTGTGCCCTGGAATTGCACCAAAAATACCCTCATGTTTGTCAGTTGGAGAGTGAAACCTTAAGATTTTGGGCATTCTATGTGTCATAGTTGTTTCCAATATGCATTGGATGAGTCATGATGAATGCATTCATGGCTTGGACCCGATACTATTTGAGTCATTACCCAATCAGTTAGTTTTTGCCCTAGAATTGCACCAAAAATACCCCCATGTTTGCCATTTGTAGAGTCAAACCTTAAGATTTTGGTCATTCTATGTGCCACAGTTGTTCCCAACATGCATTGGATGAGTCATGATGAATGTATTCATGGCTTGGACCAGATACTTTTTGAGTCATTACCGAATAAGTTAGTTTGTGCCCTGGAATTGCACCAAAAATACACCCATGTTTGCCATTTCGAGAGTCAAACCACAACATTTACAGCATTCTGTGTGACAAAGTTGTTCCCAATATGTATTTGATGAGTCATGATGAATGTATTCATTGCTTGGACCGGATACTTTTTGAGCCATTACCCAATAAGTTAGTTTGTGCCCTGGAATTGCACCAAAAATACCTTCATGTTTGTCAGTTGGAGAGTCAAACCCTAAGATTTTGGGCATTCTATGTGACAAAGTTGTTCGCACTATGCATTTGATGAGTCATGATGAATGTATTCATGGCTTGGACCCGATACTTTTTGAGTCATTACCCAATAAGAAGTTAGTTTGTGCCCTGGAATTGCACCAAAAATACCCACATGTTTGCCATTTGGAGACTCAAACCTTAAGATTTTGGGCATTCTATGTGACAAAGTTGTTTCCAATATGCATTGGAAGAGTCATGATGAATATATTCATGGCTTGGACCAGATACTTTTTGAGTCATTACCGAATAAGTTAGTTTGTGCCCTGGAATTGCACCAAAAATACCCCCGTGTTTGCCATTTGTAGAGTCAAACCACAACATTTTGGGCATTCTATGTAACAAAGTTGTTTCCAATATGCATTGGATGAGTCATGATGAATGTATTCATGGCTTGGACCCGATACTTTTTGAGTCATTACCCAATAAGTTAGTTTGTGCCCTGGAATTGCACCAAAAATACCCCCATGATTGCCATTTGGAGAGTCAAACCACAACATTTTGGGCATTCTGTGTGACAAAGTTGTTCTCAATATGCATTTGATGAGTCATGATGAATGTATTCATGGCTTGGACCAGATAATTTTTGAGTCATTACCGAATAAGTTAGTTTGTGCCCTGGAATTGCACCAAAAATACCCCCATGTTTAGCCATTTGGAGAGTCAAACCACAACATTTTGGGCATTCTGTGTGACAATGTTGTTCCCATTATGCATTTGATGAGTCATGATGAATGTATTCATGGCTTGGATCCGATACTTTTTTAGTCCTTACCCAATAAGTTAGTTTGTGCCCTGGAATTGCACCAAAAATACCCCCATGATTGCCATTTGTAGAGTCAAACCTTAAGATTTAGGGCATTGTATGTGACAAAGTAGTTACCAATATGCATTTGATGAGTCATGATGAATGTATTCATTGCTTGGACCAGATACTTTTTGAGTCCTTACCCAATAAGTTAGTTTGTGCCCTGGAATTGCACCATAAATACACCCATGTTTGCCATTTGTAGAGTCAAACCACAACATTTTGGGCATTATATGTAACAAAGTGGTTTCCAATCTGCATTTGATGAGTCATGAGGAATGTATTCATTGCTTGGACCCGATATTTTTTTAGTCAGTACCCAATAAGTTAGTTTGTGCCCCGGAATTGCACCAAAAATACCCCCATGATTGCCATTTGTAGAGTCAAACCACAACATTTAGGGCATTCTATGTGACAAAGTTGTTTCGAATATGCATTTGATGAGTCATGATGAATGTATTCATGGCTTGGACCCGATACTTTTTGAGTCATTACCCAATAAGAAGTTAGTTTGTGCCCTGTAATTGCACCAAAAATACCCCCATGTTTAGCCATTTGTAGAGTCAAACCACAACATTTTGGGCATTCTATGTGAAAAAGTTGTTTCCAATCTGCATTTGATGAGTCATGATTAATGTATTCATGGCTTTGACCAGATACTTTTTGAGTCATAACCCAATAAGTTAGTTTGTGCCCTGTAATTGCACCAAAAAAAAAAACCATGTTTAGCCATTTGTAGAGTCAAACCACAACATTTTGGGCATTCTATGTGACAAAGTTGTTTCCAATATGCATTTGATGAGTCATGATGAATGTATTAATGGCTTGGACCCGATATTTTTTTAGTCATTACTATCCAATAAGTTAGTTTGTGCCCTGAAATTGCACCAAAAATACACCCATGATTGCCATTTGGAGAGTCAAACCTTAAGATTTTGGGCATTCTGTGTGACAAAGTTGTTCCCAATATGGTTAGGGTTCCATCCTGTTCGCAAATTCAGTAATTATTTGTTCGTATATGTGGACTTCTCGCAAGTTCTTTACCCGTGCGGAAAATTATCTAGTACCAAGACGTGCACGAATCTACATCTGTCTTTTTCGAACGTACGTACGAGATTATTTTTCGAACGTACATACATACCGTACAATCTAGTATGTACGAGATTCTTTTTCGAACGTCGTACGTACGAGATTATTTTTTGAACGTACATACATACCGTACAATCTAGTATGTGGGAGATTCTTTTTCGTACGACATACATACCGTACAATCTAGTATGTAGGAGATTCTTTTTCGAACGTCGTACGTACGAGAATCTTTATCGAATTTTTTTCGTACGTACGTACGAAATTGAATTATCTAGTACAAAAAACGTGTAGAATTCTACACTAGTCTAGAAATCTACACTATTACCAAATCGTGTAGAATTGTACAGGATGTATGATTTTTTTTTACCTCGCGACAAAAAAAAAATCTTTCCCACACAAACACTAGTAAACTTTTCTTACCTCGCGACAAACAAAAAAGATCACTTTTTCTACCTCGCGACAAAAAAAATCACTTTTTCTACCTCGCAACAAAAAAAACAATCTACCTCGCAACAAAAAATAAATACACTTCATAAGCTGCCTTCTTACATCCGACTTATTTGAGTAGAGTGTTGGTTCTTGCAATCAACACTCCGTCCGAGAACGTGGGATCCGACCCTCTTTGAGCACAACGATCCGTTCTCATTTATTTTAGTCCGAAATAACAGCCTTGTACTGGAAAAGAAGTAGTTAGCATTTGACGAGAAGGGGATTTGCTGGATAGATATTGTTTGGACTGCAGCCTTACATATACGTCTTGAAATCAATGAACTGGCTTTGTCCCTTGCAATTATATCAACAGGAACAAGGTACTGTTTTTCGTGACATGGAGTAAGAAGTATTCTACGGCAGCAACATCAACAACAATTTCATCAGGACGATTGTCGTAAAAACGTCGGAACAACAAGCAAAGGTAAGAATTAGAGAGATACTAGGCATCGGCAACGGAAACGGCAACGGAAACGGCAACGGCAACGGCAATTGATTGGTGTTCCCTGATAATGTATTTCCTCTCTGTTTTTCTTATTTTTTCATAGGAACGGATCGGAACCAACAGATCAACGGATCGGAAGCAAAGGATTGGAAGCAACGAATCGGAACAACGGATCGTACGACAAATCTTTCGTCGTCTTGTTCCCTGTAGGTGCGGCGAATCTTCCCTTGCAAAGGATTGGAAGCAACGAATCGGAACAACGGATCGTACGACAAATCTTTCGTCGTCTTGTTCCCTGTAGGTGCGGCGAATCTTCCCTTGAAATCGTAAGCATCGAATCGATTGGGCAAATTGAAGGCAACAACAAAAGTAGGCGGCGGCGGCGGCGCCGTCAGCATTGAATCGATTGGGCGCCAACAGTCTTGGTTTGTGGCATCGAATCGATCGGCATGTAGATTATATTATTCTGTTTTTATTACTTACTCTATGTACTACATCAATAGATACTCACCCATTTTGTTCAATTATCATATATTTGAATAGGATCGTCGGCAAAGGCAACACGAGCAACCGGGAACCATCGAAGCAACCGGGAACCATCAAACGAAGCAACCGGGAACCATCGAAGCAACCGGGAACCATCAAACGAAGCAACCGGGAACCATCGAAGCAACCGGGAACCATCAAACGAAGCAACCGGGAACCATCGAACCGAAATCAGGAACCATCGAATCAACCGCGAACATTCGAAGCAACCGGGAACCATAGAAGCAACAGGGAACCATCAAACCGCAACCGGGAACGATCGAATAGAAGCAACCGGGAACGATCAAATAGAAGCAAGCGGGAACGATCGAACCGCAAAGTGATCAAAGCAACCGTGAACGATCGAACTCCTCCACTGGCGCTCCACCAACGTTGGCAACTCTATCGATATTGGCAACGGCAATTGATTGGTCTTCCACTCCATTCACACACTCGAATACAAGCACAACTGGGAACCATCGAACCGTCTCCGGGAACCATCGAATACAAGCAACCGGGAACGATTGAATACAAGCAACCAGGCACCATTGAACCGTAACTGGGAACCATCCTCCTACACCGTCGCTCCAACGTCGCTCCTCCTCCATCTCCTCTACCGGCGCTCGGCAACGAATCGTCAGCATCAAATAGCTCCTACTCCTCCACCGGTGATCCGGCATCGAATCGCTCCTCCACCGTCGCTCCACCAACGTCGCTCCTGCTCCACCGGCGATACGGGATCGAATCGCTCTTCCACCGTCGCTCCTCCTCCACCGTAGCTCCACCAACGTCGCTCCTCCTCCACCGGCGATCCGGGATCAAATCGCTCCTCCACTGGCGCTCCTCCTCCACCGGCGATCCGGGATCGAATCGCTCGTCCACCGGCGCTCCTCCTCCACCGTCGCTCCACCAACGTCGCTCCTCCTCCACCGGCGATCCGGGATCGAATCGCTCCTCCACTGGCGCTCCTCCTCCACCGGCGATCCGGGATCGAATCGCTCGTCCACCGGCGCTCCTCCTCCACCGTCGCTCCTCCTCCTCCTACACCGGCGACGTCGTTCCTCCTCCACCTCCACCGGCAAGCGGCAAGCGGCACTCCATCGGCAAATCGATTCGTCCTCGTCATCCTCCAACGGCAATTCGTCTCGGCAACAATGAAACCAACCACAACGAATGGAAAACAATTGTCAGCACGAGGAAGGAGGCAAAAAGCAAATAGGAAACATGAGAGAAGACATAAACAGAGAATGTCTTCCAACTTTCTGAGGATTGCTGCACCGGTGTCAAAGAGCCATGAAACTTATACGAACTTGTCTCTGATAAAACCGATGAAAAAGGAAAGAAATAGGCGTTCAACTTGCAAAGATGGCGTCCGTACAATAGCGCTGAAAAATAAATCCAGTACCGCTGCCGTGGCAGGTAAATACATGGAGACAGATTGGGGTGGCAAGACAGGCGGAAAGAAGAAGTATCAACCGGAACAGGCTTTGTCAATCGAAAACTACAATACATTGGATAGTACGAAGGATGAGCATATTCTTGCGTTTGATCCTTACGAACCATCATTGCGAATTTTTGCCAAAGTTTCACGCCATTTTGCGGAACGACACCTCGCTTCGAAGAATAATATCGAATTGTTGAGACAGTTTGCTCCTGCCATTGTTGGAGCAAAACCAACCGTTGGAAGAGGGGTTAAGCGCGGCAGTATCAATGATGATTATGCTATCATTGGAATTCGACCAGAAAGATTGGATTCAAATATTGGTGAGTATGTTTTCAAAAGTCATGTCGATCCCAGCATCAAACTAGAGCTAGAAGAGACAACAGTTGAAATTGTGAAGCATATGCATCATAGTTTAATTGACGTCGAACCATTTGTTGCGGAGGAAATGGATGTGTTGTCTCAGATTCTGTCTCGTACAAAGCTAAATGCAATTGGGCAGCAGGCCTTAGCATTTTCAATCGGTCGCAACTACCATTCTAGATGCCATGTGGACGATGACATGTACTACACTCGTTTGACAGTAATTGCTCCGGCGGAAGTGTCTGCTGACGAGGTGATTTATTATTTTGTCTTCCCCACGTATGGAGTGAAAGTTCCATTGAGGTCAGGAGATACTCTATTGTTCAATCCATTAGTATTACATAGCTGTTCGAATCCAAAATACGAAGGCTGTTATATTATGAGCGCCTATGTATCTCGCAAAACTGTGCTTAGAGCTAACCATCTATAGTAAAATTAAACAATAGTTTAAAGTTAGCCGGTACATTCACCCTTGCTACTCAATCGGAACTGCTGTCCGAGCTTTCGCTCTCTGAACTAGATAGAGAATCACTGGATTCGTTATCATTCAATGCCATCTCAAACGGTTCCAACTGGATGTCGTCCTGTAGTGTGCATGCGTTGTACAAAGATTCGTAAGACGGTGGTGTAGCAGCATTTTTGCTTTCAAAAAAATGTAGCCAGGAGATCCGATTCGATATCACTAGCCAATCGCAATTGGTTATGGACCCATCAAGGCCTTGCTCTGGAACAACTGCCAGCTCGGAATGGATAGTGTCGACATGAAATAGGTACAGTGAATTCATCAGGCGACCACGTTGGACAAATTC
Organism: Pseudo-nitzschia multiseries; assembly: GCA_037355745.1. NCBI lineage: Eukaryota > Bacillariophyta > Bacillariophyceae > Bacillariales > Bacillariaceae > Pseudo-nitzschia > Pseudo-nitzschia multiseries. Next base: position 27,729,288 of record CM074782.1, on the reverse strand, counting down.
AGAAGCTGTTTTCTTAGGCACATCTTGAAACCGACGAGCCACAGCATACATTCCGTTTGTATCAATTGGATAGCCACCAATACTACTGTATGGCTGCTTCAAACTCTCTACAGTTAAGAAGCATACCAGATGGCACGGTATGAGCTTGGGATTGTTATTTAAATCAAAGTCCAATTTCATCAAACACCAATCCATCCAGACGGAGTTCAGCAGAGAACTATCCGATCTATATGAAGGATGCGAGCGAAATATAAAATTAGACCCACAAGCAACATCGAAACGATTGTGCTCTGTAACTCCACAAATGTGTGAAGGATTCTCCAATAAAGGTAGCACAGAATCACAAACAAAGTCGAGTATGTCAGAAGGAAAAAATGGTTTGCTTTTGTTTGTAGAACGAAGCCACTTCATTGTTGATTCCCCATTTTCGGTTCTCATTATATGAAAATGAGAACCGCCACCATCAGGTCGTTCAATTGGAGGAGGATCAGGCGGATGCAAGTTGAAGTGATATGTTGCCTGGCTTAGCATCATTTTCTCGGACTTTCGCTTCGCCGTTTGACCGATTAGTGATGCAGCATTACCTTGCGTGTTCTTGGAAGGAGCTTTAATCTCAGTTTTATGGTGAGACTCATTCGGAGCACTATCCCAGCCTGCGGGGCTCCCCCATAAAGAGATATAATCTGGTAGGTGAAAGTACAGGTGATTCTTGATTAGTTTTGTTCCCATCCCTTTCCTGTGACATGTGGAGTTTATACAATTAATAAAGTGAACAATTGTTTTTGGGAGATTCTTTAAGGAAGCATATTTCATTCGACCGTGTTTAAGAAATTCTTCCATTGATAGAATGAGCTGAATTACCTCTATCTGTTTCTTTACAAAACGATGGTCACCAATAATGTCAGATCCATGTTTGGAAACCATAGCGATCAGAAGAGAAATAAGCATTCCAGAGAAATCATGCCCTTCTTTCTTCGTAGTTGATAATAGCTGAGTCCCAAATTTGGTGCGAGGAAAATCTCTATCAGACTGGCGTGATAACAAACCACCGTACCGTTGTGCTAAATGGCCAATACTGTTAGCAACAGCCACACCGTGCTTCAAATTGGGGGCATAAACACATGGAACACTTCCGCGGAGCAACAATTCAATTGACTCGATGGCCCGTTTGGCAGTACCAAGCTGGTGCATGTGCAAACATTCACCGGGAGTTGCAAAATGAATGTTGTTCTGATTAGTACCAAAGCATAAATCATGAAATACATTCCTTATGTTGTGATGAGAGTTGTTTTTGAAGTTCTTATTGATATCGTTTAGATCTGTGCCGGGAAAACAATGGAAATCAACAGGTGACCACTTCTTTGTTGCAGGTTGAACAGAAGGAATGTTTATGTTCGGAGAATAACAGTTGCAGTGACGGCACATCCGCATGACACCCTTATTGAAGGAGCCGTATTTTCCACACAATTTATCGTGAAGTTCTGTGTCGCCAATAACATAGGCAATGGCAAATTTCATTTTTACCCTCCACTGTTGATTTGCGTACGGAAGATAATTCCATTCGATACCACCGTCTTCGTTACACGCGGCTTTGAAGGAACGAAACGCTACTTCCAAACCATTGTGAAGATTCTGAATTTTTTCCTTTGAAGTGGCAGGACGAGAGTGTCTGGTTGACTCCCATTCGGGGTCGGGATGGAAGTAAATAGTTGTCCATGCTTCAGGTCGAGAACGAGTCTCCACATTAAAAATACCAAGTGTCATGTTCAATGGTGTTAACGTAAGTCGTCCGTGCGCATCCAAAGATATGCCGTCCATGTAAAATATAATAGGAACAAGAATTTCTTGCGAATTGGGATTGCAAATTTCTTTCCAAGAAGATTTCCACCACGAGCCGTGATGCAATTCTGAGATTACAGAATTAGGATTCAACTCAGGATTATTGTCGGGAGACAGAGGGGTGGAATAGTCGGGAAAGGAGAGGTTTTCTTCTATCATTAGCTGCTGGTCAGAAAGAAGAGAATAAATGGCATCCTTAAAAGAACGGACATACACCTGAGTGGGCTTATTATCAGGTAACCAATTCAGTATATGAGGATGAAATTTCATATCGGAGAGACCAAGATTGGATTGGAGATTGTCAAAAATTGTTTTCCGAGATCTAATTTTGGCATCGCAAAAATCAAAACCCGGTCTCATTTGACTTTTCTTTGCCCACTGGAAAATGGATTTGAATGTGTTCAGTGGCAATTTATGTCTGGCCATTAAATTCATGAGTTCCAATTCAGCAAGAAGATGAGGGGGCGGCGGTAGTTTTGTGTGGCTTTGAAATGCATCCTCTCTTTCGTTCAAATTAATGCTTTCATGAAAAGAAGGTGGTGGAGGGGCGGGCTGAGCAGTAACGACATTAACAGCAGAACCATTAGTGTTATCTTCTTCGTTGTCTCCACAATCAATGTTGTTGGTAGAATTGGTGTCGTTATTTTCATTTACGTCATCGTCATTGTCATCCTCGTCATCGGAATTGTCGATATCATTATTCAGCGGGAATGCATCTTCATCTTGAACAGCAGAAACAGCCATGTAAGATTCAATGGCGTTCCGATCCATTGGCGGTAAAAAGACATCATGTACAATCTGTTGGTTTAGAACAGAATGAAGACCCGTCGCTGACTGACTTGTGACAGTGTGTTGCTGGGAGAGATGGGAAGGGGGAACAGATGGACCGTTTTGTGTCATAGTCATCCCAAAATCAGACGGAGAATGTTGAACAGACGGCAAGGTAGGCTGCACTTTGATAGAGGTGGAGAGGTTATAGATCTTTCGTTTAATTAGACCCTGACTATGGTAGAAATCCCAGCACTCATCAAGACAATAAAGATGTCTTCTTAGGCCAACGGAGACGTATTTCAAAGTACCCTGCTTGTTTGCCGTGGATTTATATCCTAAAAACTTGGAGTTTTTGCCATTCAGCGCGCAACAACGGCAGTAGAATAGAAGAGGGGTTTTCATAACAGGAGGCATGATGTTGCAGAGTTGTTTGAAGGAAAATATCAGTAGATGGGGTCGAATCGAAGGAGATCACAAAGATGAATCGTTGAAAGGAAAAAATTACATGTGTTACTTTGTGTGTGATGTGTTTTCTTGTACGGTAGATTTCCTTACTACCGTACTTCGATTGCAAAAATGGTCCGTAAAGTAATTACTACTTAGTGATGATTGCAACATTCCTCGTACAATATGTTTAGTAGTGAACAGTACGTACAGTCAACTCCTTAAGAGGGTTAATACACAGCGCCGGACGGGTCAATCCCATCAGTTATTCCAAACATTTGTTGGCAGGCGCGTCAGTTCTTCCATAAGGTGCACGGAAATGTGAATCGAAATGGAAATCGTGGACAATAGCGTTGTTGATTATCGAAATGGAAATCGTGGACAATTGTTTTGTTGATTGCGATCAAGTTGATTCCGACTTTCATGTACCTGTAAAACCAACTAGTACGCTATTTTTGCATGAGTTATTACTAGTAGATACTAGTACGAAATCGTGGACAATTGCGTTGCTGATTATCGAAATGGAAATCGTGGACAATTGTTTTGTTGATTACGATCGAGTTGATTCCGACTTTCATGTACCGGTAAAACCAACTAGTATGCTATTTTGCATGAGTTATTACTAGTAGATACTAGTAATACAATATTTTCGCTAGTACTTCATCATTATAATTGATTATTTCATTATCTTTCCGACGAGGAAAACAAATACCAACGTGTTAGGTGTTACTACGACCTAATCTTCGAATAGATAATCTACTCTACTGATACTACTAATACTAATCATCCAATCGACAGTCGAACCAACCATGGAGGGAATTTACAAACTACAAAAGGTGGTTCAGGAACACCCAGCCAATCTCGAACAAGAACTCCGGAAAATGCTTGTTTATCACAAGAAAGAGACTGCTCGAATCCAAAAAATGATTCGTAAGATTCGTGAAGAAAAAAGGAATGATCCAAATGTTAAAAAGGAAAGCGACGATCCTACTAGCAATCATCAAGTCGTTCCGAATGTAACCAGCAGCATCTATCCACAAAGCGGGGGGTTATTTGAGAGCAGCGAACAACATTGGAGTGGCGATTCCGACGGTGTAGCTTCTGAAAATACAGCGGATCTTCCTGGCGTTAAAGACGAACAAAACCCTTGAGTGCAATAGCCCGCCTGGGGTGGATTCGACTTGGAGTTGACATGGAGTTGGAGCTGGGATTTGAGTTGGAGTTGGAGGATTTGGGTCGGAGCCCATTATACCGGTATGGTGGAAACATGTTGAGAAAATGAAATAAGTCATTCGTGCACAAGTTGTACACAAAATAGTGCTTGTCACGAAACGAATATGATATCCTTAACCCTAAAATAGTTATTTTATTTGAGGAGTGACGAGATATTGTCTCAAAAGTAAAGGTGTGCGACGCGCGAGGTATTTTAGTAGACACGCGACCTAAAAAGGTAGGAAATTTAAAAAATAGGGTCGAGAATTGTAAAAATACCGCGCGATAGCCCGCGGGGGGTCGAGAAACAGTTCTCGGACGTGTGCGATCCATGATTCTATTGACAATGCGTTTGAAGGTCTGGTATCGCCGTTCAAAAAGATTTTGGTGTTGATGGTATGGTTCACTTTGCCATAAGCCAATCCACATCATCTTGAGGTAGTCAAGAACCGATTTGCTGGACTGGTAAGATCCGTGATCACAGAGCAATCTGAGTGGTCGACCCCATTGCCAAACAAAATTTTGGAGACAAGGGAGAAAATCAGCAGTAGTTCTCATTTCTTCAACATGGATGATATGAGATTTGCGACCAAAGAAAACTTGAGCAATTTTGGAACCACCATCGATAGCGGGGGTGTCTGAATATACAACATCAGAGAGGACATCATCATTGAAAGGTCGGACATTCATGGCCGGCTGTGGTGATTGGAACCTTTTGAAAATGTTCCCATCTGGACTGATGGACATTGAACCATACTGTGTGGAATTGTTGAAAGTGGCCTTGATACGGTCAAGGGAAATCCATCCAAAGAAGGGCTTCAGTGACAAGTAATCGATATCAGTGGGCGATTGAACATGGGCTGCGGCAGTGAGAAAGGTGGAAGGGGATTGAATAGAGCACCTACTGAGGATGTCTTGATGAATATAATCAGCTGGGCTAAGCCAAAATGAAGTATCAAAAACATCCAAGGCCTGTAGGGAGGAGGTAGTGCTGTTGGACAAGAATGAGGTGACTGTAGAGGAGGTGCCAATGGTGATATCCCTAATCGCGCCAAATTCATCATAATCTTGATATGGAAGTGATGTGGAAACAGGCGGGTATTTCTGAATGAAGGTATCATCCTGTGGGGTATATGCGTTATCCAGTACAGATGGGTTCCAATGCTGATCACTTGTCATTATGACGTGGGGAAGACTAGCAAATTCTGCACTGGTATACTTGCGCATAGCAAGGTAAGGTAAGCCATGGCATATGCTGAGGGGAAAGACATGACCATCAGTAGTGGTAATGACTTGGGAGCCGCCTGTCTTGATAGAGGAATCATCCACGATTGAGTGGTATGCTTCCATCTGGGGGGAAGACAAGATAGATGGGTGTTGTCCGGTGTATGCACTCTCATGAAAGATGATAATGACAGGACCTCTGTTGGAGACAGAGTAGGCGCCGCATGTTGCAATAGGGATGTTCTGGATTTGGTGGTTGTTTATACCAGTTACATTGACATATCTTGGGGGAATATCTTTAGAGATGAGACATGCGTCATTGCCGATGATACACCCATTTGCACCTCTGTCAACCATAGCAGAACCAGGTGTGGATACAGCAGTTTTGCTGGAGTGATACGTAGAGATGGGGTTTGCTGATGAAATAGGAGATTCACACTCCAGCGGTGCCCAATAGTGAAAATTCACTGATCGTGAGGTTTGTTCAACAGGGATATAGACATTGCCTTCTTTCTTGTAAAGTATATCAGGGTTGTCTGCAAGGAATCGGGCTGGGTGTGCAGGAGAAACAGAAGACTTGAGGGGCCTGGTGTCTGATTGGGAAGATGATTTGTATACACCAAGTGATGCATGGAACGCAGATCTGGCTGAGCTCTCGTCAGCAGGCGATAGGACTTGCTCAGTAGCAGGTGAGGGGACCTGCTCATCAGTATGGTGCTCATAAGCCCGGCGGGTGATTGGTTTGCTGGAATTGGGGTCCGGTGGTAATACAGCATCAAGGAGCTCAGGCCGGAGGCAGGCAACTAGTCGCTTCTTGTCATCAGCTGTGAAGCCAAGCCAATGCTTCATGCCTTGCTTAGAGAGAGTTGTCCAAACTGCAGATGGTAGCCTTGTGGTCGGGTCTGGTGTTCTTCCAGCCTTGTAAACAGCGTAGTCTTGATAGTCACCATTAAAATCAATAGGAGGTAAATATGATGCCGAGTCGTCAGTGATAGCAGAATATGTGGACTGTGTCATAGAAGACAAATCATGAGTATTGGCTTTGACAGACATCCGACTTCGAGGTTGGGACAGGGAAGCTTGGGAATCCAGTCTGGTGGCTTCAAGGAGGAGGGTATTTTTCAATTCACTGATAGCGACAGCTTCATGCTGCCTAAACTTAATCAAGTCCTGTGCTGCAGGAGGATCATCAACCTTATAGAATTGTTCACTGAGCTGGAAGCTGCTACTACAGGCCTTGCAAAGGTGCGTTTTGACAGTATCAAAATCAAGTGGCCTTTGCGGATCGCGTAGTGTGTTGAGATGTTCCAACTGGGCAAACCACTGGGTGATGAATTTGACCTTGGTATCCTTCCACGTTCTCAAATCAATGTCCAATAGTTGTTGCATCACGATGGAGGTATCATATACTTTGGATTTGGATCTGTCGTGCAATGACACAAAGTCAAAGAAGGCTTGTCTACCATCTCTTGAGGAGGTATGGCTGAGCACGCAGGAGTAGGAGAGATCACTCTGGAGGGCATGTAGGACAAGGGTCCAGAAGAAAGCACATTGCTTGTCATGGAGAGCTTTTTCATACCTGACGAGCGGTGTATCAGGCCAGCTTGGATCAAGGAATGTGCGAGTATCTATGTCAGACGTTTCCAGCTTGGCCTTGAATTTTACAAGCCAGCGTTCAAACCTTGCATCATTCTGCAGGATGGGAAAGGTGGATTCATCCCTTGATTTCTTGGTCCAGGATTCATATCTAAGCTGTTCAATGGGCTTGGAGGATCTTTCCTGTTGTCGTCGAGGCGTGCCGGCGCTAGTGATTGTAATGTTCGTTCCAGATGCTCTTCTGGCTCTGACAGCACTAAAACAGTAGCTGCGAAAGTCGTCTTTGGTATACTGGGTTCTATCCTCTGAGTCTAGTCCTTGTGCGGTGAGATGCTCGCCGTAGTCAATGACTTGCTGTATGGACGTCTGTACATGTCGATAAATTGGGGTTCTTACTCCCCCTTCGAGGAAAACTAGGTCTCCAATGTTCTCGATGTATAAGAAGGCTAGCCATGTCTTGATCCTTGTAGCAATGAGAGCCTCACATAGGGCGTCATTTTGTTCCCTTGGTATGTCAAAGATTTCATGCAAGAATGTGGCAAGTGGGCGGTCAAACGATGGGAAGAGATCCGCGATAGGTGTGTCCTCTTCATCCTCTTGGCTTGGATTATTCTGTTGGTCGAGTGCCACATCTGCGGTGGGTAGCCGAGGTGTGGTTGCTGCGCTTCCAGGTTGGAGTGTTTGGAATCGTCCTGTTGACCTGCTTCTCGTTCTGCCGGCAGCCGGGGGAATGTTGGGCATTGTTGTGTGATCGTTTTGCAATTATCGCGGATGGATTAAGGCAATTATCGATGGATAATTGCAGTCGGTGTTTATTGTTGCTTAGCACAATCAAATGACGGGCGTCGATATGTCCTTGACAAGATGGTGTCACATGGAGTGTAGACGCGGAAATAAATGCAATCCGGGGAACTTGTGATGTGGTCCTTGGATGGAGATATTGCTATTGGCGTGTCCAATGCAGTGGGCTTCTATTAAAGACAAATGGCTTGTCCGTTTGGTCTTTGTTATGTAATCGGATCAGAGAACTATCGATCGTCGTCCGTGGTCGAGTCGGTCGATGATCTGCTGTCGGATTGTTTCTTCGTAAAGTGTGCTTCTACCGTTGTCTTCTTCTTTTGCAAGCTTCAACAAGCTTGCGACTGTTAATCTAAGACAGAGCCAGAGATCTTTATCAAGCCTGGCAACAACAAACATGGGGAGCCAGTATATGAGCTCATATGCACATATGTTGACGACCTTTGCTTATGTATGGCCGATCCTGAAACCTTTCTGGTAATCCTACAGTCCGAACCTTATAATTTTAAATTAAAAGGTTCTGGCCCAATGAACTTTCATCTGGGTTGTGGTTTCGAAAGAGATGAACATGGTGTGCTCTGCATGAACCCCATCAAGTTCATCGAGAAAATGGAGGCCTCGTATGTACAAATGTTTGGCTGCAAACCTACCACCAGATTCCATTCACCACTTGCTGAGAACGACCACCCAGAGCTAGACTCAACATCCTTTCTAAGCGATACTGACATCCAAAAGTATCAAAGCATGATTGGATCACTTCAATGGGTCATAGCTATTGGACGTTTTGACGTGCAAACTGCTGTTATGACATTGTCAAGCTTCCGCGTGCAACCGAGGGAAGGCCATCTCAACAGAGCCAAAAGAATCTATGGTTACATTTCTAAGTTCCGACACTTCAAAATCCGATTCAGAGTGGGCATACCAGATTTTGTACTCACTGAAGGTACCAGCACAGACTGGTCCAATACAGTGTATGGAGAGCACTCCGAGGACCTCCCTAGTGATGCTCCTAAACCCCTGGGTAAGGTGGTTGTGTTGTCTCATTTCTATGACGCAAACCTAATGCATGACATCCTAAGTGGCAAGGCTGTCACTGGCATCCTGCATTTTGCAAACAAGACCCCCATCATGTGGTTCTCCAAGAAGCAAGCAACATCTGGAACAGCCACCTTTGGGGCTGAGTTTGTATCTGCTAGAACCTGCATTGAGCAAATTGTTGACATTCGACAGTCATTCAGGTATCTTGGTACTAGAGTACACGACACATCCTACACATGGGGAGACAATGAAAAGATGATCCAAACCTCCACATTTCCATACGCGAGGCTCCACAAGAGGCATCACATTCTCTCATATCACTATGTCAGAAGCATGATAGCTAGAGGCTTCATCCTCATGCAACATCTTGCGGGCAAAGATAATTGCGCTGATATCCTCACAAAGCATTGGGGACATTCAGTGGTGTATCCATTGCTCAAGCCCATCTTTCACTACTGTGGAAACACAGGTGATCTGTTGCAGGACGATTGCATTGGATCTTAGTCAATGCTTTCCCATGGACACATGGGGAGTATTAAATTCCTTTCATGTCCGGCATAGCGTATGTAACAGTGGTACAGTGGTATCTCATTCTTTACTCACACGAGTTCAGCTTACTTGCTCGTCAATCATGATGTTTAACGTTATGGACCAAATGGCTCAATCTGTGAGCTAAATATCTCATTTTCTGACCAAATGGCTTGATCGTGTAAGCCAGGTGTCTCATTATTGACCAAATGGCTCAGTCTTGCGAGCCAAAATGATCGTCACTCATACGATCAAATTATCGATACTTAAGAGTTCAAAGAGAGAACACACGGCAGAAACTAGCATATGCTAGCCATCTCGTTAAGTGTTTTGTTTTCAAGAAAAGACAGCAGAGGTTCGATCTTTGTGAGTATCTTGTCTTCCCCCCAGATGGAAGCATACCACTCAATCGTGGATGATTCCTCTATCAAGACAGGCGGCTCCCAAGTCATTACCACTACTGATGGTCATGTCTTTCCCCTCAGCATATGCCATGGCTTACCTTACCTTGCTATGCGCAAGTATACCAGTGCAGAATTTGCTAGTCTTCCCCACGTCATAATGACAAGTGATCAGCATTGGAACCCATCTGTACTGGATAACGCATATACCCCACAGGATGATACCTTCATTCAGAAATACCCGCCTGTTTCCACATCACTTCCATATCAAGATTATGATGAATTTGGCGCGATTAGGGATATCACCATTGGCACCTCCTCTACAGTCACCTCATTCTTGTCCAACAGCACTACCTCCTCCCTACAGGCCTTGGATGTTTTTGATACTTCATTTTGGCTTAGCCCAGCTGATTATATTCATCAAGACATCCTCAGTAGGTGCTCTATTCAATCCCCTTCCACCTTTCTCACTGCCGCAGCCCATGTTCAATCGCCCACTGATATCGATTACTTGTCACTGAAGCCCTTCTTTGGATGGATTTCCCTTGACCGTATCAAGGCCACTTTCAACAATTCCACACAGTATGGTTCAATGTCCATCAGTCCAGATGGGAACATTTTCAAAAGGTTCCAATCACCACAGCCGGCCATGAATGTCCGACCTTTCAATGATGATGTCCTCTCTGATGTTGTATATTCAGACACCCCCGCTATCGATGGTGGTTCCAAAATTGCTCAAGTTTTCTTTGGTCGCAAATCTCATATCATCCATGTTGAAGAAATGAGAACTACTGCTGATTTTCTCCCTTGTCTCCAAAATTTTGTTCGGCAATGGGGTCGACCACTCAGATTGCTCTGTGATCACGGATCTTACCAGTCCAGCAAATCGGTTCTTGACTACCTCAAGATGATGTGGATTGGCTTATGGCAAAGTGAACCATACCATCAACACCATGCATCATAGTTTAATTGACGTGGAACCATTTGTTGCGGAGGAAATGGATGTGTTGTCTCAGATTCTGTCTCGTACAAAGCTAAATGCAATTGGGCAGCAGGCATTAGCATTTTTGATCGGTCGCAATTACCATTCTAGATGCCATGTAGACGATGACATGTACTACAGTCGTTTGACAGTCATTGCTCCAGCAGAAGTGTCTGCTGATGAGGTGATTTATTATTTTGTCTTCCCCACTTTTGGAGTGAAAGTTCCATTGAGGTCAGGCGATACTCTATTCTTCAATCCATTAGTATTACATAGCTGTTCGAATCTGAAATACGAAGGGTGTTATATTATGAGAGCTAACCCTCTATAGTAATATTAAACGATAATTTAAAGTTAGCCGTTACATTCACCCTTGCTACTCAATTGGAACTGCTGTCAGAACTACTATTGCTGTCTGAACTCGATACATAATCACTGGATTCGTTATCATTCAATGCTATCTCAAATGGTTCCAACTGGATGTCGTCCTGTAGTGTGCATGCGTTGTACAAACATTCGTAAGACGGTGGTGTAGCAGCATTTTTGCTTTCAAAAAAATTTAGCCATGAGATCCGATTCGATATCACGAGCCAATTGCAATTGGTTATGCAGCCATCAAGTCCTTGCTCTGGAACAACTGGCAGCTCAGAATGGATAGTGTCGACATGAAATAGGTAGAGAGAATTCATGAGGCGCCCACGTTGGACAAATTCAGAAGCTGTTTTCTTTGGCTCATCTTGAAACCGACAAGCCACAGCATACATTCCATTTGTATCAATTGGATAGCCACCAATACTACTGTATGGCTGCTTCAAACTCTGTACAGTTAAAAAGCATAGCAGATGGCACGGTATGAGCTTTGGATTGTTATGCAAATCAAAGTCTAATTTCATCAAACACTAATCCATCCAGACAGAGTTCAGCAGAGAACTGTCTGATCTATATGAAGGATGCAAGCGAAATATAAAATTAGAACCACAAGCAACATCAAAACGATTGTGCTCTGTAACCCCACAAATGTGCAAAGGATTCTCCAATAAAGGTAGCACAGAATCACAAACAAAGTCAAGTATGTCAGTGTTCAGAAGGAAAAAATGGTTTTGTTTTGTTGGTAGAACGAGGCCACTTCATTGTTGATTCCCCATTTTCGGTTCTCATTATTTGAAAATGAGAGCCGTCACCATCAGAACGTTCAATTGGAGGAGGGTCAGGCGGATTCAAGTTGTAGTGATATGTTGCCTGGCTTAGCACTATTTTCTCTGACTTTCGCTTGGCCGTTTGACCAATTAGTGATGCAGCATTTGCATGTTCTTGGAAGGAGCTTTAATCTCAGTTTTGTGGTGAGATTCATTGGGAGCACTATCCCAGCCTGCGGGGCTCCCCCATAAAGAGATATAATCTGGTAGGTGAAAGTACAGGTGATTCTTGATTAGTTTTGTTCCCATCCCTTTCCTGTGACATGTTGAGTTTATACAATTAATAAAGTGAACAATTGTTTTTGGGAGATTCTTTAAGGAAGCATATCTCATCCGACCGTGTTTAAGAAATTCTTCCATTTAATAAGACCAAAGCTGTAAGGCGACGTTTGGTTAACTTTGTTACTTTTAGTATTTACTGTATTTTGCTCTCTTTACCGTGTTGGAAAGAGTTAACGATAAGATTATGATCGGATTGTTTCTGGACCATATTGATCTCTCATTTACTAACTTGTCTTTCCTTTGTGTGGAGATACTCGTATCGAGAGTTCGATCCTCATATTGTGTACTTCTGCACAGTGCTTTAAGTATCTCTTGATACTCACCAGCGCTTATGTATAATTTACTTATGGTACTCATCACATTGGTCGCGTCTCACTTTTACTTATCGCGCTCAGCTTGTGATCAAAGATCTCGATCACCTTGAGATATCTTGGAATCGTGCGTCTCGTCTTGTATCGCGTATACGTAATTTTACCGTTACGTATTACGTATACGTAAATCGTACGTTTTACGTATACGTAAAAGTTGCGTATTACGTATACGTAAAACGTACGTCCCGTATACGTAAATGTTATGGTTATTACTGGATGGTCCTTGGACTATCTGGTTCATATAGATATATCGGTCGCACTTTCTTATGGTGGCTACCTGGATGACGTTTGGTGGGGTAATCAGCCAGATTATGCTTCCCCGGTTCCCAGAAAATATTGAATTGCCCTTGTTGAGCCCTGTCTTTTAACCAATAGAATCGCATATCAATGGCTTTGGACCTTTTTTGCTTGATCGTGCCATTTAATATGCCTTCTGCTGTATTATTGTCCGTTTTCAGTGGAGTGGCCGGTTGTGGATGGCCTAGTTCAATCAGACATTGTCGGATGGGTAGTGCTTCCCGGGCGTTCAGGAATAACGATGCGACTTCGGCCTCCGCCGCTGATTGTTGTTACTCTAAAAATCGACCGGATAGGTATAACGAATATTTTAAATTTAAAGAGATGTGAGCTCAAAGAGACGCTCTTATTTTTACTGCATATTTCACTGTATCGGGGTTCTCTGCTGTATTTTACATGGTAGAGATCTTCCCCGGTGCTGTTATTATTCTCGTACCGATACTGCTGTTGCTGTTGCTGTATTAGCGTCGTGTCGGTCTTACTGTATCGGTCATTTGGTGGTATTGGTCATTCATGTTGTTAAGTAATCTGTTCGATGGGGCGTATGCTTGTTCACGGTATATATGCTAGATATGAGGCCCATCTGGAATCTGTATTGGTTTTCTTGATTGCAATAAGTAATTTCCTCACGGGATATCAAGTATATTCTTTTGAATGTACTTATGGATTCCAAGTGTTCACTTATTGGTCAGGTGTTTGGATATGTCTTGTTTCTAACCGATTACTGTCTTTTGTTTGTAGTCCTAAGTGATATCATTTTTACCACTTAGGGATTTCCAAGTAGTGAAGGTGCGTTTGATTCTAAGCTTCGGTCTTTGGAATATTCGTATCTAGTATCGTCTTCCCGCACCTCGGTCGTTGTTTCGTTCGTTTCGTCGGCTTTTTCGATCGAATTTGATGCCGACAAAGTCCGTATTTTTCGCCGACAACAAACCCCTTGATCCAATACTTTTGTATTGGATTACTGTTGGAGTATGTTTGACCTTGGGTCGATTCATCTGCATCCGTATGATCAATCGGATCAAATCCGGGTGCGATTGAATCAAATCAAATCAAATCAATGTGATTGTAATATGAGATCCAGCGCTCAATCGAAGCGATCGAAAGATGTAACTGACTATCGATCAAAGCGATCGAACGATTTAACTTGGGTAGTGTCCCATGATATATCTTGCATGTCGGGCGTGCAAGATCCATCCCAATGGTTTGGTTAGATCATCAGCAGGGTTGATAACTCCAGGAATATGAATCATCCTGATTTCACCATTTTCTTTCCAAGCTTGAATTGCAAAAAACCTGATTTCAATATGTCTGGTTCTTTCGGTTGGCTTCTGGGCATTGATGATTTCAATGGCTGACGCATTGTCTTCATAGATAGGAGTTGGACCAGCTTGAGCAAATCCTAATTCTTTGAGTACGGATCTGAGGTATCTGGCTGTTTTGGCTGCTGTGACTGCAGCAATGAATTCTGCTTCTGTAGAACTCTGAGCAGTGAGTGACTGAGCTTTGGATTGGTAAACAACTGCTCCACCAGCATAAGTGAAAACATATCCTGTGGTGGACCTGCGATGTTTTGGATCATTTCCATATGCTGCATCAACAAAACACATCAACTTGCTGTGCTTGATATCTTCAGGGTATTTTGGGAGTGATGCATCTTGGACTACATCGTTGTATGGTTCTCCTGATAGAAGAGATGGCTCAGCATTCGGTCTATAGAATCCAATACCCCAAGATCTGGTTGTTCTAAGGTATTGAGCTATGTTCTTCAGACTGGAATAGTGGAATGCAGTGGGATTGGAACTGTATTTTGACATCAGGGTCACTGCATAGCCAATGTCTGGCCGGCAGCTCACATATGCAAACATCATTTCATCTAAGAGTGTTCTGTAGGAGAACCCAGATGTGGATTGCAATGCAGCGTGTTCCTTGGTGCCTTCTAATGGTCCATCCGTATGTGATTGCAGTTGGCTCAGTACTTCAGTTGATAACGGCGCTGATGGCTTGGAGTGGGGTTTCATCTTAGAATCAGTTTCCCAACCATGGGATGTCATGATCCGGTCGATGTAATTGGCACAGGACAGTTCAATGTAATCAGCTGTTTGTTTGACGTCAATTCCATTGAAGTCCTCAAGCAATCCCAATTTTGTAAAGGGGATCACGTCTTCCTTTGGTAGCTTGAGCCTTGCACCTATAATGTCATAGATCTTGTTGGATATGGATTCTGATGTACAAGCTAGTGCAAAATCATCAACTTGTCTTAACATGTAGACCGTTTCACCCTCAAAGACTGTCGTATAGATTGTTCTGTCATGAGTGGTGGTCTTGAAGTTGAGATCAGGACCTCTTAAGATCTTGTTGATGTGGGTCTCCCATAGTCTACCTGATTCTGGGTGGCCTTGAAGTGCTCGAAGAACCGGGAGCACCATCCTTCGGTCGATGTCTTTGCCGTGTTTGTGTCTGTACCAGTCTGCATATGCATCATCTACAGTCATGAAGGTTGGAATTTCAGGTCCAGGACTGTGGCCAAAGGCATCTTGGGCATCTGCGCCATACACTTTGAGATTGAGGCTGGCTGCAATGGCAAAGAATAACCTTTGGATGGGGTGTTCAACACATGATGAGTATGACATGGCTATGGCATGCAGGGTTGGAGCTGCGTATTTGCTTCCATTACAACACTGTCTTGCGCGGCGGACACCATTTCTCTTGACACTGTACTGCCAGTGAGGCCTGAGAATAATGGCATCTGGGTCCTTAGGATATGGGATGGGGGATCCAAACATTTCTAAGTCTTCAAACTGATCAAGTTGTTTTCGCTCCCCAGCTTCCCATTCTGCCCATGTGGATAAAGACTTGAGATTCCGTCGAGTGAAGTGCCCTAGTGCTTGTTCTTCAGGTGTAGTTGCTTTTGAATTGATGGCCTTGATTAAGAGTTCAATTTCTTCAGTTGGCAGTGAATCTGCATCTAGGGGTAATGTATGATTACCTGGTTTATGAAGCTTAGTGATGGCTCTGAGAGATGCAATGTCAATCGTGGGGATGACAACCTCCATGTCATCTTCGATTGGGGCCAAGTGTTTTTGGATGGAGGCATGGAGGGCTTCAGTGTGGTCAACTTGGTTGATTCTGGATTGGATGATATTCTTGTATATGGTGCCAATTTTCTTGATAGTCTTGATGGATGAGATCCGGTCCAAAAAGGGTGGGTCTTCTTCATCAGTGGGTTCTTTCCAAGACATATTGGGAGCAAATAATCCATATTCATTCGAGTGTTTCCGGATGTCTTTCAGAGACAATTTTTCTTCAAGTGCAAAAGTGATAGGAGTATCGGTATCTATTGAACTCCTCACCCCTCGAGCGTGTGATTGGTGCAATGCGGTGGTGACATCAGCAGCAGTGAACACACGGTTGTGATTGATAGATACAATATAAGCACCACTGAGCTTGGAGATAGATCGCTTATGGGAGGAGAAAAGCTTGGAGGCAGGACTTTTGGGAAGGATATCGGTGATGTAAGCGCGGCCAAGGAGTGAATCATTGGCATACCTGAGACCAAATGCTTGATCAGTACAGGAACTGGGAACAGGGAGCCTGAGATTGGTGAGGTCGGCAAACGGCGTGATGGAAAACCGGAAATCACTGGATGAGACTTCAGTAGGCTCTGGCGGCAGTTGAACATTGTCATCAGTCCGGAGCAGGTGTTTGACATTAGTGGGGAGGTCTGCAAGTGGGAGATCATGCATGCCTTCGTCAAACCGGACATGGGTGGCTATCTTGACTCGATGTGTCTCAGTATCATACCAAAGGATGTTTCTGGTAGTATATGGGACAAAACCCAGGAATATGCCTTTTCGTGCATTGGGTTTGAGCTTAATAGATCTCTTGTGTTGTAGCTCTAAAAATCGACCAAAGGTATATGATGTTAATATTTAAAGAGATGTGAGCATATCGTGAGATTGCTCTGTTACTGGTATTTTACTGTATTCGACCGGTATCCCTGTGTTAGTGTTGTATGTAGGGATGTCTAAACCGGTCATAGATCATGTGTAATTCGTCATAAGACAGAGAACACATGATATGACCTAAATGTCTGGATACTTGAAGTCATTTTTATCTCTGGAGGAGTATAAGTAACTTTTCAAGTGTAGAATGGATATTATTCTTGTAGAATGTACGCAAGTAGAGTACGTGTATTTTTGACCGACAGCACACCCCTTGATTCAACACTTAGTAGTGAAGAAGTGTTGAATTACAAGTCGGTTCTCCATCTTGTAGAACTCGAAAAACTTAAGTATGGACTTGGATATCGAATCGAATGATTGTAATCGTAGAATCAGACCGATCATAAATCAATGAGAGAGGAGAGGTGCTTGAGTATGTAGTGGTCGCGCGAAAGTCATATTGCCTTGGAATCGATTGGATGGGTAACGAGTCATCAACTCGTAAGAGACAGTAGGAATCGATATGATTGGAGAATCCACTCGTAGGAGTTGAGTGAGGAGCATCAAAGACGATTGATTGACAATCGTAATTCGATCGTAGGTAGTCGTAGAATAGGATTGACCCGTATGGAGGAATGAACTGTATCGATGGAACTATTAGGAACAGAAGGCTCAATTGAAGATCTCGACGGAGGGGAGATCCATGAGTGATTGTATTGATGCCAAGTGTAGAGAATCGAAATAATGGATCATGGTGGAATCCAAAATTGGAGAGAAGACGGAATATTGCTGCGTATCCTGGAAAGGAGATTGGGGAATCGGAATCGACTCATAGAAAGTTGAGTGTGAAACGAATCGTAGAGTTCATGCCATATCAAGCGTAGGAAAGAATTCAATGGGATGTAGTCGTAGAAGTTGAGGATAGGACGAAGGGGATCCTCAAACGTCTGAGTATTGTGGGGGGACAATGAATAAAGATCGTGGAAGGATGATATTATGGAGTCGAAGCCGTGTGTATTGGTTGAGCTTGAGTACCAACTGAGTCGTAGGAATCGAATATAGTGGAATCCACCGGCGTGGATTGCGCTGGGGATCAGAGTCGTCTTGTATAAACGTAGAATTGGAATCAACTTCATGAAGGGTGGAGGAACAAGTGAAGATCGACTAATGGAGGATGAAGAGCGAGGGATTCTTTGATGCCGTAGAAATACGAATAGACGTGTCCTTGGAGAGGAGGAAGACGGACCAACGGCAGGTAGTAGGTGCGGAATCAAACGTATCGGTCGATCCGTGGATCAAATGGTGGATTGTAGGACGTATTGTTCTGGATCGGAGAATTCGAATCGACGGAGAGAGTTGATTGATCGTGGAAGTGGAGTGAGCAGTACCGAAGAGATGGATTATACGTAGGATAAAGTCGAACGTCGAGGATTGATTGCTCCAAGCCGTAGGATAGAATCGTACGTTGGGAATGTAGTAGTGTATTGGGGAATTGATTGATTGACTGTAGAATCATGAGGAGACGGGTTGTAGGAATTAGATTAGACGTCGATGGAGAGAATGGATTGGACAATGCTTGGTATCACGGAGGGGATAAATAGTTGTCCGAGAGGAGGAATTGAAGATCTCAACGATGGGGAGATCGAGGAATCTGGTTGATAAGGAAAGTAATGATCGAATCATAGAAGAAACGTAGAGATGAAGTGGAGACTTGGAAAGAGGTTTGGATAGGATTGATTGACAAGGGAATCGAGATTCGAAGCTGATTGATTGATGTTAGAGGAGTTATCAATCAGAATTGAAAAGAAGAGTAGATTGGGGAATCTGAATGGATCTAGCTCGTGTGTTAGTCACGCTTTGAATCATATCCTCGTCTTGATACCGTCAGAACCGGCAACACACCCCTTGATTCGGCACGGAGTGGAGGAGTGGTGAATTATCAGTCGGTTCGGGGAGGGTGTTTTCAGTGGGATCCATAAGTAAAGTGGTGGAGGCTTATGATGAAAACGCTGGAAGTTAAGCGCGTTCAAATTAAGCGTCAAGCAGTTACTCAACGCACACCCCTTGATTCAGATGCACACCCCTTGATGCAGATGCACACCCCTTGAATCACACTTAAAGAATCGAATTCTATGGTTCAATAGGATTCCATGGTTGTAAATGATACAAAACCGTAGGGCGAAATCCGATGTGCCATCAACGGCTGATGAAAGGATACCAAGGGAAGGAATTGATAATAGTGGATCGAATGCAACTCGGCGAACGAAATGGTTGAAGAAGCAGGCGGTTGATCAAGCGTGAGGATTAGCTCAAAGAGGAGAAGGGATCGACAGTCGACAAAGGGATCGATCGACTATAAACGAATCGTAGAAATCGATTGATCGTAGAACAGAAGCGTAGTGGATATCACTTCGACGTGGTGCCGTAGATACAAAAGGAATGTCGAGAGACAGGAGAACTCATAGCCGTAGATGTAGGATCAGATGTATCATTCGGTCGGTGGAGCGAATGGTAGATTGGAGAATCACGGGAGGCTTATGATGAAAACGCTGGAAGGTAACCGCGTTCAAATTAAGCGTCATGCAATTATCTAATGCACACCCCTTGATGTACACTTAAAGAAGAAAATTCCATGGTTCAATAGAATTCCATGGTTGTAGATGATACAAAACCGTTGGGCATCGTAGTCGGTTGCGATGTTCAGTCAAAAGTATCGTAAAACCAATTCATTGACAGGATGTTAGCATACAAGTGATACATCATGATATTCAGGGCATCACGGTGTCGTTTGGTGAGTCGCCAAACGGGTTTTGGCAATCGGTGGAACACCACAGATTGACGTTGAAGAGTACATGTCCGTCGGAAGTTGGATGGCGTCCCTGAGAGAGCTGTGACAGGGGTCGCAACATCATTGGAATCAATCATTTTGGTAGTTTTAGAAGGAATAGTCGCATTGACATTCGTGGCTTCCATGTTCGTAGTATCAGAAGGAATAGTCGCGTTGACATTCTTGGCTTCAGCGGGTGTGATAGGGGCCAAGATGGGAGCGTCCGGGGGAGCGGCCTTCGGTGTGGTATATTGTCGCTGTAGTAAATTGGCAAATTGGGCCCTGGATGCGGGGGCAGATGGTGGGTCTCTGGTGTAGGCTTGCATGAAGAGGTCAGGGCGCCATTTGTTTTTGAATCTCCAATGGGTGATAGTGAGTTCAAATAAGACGATATGTTCTTCATCAGTGTTGGTTCGAATCGCATGCTTGGCTGCTGCATCAAATTCTGTTTTGGATCGCATTCGCTTGCGAGACCCATTGTGTCTAACATGTTTGATAACACATTTGTGGAGAAGATTTGAAATGTGACCTTTCGTGACTGTGTCTGGGTCTATTAGATTGATAGCAATGGCTTTGGCAACGCAATTTAGGATGTGGAGTTGTGGATCCGGTGCTATTTCTAGTGGTCCTTCTGCTTCTTTGCCTTCACGCGTCACAAAGAATTCTGAGAGTTCATCTTTGCCAATGATTTCAGAGTAGGTTTTGTTGAGTGACGTGGCCGCAGTTGGGTTGCTAGCGCTTGCAAAGCGGAATTCGATTCCAAAGATTGGAGTCCAGTCAAATGGAGTCGGCATGGTTTAGGCTGTATGTGGCGGAGAAGCAATCGGAGTAAAGTGGAGGTTGGGTGGCAATTGCAGGGCGTTGCGCTGAGCAATTGGCGTAGGAGTTGTTTGGTAGGCCGTGGAGGTAAGAGGGAACCGATTGGCGGAGAAAGATCGAAGGAATGTTCCGATGAAACGTTTGGAGGGGAAGAGATAAGATTTGACAGGGCGGAAACTCGGAACGTTCTTGTGATGCGATTAATGACCGAGGGGAGGTGCGAAAGAATCGAAAGAAGAATCGTTGTCGACAGAGAAACAATCGAAGTAAATCGAAGTATTGATTTAATGTTGTTGTTGTAGTTGTCGGCGTCCTATCGTTCGATGTGGCGGCGACTTCAATGATATTGATTTGGTGTTGTGTGTCGGCGTCGGCTTGTCGAACGGTTAATCGCAATCGCAATCGTTATCGTTTGATCGTCGTCCTTAGATATGTATTACAGAAGGAGATTCTTGGTAGGAGGATCTATAGATACAGCAGGTCGGGGATCGAAATAAGGAAGTATATCGAAGTATGGATTATCGCAATCGGCGGGTCGATCCGCGGAGGTGCGGAAGAGAGGGTTGAAGAACGGGATCGATGTAATTAACCGGTGGGTTGTCGATTGATTGATTGGAGAAGACAATCGTCGGCGGTCTTGGAAGTGAATCGGTGTTGTAGGCCGTCGGAATGATCCGCGAAGGTGCGGAAATAACCGAAAGGACCGTCGGAATGTTTGCCGGGGAAATAATCGTAACGTCCGGAGGAACCGAAACAGAAGAACTGGTGTTGTCGGCAGAAACGATCGAGGGAGATTGAAATGGATGTGGTGTACGAAATGACCGAACGAAGGTGCGGCCGTGTCGAAGGGACAACCGAAGGAATGTTCCGAAGGAGGAACAAACGGCGGTGTTGAATATAGTGAATAAAGCAACTACCGTAGGATGAGTTGCAGTCTGTTAGTTTGTTTGAAGTGGTGCTTAGCACAATCGAATGGGCGTCGATGGTCCTTTATGGGGATGATGGACGCGGAAGGGAAAATATGGGGTATTGCAATAGGTGTTCATTAAAGACGGCGGTGGTCTTTATCTTGTAAACAAATCAGAGAACTGGTTGTGGATTACAACGTGGGCATGGCGAGTACACCCCCTGATCCACAAGCAGTGGAGAAGAGAAAGAATGAGATGTGGGGAGGCCGAGAATGTGCCGCACAGGGAGCTAAGCACAGAATTTCCTCTGGATTTAACCGACAGTGGAGGTGCTGAACGGCCGGAGATAGGTAGCTTAAGGTAAACACTGGTGCTCTTGCGGGACACAAGTGTAAGTTATAAGGGCTCTATAACCTGTTGTAGCTCTAAAAATCGACCAAAGGTATATGATGTTAATATTTAAAGAGATGTGAGCATATCGTGAGATTGCTCTGTTACTGGTATTTTACTGTATTCGACCGGTATCCCTGTGTTAGTGTTGTATGTAGGGATGTCTAAACCGGTCATAGATCATGTGTAATTCGTCATAAGACAGAGAACACATGATATGACCTAAATGTCTGGATACTTGAAGTCATTTTTATCTCTGGAGGAGTATAAGTAACTTTTCAAGTGTAGAATGGATATTATTCTTGTAGAATGTACGCAAGTAGAGTACGTGTATTTTTGACCGACAGCATCTTGCCTGGAGGTCTAACCCAAACTCTGCAACCAAAGGTTCGGAAATCAGCAAGGTTTTCCTTACGGCCAGTTGCCAATTCCAATGGTGAATGTGGTTGGTTGCCTTCAGGGAATGCATTGGACAACCAAAGGGCATGGTAAAAAGCAAAGGGCCAAAACTTGATGGGCAAATTAGCACCAGATAGCATGGTTCGCATGGAATAAGCCAGAGTGCGATGCGCTCTTTCAATTGTACCATTCTGGTGTGAAGCATCAGCACCAGTGGGGAAAATCGAGTATCCAAATGCAGAGAAAAGGTTTCTGATATCAGGGTTGTGATAGAGTTTGCCACCTTGGTCAACTGAAACATACTTGTTGGCACAAGCCGGGTTGTACTGGGAAAAGAAATGTTCCAACCAATGTAGGGGTGCTGCCTTGGATATTTGGGTATCTCCATATTTCATACCAGTATAGTGGTCTGTGATTAGAATCCAAGCTGTTTCTCCATGAATGCCTTCATAGTCGCGCTTGCGTTTGCTGTTGGAGGATCTCGCGCCAGAGAATGCAAAGTCAACTGATAATCCTTGAAAAGGTTGTGTAGCCTTTCTTGTGGAATGTGGGCCAGCAGGTGTTTTAGTTTGCTTGCATTGTATGCAAGTTGGGCATTGATCAAGAATACTTGTTTGGCGCTTGAACTTTGGGACTCCAATGATGTGCTTATGAGCTTGATACAGAAAATCATCGTATGGGTGTCCCAACCTTTGGTGCCACAGAAGTTTCGATGTCTTGGTTTTGATGGCTTGGATTGGGATATTTTTGTCCACAATCTTGGTGAAGAACAGTTTGGCATCAAACCTTGGCATGTCACTGGTATCAGACTGAGCTTTCGCTGCTTCAGTGCATCTTTGCAGATTGACAAGATTCGTGTATATATCATACCTGTAGTTGCTAATGGCTTCTTTGGAGGCCAGTTCACAAGCTTCCTTAAACTGCATGTCAGTCGCCAAAGCATAGGCTGACGATGTTGCACAATTAGCATATGGAGATGCAATATCCACATCTGGGATCAGTACTGGGTGTGTATAGCATTGACCATCAATGATGCTTCCATGGAGGACAATGCTGCTGGCAGTGTTCTGCTTGTGATGACAGATGATTGTGAGGTTGCCGTTTCGTGGAGCAGATGAGTCATAGTTGTCAATGAATGATTTATGGATTGACTGCCCACTAAACTGACATCGCATGCGAGATGTCATTCCACAGAGATTATTCTCACTCAGTAATGTCGTTGACAGGGAGGGAGAATAATAGAAGAAGACTCTAAGATACCCTATGTGATTGGGTGCTGGGATGTGCAAATATCCCGAGCCTTCAGGGATGCAGGTAGCTGCTTTTCCTCCTATTGCTGCCGTAAGCCTGACAGGACATTTCCTCAGCTTGTTGTAGGGTTTGTAACCGTGCAGGATGTGTTTGAGATTGGTGCAGGAAACTTTCGCACCGGTGTCAATCTGAGCTCTGACACCATGTTGGAAGTAGGCTGTAGCTGCAATCGGATCTGGTGGGACTAGGGATTGCACAGTATTGGTATCAACTGATGTAGGGTTGTCCCTATCAAAGTTGGGATCCTCATTGATTTCCAGGTGTGATTCCAACGTAGGGGTCGTAGCCTCGAGTGGTTCCATATCACAGTAGACATCAATTGGGATTAAAGATTGGAGGCTGTCCCTAGGAAGGAGATTGACTGCACCAATCTTGATAGATTCATAGGAGCTGACACTGCTGGAGTCCAAGGAAGGGCAAAAACTTTTCACTTGATGGGCCGTGGCGTTGTCAAATCCTTGAGGATCATCTTGAGGTGATGTCGTATATTGGCTGCAAGAAAGACTTTCTATTCTTGGCCGGTGCAAAATTTTTGGTCTTCTACTGCATCATTGGGTGAAACCTCATCTTGATCTTCATCACCAACGTTGATCTGCGAGATTTGTTGGGTTGAATCTAAGAGCTGTTGGGTTTGTCTATTGGATTTGTTCAGAAAAACAGCTGCAGCAATCCTATGTTTCTTGAGGGACTCGACATCTTGCAATGCAGGACAATTATCAAAATTATGACCGGACATGTGACAGACAATGCATTTTCTGGATGTGTCAAAGAGACTAGGTTGTTTATCGAATGCTGTGATAGCATTACAATATGCTTGGTGGAGAAAGGGGTCGTCAGATTCTTCATCCATTTCCGGGTACCCAAGTGATTCAATTAGGCTGATTGAGTGGGAAGTCAAAGTAGAAGGTGTTCTAACAGTACTATTGCTAGCGCGCTTCTGAAACCTGTCATTGCAACGGGGACCTGGTCTGGTGCTTGAGACAGGCAATTGCTTGGACTGGATTGGTTTGGAGGTGTTCCTCTTGTATTTTTGTTCAGCCTTGATCTCTTGCTCATATGTTTGCAGGGTTTGTAGAAGCCTACCTGCTTTGTACTTGTCTCGTTTGAATTGGTCATCTGAGTCGCGTTCATCTTCTGTTTTCTCAAACAGTTCGTGACTGAGAGTGGTCCCTGCAATCAAATTGCTGACTTCTTCTGTCGAACTCATGGTGCCAGGTTGGTTTTGGAGGAAAACTCTGAGTCGCAAGTAATCCTTGTATCTGAAGTAGTATTCTTCAAGGGATTCATTTGCATCTTGGTTGGGAGGATTCCTGACCATTCTGGCTGCATTGGATTCTCTCTTTGAGTTGGGATGTGTCTGAGCAATCACTGTGTACAGAGCTTCGTAACCTTGTCCTCCTTCAAAGCTTTGAATTGTGGACTTCATTCTATCACATGAGTCAGGGATGATTTTATCAGTTCTGAGTGCAGTGTAGATGAGGTTACCCCATTCGTGAATTGCCAATTCATATCTTGCAGGTAGGTCGTGTGGTAGTCCATCACCAATGGTAAACCCTCTAAGATGGTCAGCTTCGCGTCTGTAGAGATAGTAAGGATGAATGTAAATATGATGCTGCTGTGCATGTGCAGTGATCTCTCTGTACCACTTTCTGACCTGAGGGTGGGTGTCGTCCTTTAGTTGTGGAAATCCCGAGAGGAACAGTTTATCTCTAGCTGCTTCCTTGGACTTGTCAGAGGCTCTGGTTAGATCAAAGCAATCACCACTTCTAGTGATCAGGCGTTGGTCGTTTCTGCCACTCCCTAGGTTATGTAGGTAGTAGTTTTGTCTGACAATTGTTTCATTTCCTGATGCGTCCGTGTAGGTGATTGGGAAGTCTTTCATATCATCCTTGGTGAGAAATTCTTCTTTCCTATAGTATCGCTCCTTAACTGGTGGTGGTAGGGTTGCAGGATTCCATGGTAAGTCAAGTGTTGCTTGGTGGTTGGCGCCGGCATTGTTATTGTTGTTGTTGTTATTGGTGTTGCTGTTGTCGACCAGTTGCTGGAGTAGAGTGGTCAATTGCTGCATGTCCGTGCCTGTTGTCGCTGGTGCTGGGAGCGTAGGCGCTTCATCATTCAGTTCAGGGAAGTTGTAGATATTGGCGTCATAAACCTCATCAAAGTGTAATGGATCCCAATCTGGTTTAAAGCCCCAGTGAGTTACTCTGATTTCTATGAGGAACGTGTCCTGTCCATTTGAGATCGCTTGTTCTCCTGCCCTATCCATTGCATTCTTGTTCCTGAGTCGTCTTGCTGATTGAGTCGTATCTACATGCCAGAAGGTGGCATCAGCAAAGAGAGTGGATATGTGTCCCTTGTTAATTTCTGTTTGTTCTTGGGCGGGGATGATATCCATGATTGCGTTGACAATGATTTCCTTGAGCATGGTTGCCGGGTCTGGAGCCAATGTCTTGGGTCCTTCGGCATCCTCGTCTGTGATGAATAGGCCATCGGTGTCCTCTAGATAGTGAGAGAATGATTTGTTGAGTTCGACGTGTTCTGCATTCCCCTTGGTATGGAAGGATCCAAATTGGATTTTAATGTCCCGGATCTGATTCCAGTCAAATGGAGGTGCTGGCGGCATGATGAATTATCGTATCGGTGTTTCGTCGTTGCCGTCAATCGTTGCCGTCAATCGTTGTTGCGATGATGCGATTATCAGATTAACCGGAAAAAGAAAGGGGGGCCGTCGGAATGATCCGCGAAGGTGCGGGAAGAACTGAAGGAATGTTCCGAGGAAGGAAGAAGATATAACGAATGAGCGTCGGTGGAACAAACAATCGTTGTGGGTAGGAAAGAATTAACCGTGGGACGGTTGTCGGAGAAACAATCCGATTAACCGGTGATATCGGAGGGGTCCTTTGATCGTAGCCGTCGAAACGAAATGGATTAACCGGTAATTGTCGAATTCGTACTTGTAGAAGCGACGTAAACGAACGGCGTTGATGTTATCGAAACGATGATGTGTATTACAGAAGGAGATTCTTGGTAGAAGGTTCTGTAGATACACCCCTTGATACGTATGCTCGGTCGTGTATTACAGAAGAAGATTCTTGGTAGAAGGATCTGTATACACCCCTTGATACGCGAGTAAGGAGAAGAAGAAAGAAAGAAATGGGGAGGTCTATTGATACAGCCCGTCGCCGAGTCCCGTACCAAGTATACTCTGGCTGTAACCGACAGTGGAGGTGCTGTACGGGGCGGAGATAGGTAGCTTAAGGTATCCACTTGTTAGTGGAAGATATAAGGGCTCTATAACCTGTTGTTATTCTAAAAATCGACCGGATAGGTATAACGAATATTTTAAATTTAAAGAGATGTGAGCTCAAAGAGACGCTCTTATTTTTACTGCATATTTCACTGTATCGGGGTTCTCTGCTGTATTTTACATGGTAGAGATCTTCCCCGGTGCTGTTATTATTCTCGTACCGATACTGCTGTTGCTGTTGCTGTATTAGCGTCGTGTCGGTCTTACTGTATCGGTCATTTGGTGGTATTGGTCATTCATGTTGTTAAGTAATCTGTTCGATGGGGCGTATGCTTGTTCACGGTATATATGCTAGATATGAGGCCCATCTGGAATCTGTATTGGTTTTCTTGATTGCAATAAGTAATTTCCTCACGGGATATCAAGTATATTCTTTTGAATGTACTTATGGATTCCAAGTGTTCACTTATTGGTCAGGTGTTTGGATATGTCTTGTTTCTAACCGATTACTGTCTTTTCTTTGTAGTCCTAAGTGATATCATTTTTACCACTTAGGGATTTCCAAGTAGTGGAGGTGCGTTTGATTCTAAGCTTCGGTCTTTGGAATATTCGTATCTAGTATCGTCTTCCCGCACCTCGGTCGTTGTTTCGTTCGTTTCGTCGGCTTTTTCGATCGAATTTGATGCCGACAAAGTCCGTATTTTTCGCCGACAACACTGATGCCATCACATTTTTGAAAATTTTGGCTAACACTAGGACCGGTCCATTGAATGTAATGTCCTTTGTGTCTCCAAGGAAGTGGTACCCGCCGGCTCGGCTCTTGGCGCCCGGACACACCAGGTATGCTGCGTCACTGTCAACCCGGAGAATCATGTCACTGGCCCGGTATACGATGGAGGCGTCAGGATTGCATGCCGCGTAGTTGAGGAAATACTTTGTGGCTGTTAACGTGGTTTGGTTGTTCGAGGCCGATGCAATATCGTTGAGGGCGTGCAACATTGTGTTGTCGATCGCCCGCGCGTAGAATAGAAATTTACCGGTAACTTGTTGTATGAATTTGTTTGAAGTCGATCGAACGAGCGCGCGCTACGGAATAAATGAGACGTGAACGAGTAGAATGAGACGCGAGCGAATGAATGAGACGCGAGTGAATGAATGAGACGCGAGTGAATGAGTCTTGTGATCGATCGTACGAGTCATCTTGCTTCTGCAGGAATGGACTAACATGAATGGAGATGGGAATGGAAGTGGGAATGACAATTTACCACTTACCGATTCCGGTTCTCCTTCTTACTAAAAATAGGGCCTTATGTACCGGACCTACAGGGCGCAAGGTGATCTATACAGCCCATTGGTACAAAGGACACGTGCAGCATCGAAGTATTAGCGGGTCGATGCCAATTATTAGTGATTTAGTGTGTGCATTGGAGTATTAGCAGTCCGATGCACCAATATGGTGATCTTAGTAAAAAGAGCAATTTTCTGCTCACAATTTCAAGTAACCATTTCATGTAATAACCAAACAAGTTAAACTACCAAATACCGACTGTTCACCTCCATATTTTCAGAGCCCTCCAAACATTCTTCGAAGAATTACGGAGCGCTCCCGAGGATTCGAACTTGGTCGAAGAAGAGACATTCTCTCTACAGCAGGCTGGCTAATCATCGGAGCCAGTGATTTACTTTTCATCCGCACGTCTTCAGCAGAACTTTCTATGGTTACTTTTCATCCGCACCTTTCTTCAGCGGACTGCTGGCTAACCAATCGTAGCCAGCGACCCTTCTACAGCAGGCTGGCTAATCATCGGAGCCGGCGATTTATTTTTCATCCGCACTTCTTCAGCGGACTGCTGGCCACCATTCGGAGCCAGCGACTTTTCTACGGTTACTTTTCATCCGCACGACTTCAGCGGAATACCTTTTTTGTCCACCAAGATTGGACCGACATTTTCAGCAGCAGGATCGGTATTGACACACCAGAATCGATAGGGCCGATCATTATCAACAACAACAGCAGGATTGGTATCGCCCCACCAGAAGCGATTGGGCCAATTACACACATATTTTTTTTGTCGGAATAGGAGTACGACAATTTACGGGTACATATCGGACACCCAATTTGCAGACTACAGCAATTTACTTACGTTTGAATCTATTTGCGAAATACGTATCAGAAATACGCATCGATTTGCGGAATCAGAAATACGACAATTTACTTACGTCGACCGGAATACGACAATTTACTTTGAAAAATACGACAATTTACTTACGTCGGACGAAACACGACAATTTACTTTGAGCAAGCTGAATGGAGGAGGATCAACCAACCCGGCACCAAGAAATAGAGATCGCCTTTTCTGAAGAATCACCATCAGAAGAGAGCAGTGTACTGTCAAGTTCAGAGAGTAGCGGCACAAGCATTGGAAGCGCAAGCAGCAGCGTCCACACAAAGGATCCAAGCACGACAAAGTACAAATACAAGATGGTGGAGTATACGGATAGTCAAGTGCCCACATTGGCAAAGGGGGATGAGAAGAAGTTCGAGCGTTGGTACATTCAGTTTGAAGCATTTGCAGACAACAAGAAGTACCGTGACATGTTGTCTACCAAGCCACACAAGGACCTACCTCCCGAAGGAGAGCTTACGCCCCGGGAGGATATGAGTACTGCACAGAAGAAGGCCTACCGGTACCACAACAAAGCACTGAATGATCTGTACAGGGCCTTTGCCGACAACAGGACAGCCCTCGCCATCATGGAGAAGTCCAAGATCGATAGGGGGAGTACAGCCGAACAGAATGCAAAGCTCAGGAAACAGTGGCCCCGAGGGAGAGTACACCGCGTGATTGAAGAGCTCATGAGGGAATACAGAATAATGAACCAGTCCCGCGACCAACAACAATTGGACATTGACCTAAGGAGTCTAAAGTTGACCATTGGCGCCTCTCCACAGGATTTGGTTGACGACATCTACGACTTGCAAAGGCAATACCAATACAAATCCGTTCAACCCACTATGGCACAACTTATTGTGGCCTACAAAAATGCCCTACCGGCCTACCTACTGATGCAGCTTACACCCTTCATTGATTTGCTGCAAGCGAATGGAACCGCCGAATCGGAGTTTTGGGAATCACTCAATGTTCAAGCCAAAAGTTTATATGAATCAGCTCGGCGTATCCAAAGCCGGGGAGGTAAAGGCAAGGAAATGAGTTTGTTTGGTGCAGAAATGACCGATTTTGCTGATCCCAGGGACAAGTGGTCCACCAATGCAGTTTGTTATTGGTGCAAAGAACAAGGTCATAAAGCGTACAACTGTCCCAAACGTGCGGCAGGTCACACACGTGCCGACGATGATGGCAACAACAACGGCCACAATGGCAACAATGGTAACAGCAATGGCGGCTACAGCAATGGCAACAACGGCAGCCGCAACAACAACAACAATCGGAACAGCAACAACGGCAACAATGGCAACCGTGGCAACGGCAATGGCAACGGCAATGGCAACAGCAATGGCAACGGCAATCGAAACAACAGGAATGGCTCCAGGGGCCGACGTCGCAAGTGTGGACTTTGTGGTGGCAATCATGGAACATCTGTTTGTTTTGAAGACGAGAAGAATGCGTCCAGACGCCCAAACGGTTGGAAATCCAAGTTGAAGGATGTACAGGGAGCAACAATTGACTATGACTTCTGTCTCTCGGCAATGCAAACCTCTACCACTTCACTCCAACTACTCAATGCCCAGAAGCGGGCCACCAAAGGAGAGGTTGTGCCCGAAGGATTTGATCTACTGTATGATGACAATGTTTTTGTTTTTGATACAGGCGCCACCAGCCACAGTTCCAACAGTCTCCGGTGCGCCACCAATTTGCGAGCTAGTGGTGCCACCATTACTACCCAAAGCGGCGATGAGCTGAAAGGATGCCAAGTTGGGGATATTCCCTGTCAGAAGATTGATAAGGATGGAAACAAGGAGTTTCAGACATTGTTGCAGGGTGTGAATTTCAATCCAAACTTTGCATTCAACCTGTTCTCGGCCAACCTGGCTTTGCAGAATGGTTGGATAGCCACCGGCAGTGACAAGACTGGGTGGTCACTCAAGAAAGGGAATCTCCAAGTGAATTTTGATATTCAGATCCCCACCTACACGAGCTGTGTGTGGGTTGGCTATTTTGATCGGATTGCACACCCCACAGACAACATTGAAATCAATGCAGCAACTGCTACCACCACTACAGATGACGGGACCAAGATGAACATCAACAAAGCCCACCGGCTCCTGGGACACATGAATGAGATCAAGACACGCCGCACAGCTGAAACACTTGGCTGGACCATCACGCGTGGCCCGATGCTTCCTTGTGAAGATTGTGCCAAAGCAAAAGCAAAAAGGAAAGTGATTCCCACTGATAGCGAGCATGTTGCTGCTACCAAGCCTGGAGAAAGACTCTTTGTGGATATGTCATCAGTCAAGGCACCCAAAGCTGCCAAAACCAACAAGCTGACAGCCCCATTTATTACCAAGCCCCATTTTCGGATGATTGTTGACGAATATTCCACATGCCGGTTTGTCAATTTCTTTACCACCAAGGATGGCATGGTTGAACCCACTTGCGAGTTGTTCAACCAATGGAGGTCCAAAGGACACCAGCTAAAGCAAATTCGCTGTGATAAGGCTGGTGAAAATACAGCACTTGAAGCTCGCCTGGCCTCAGCAGATTGGAAATTTTCTTGCAAGTTCGAGTATACCTCAGTGGATACCCCACAGCAGAATAGCTTGGTCAAAACGGCAATATACAGATCAGTCTGTCGCGCCATGGCTCTTTGCTGTCAAGCCAACGTCCCTAGGGAGTACCGTTTCAGATTTTTCCCCTTGGCAATGCGTTGTGGTGTACAGTTGGACTGGTTGGAGGCTGTCACTGTGAATGGCAATACTATGCCCAAGATCCAACATTTCTCTGGCAAAGTCCCCGCTTTCAGCGCCCACCTCAGAACCTTTGGTGAGGCTGGAGTCGTCCGTGTCAAACGGTCCACAAGTCCAAAACTCAATTATCGCGGGAACCCAGCTTTCTTTGCTGGATATTGTACTGACCGGCCTGGCGATTGCTATGTGATGTACGATCCCTTGAAGAACACTTTAACAACTCCTCGTGATATCTATTGGTTGAAGAGAATGTATTTTCAACCTACTGCTCCCAAGGGTGAAGCTCTTAATTTTCATGCTGATTTCCTTGAAGACGGGCATATGGATCTCCCGATCAATGCCACGCCTCCTCCCCAACCTGTCTCCATTTTACGCACCACCACCAGACGAGTGCAGTTTCAGGATGCAAGTGGGGGAGACACAGCACCTGCAATTCCCTTCCAACCTGAATCTGAATCTGAACCTGAACCCGCCACAGAGGACCCTGCCTTCGATAGTCATGATGAATATGACTACTACTCCGACGATATTGAAGAAACCAAGATTGAATATGAAAGCGAGGAGGACTACGACAGCAATGACGACACTGAAGCAGCGGATCCACATGTTGTAACAACCACAAGGTATGGCCGTGTTGTGAGAAACTCTCATCTGAATCCTGATGTACGGTATGGAGATATGGCAAGTTATGCAGCTCAATTCACCAACGCTGAAATCCAGTTCCACAAGGCAATGACTTCACTGAAAGAATTCAATCTTCTATCATTCTCTATTCCATCTCTGGAAGGCGCCATGAGTGAACTCAGTCTAGTTGGCGCGGCGGGGAGTGCTTTTGACAACACCAAGGAGCTAAAGACCATGAACTACAAGCAATCTATGGCCAGTCCAATGCGCGACAAGTTTACAGAGGGCGTTGATGCTGAACATGAGAAGATGGTCAAGTATGGAGTTTTTGAAGAGATTGACGAAGCCAATATCCCACCAGGCACCAAAATCATGGATACCACTTGGGCCAACAAGATGAAACCTGACGGCACAGTAAGATGCAGGAATGCCGTCCGAGGATTCAAGCAGCTAGATGGCGAGCACTATGATGGCCAAGACAAGTCTTCACCTGTTGTTAGCGATATCTCAATCCGAATTGCAATGATACTGATGGTCATGGCAAATTTTATGGCCTACATCGTGGATGTGGAAGGCGCTTTTCTGAATGGCAAATTTCAGAATGGAGAGAAAATTTTCACCAAGATTCCAGAAGGCTATCAGAAATTCTATCCATCATATGTACTCCTCCAATTGCAGAAAACACTTTATGGGACAATTCAAGCTGCCATACAATTCTGGAGAGAAGCGCGACGGGCAATGCATACCATGAAGATGGAAAGATGCAAGGCTGACCCCTGTCTATTTTTCAAGTGGATCAACAACAAACTCCTTCTGATGTTACTATGGGTCGACGATTTTTGCATCATGGGTGAAGCAGCAGAAGTTTTGAAGCACAAGGAGCAACTCAAGTCCCTATTTGAATGCAAGGATGTTGGAGAGATGGATGAGTATGTTGGATGCCACATTGAGCGGGACAAGAAGAACAGGACACTCCGAATGACCCAACCGGTCAAGATCAAGAGATTTGTCGATGAATTCGAGCTTGATGAATGCAGAGGCAATCCCACCACTCCAGCAGAACCAGGATCAGTGCTGAAGAAAGAAGGTGAAGGACCAACCGATACTGTTCTCACCAAGGAAGCCCAAACCAAGTACAGGTCCGGAACAGCCATCCTTTTGCACATGATGAGATGGTCAAGAATTGAAACGCAGAATGCTGTCCGGGAGCTGTCTAGGTTCATGACTGAAGCAAGGAAGTCCCACATGAAGGCGCTGAAGCGAGTAATGAAGTATTGCGCTGGAACACCCAAGAGAGGTCTCACATTAGCCCCTAATGCAGTGTGGGATGGTACCAAGGACTTTGTTTTTGAGCTGATTGGATTCAGCGACTCGGAGTATGCAAAAGATGAATCTCGACACAGTGTCAACGGCTGGTCGACTTGGCTCAATGGCGCCAATGTCACAGCAAGGTCCAGAATGATGCCAATCATTGCCCTGTCAGTTATGGAAGCCGAACTGTATGCAGCTGTTCTATGTGTCCAGGACATGCTGTACATTTGGAGAGTCATGATGTGTCTCGGATTGCAAATCAAGCTACCCATGGTGATATATGTGGACAACAAGGGTGCGGTTGATTTCTGCAACAATTGGTCCATAGCAGATCGCACCAGGCATATTGAAGTGAAACAGTATTTCCTACGAGAGCTAAAGGAAATGGGAATTATCAAGGTGAAGTGGAAGACAGGCGATGAAATGACAAGTGATCTTTTTACCAAGAATCTTACTGGAGTCCTATTTGAAAAACATGGCTCCAAGTTCTATGGAAAAGATGAGTACTCCACGAAGGCCAAAGGCAACAAGGACATGAGCTTCTCGACTGTAGACTCCAAGGCAGAGGAAGCGCATGAAGCCTACAACAAGTTCTGGAGCAGTATTATTGAGTGACGAGTCCATCTATCCTTTGAAGCAGGGGAGTGTGTTTGAGGTCGATCGAACGAGCGCGCGCGAATGAATGAATGAGACACGAATGAGATACGAATGAGACACGAGTGAATGAATGAGACACGAATGAGACGCGAGTGAATGAATGAGACGCGAATGAGTCTCGGGACCGATCGTACGAGTCATATTGCTTCTGCAGGAATGGACTAACATGATTGGAGATGGGAATGGAAGTGGGAATGAGAATTTACCACTTACCGATTCCGGTTCTCCTTCTTACTAAAAATAGGGCCTTATGTACCGGACATACAGGGCGCAAGGTAATTTATACAGCCCATTGGTACAAAGGACACGTGCAGCATCGAAGTATTAGCGGGTCGATGCCGACTATTAGTGATTTAGTGTGTGCATTGGAGTATTAGCAGTCCGATGCACCAATATGGTGATCTTAGTAAAAGAGCAATTTTCTGCTCACAATTTCAAGTAACAATTTCATGTAATAACCAAACCAAGTTAAACTACCAAATACCGACTGTTCACCTCCATATTTTCAGAGCCCTCCAAACAGGTGCTTCCGGAAGCGGCGGAAGCAACAACAAGAACGAAAACGCTCGTGGTTTGGTTGTTCGAGGCCGATGCAATATCGTTGAGGGCGTGCAACATTGTGTTGTCGATCGCCCGCGCGTAGAATAGAAATTTACCGGTAACTTGTTGTATGAATTTGTTTGAAGTCGATCGAACGAGCGCGCGCTACGGAATAAATGAGACGTGAACGAGTAGAATGAGACGCGAGCGAATGAATGAGACGCGAGTGAATGAATGAGACGCGAGTGAATGAGTCTCGTGATCGATCGTACGAGTCATCTTGCTTCTGCAGGAATGGACTAACATGAATGGAGATGGGAATGGAAGTGGGAATGACAATTTACCACTTACCGATTCCGGTTCTCCTTCTTACTAAAAATAGGGCCTTATGTACCGGACCTACAGGGCGCAAGGTGATCTATACAGCCCATTGGTACAAAGGACACGTGCAGCATCGAAGTATTAGCGGGTCGATGCCAATTATTAGTGATTTAGTGTGTGCATTATTAGCAGTCCGATGCACCAATATGGTGATCTTAGTAAAAAGAGCAATTTTCTGCTCACAATTTCAAGTAACCATTTCATGTAATAACCAAACAAGTTAAACTACCAAATACCGACTGTTCACCTCCATATTTTCAGAGCCCTCCAAACAGAATTTGATCTCTTTGTCCGTTAGCGTGGTCGTGTCTTTGTGTTTTGCGTATTGTATCTTTGCGCCGTACGCGGGCACGTCTGCTCGGGATGGACCCGCGTACGTACGTGAGGGGCGCACGCGTTCAAATTCCTTTAGGGCTTGTTCCACGTAACCATCCATGGTCAATTGGACCTCGCGTTTATCGTAGTCCCAACGTAGGTGGACCTCCACGTATTGTTTTCCGGTCCAGTCAACCTTGAAGGTGTATTTGGCCCCGACCGCAGCGACTAGATGATCCACGTCTTCCTGCCTGACGTATTTAATCCCAAAGTCGTCCACGACTAGGGTGAAACTTATGTCCCGCTCATCATGGAGAAATAGTCCCTCAGTATGGGGTGCCTTTCGGTATCCATATGATTGTAGGTGCGCTACTAAGTCATCATGTGCGATTTTACCGCTTTGTTTGAGTCCATACCACGCCTTTTTTATCCTTGCATATATGTCGTCACCCTGCTTGAGCCCCTCTAGGCTGTAAGCGGCCTATTATTTTCCTTCTGAATCCGATTCGTTGAGAGACTGATTCAAAGGCTTCTGAGGAACAGCAACGCTGCGTTAGTGTGTTAGTAGACGAACAATTGTACTCTACGCGTGATAAATATGTTTGGATACTTTCGCAACGGATAATCGGACTACAGGCGAAGCTAGGGAGACGCCAGATCTCTTCTTGCTGTGACTTATTCAGATTGCAGCAAGACAGACCTTAGTATGTAGAGTACAAGTAGTTGGTAGCAACTAGTGTGAATTTTGGGATTTAAATCAGTTGAATGTTAAAAGTATGAGATAAAGTGAAATCTTGCCGAAATGCAAGATATCTCTTTTATTGAGATGAATACGTTGCAACTGCTGTTGCGTAGTGCTGAGATTACTCGCTGATTATTTCCGTACATGTATCGGTCGTTGACCATATATATCTGTATGCATGTATATGTATTGTGTGAGAATCACACGCCAACGGTTTTCTTCTCTTGTTCCGTTAGGAAGACTTCATGGTATGTTTATCATTAAGGTCAGGAATTGCTCCCGTAGCTCGTGTGATATTTTATGAAATCAGAGTTTGCTCACCGAAGAACAATGGCAATACTGTAAAACAGGGATTGCTCACCGTTTATGCGCGATGGGAATCGACGCGTCGTGGGAATCGATATGCCGTGGGAATCGATTACTTGGATTAATACGGGACTCATTGATTCGTACGAATAGAAAATCTACCCTCTGGTAGCTTTGGTATTTCTGGTCACGAAAGGAATTTAATACTCCCCATGTCTCCTTGTGAAAGGTCATCACGCTCTACATGATGCTTCCATCATCCTGAAGAAGGTCGCCGGTATTACCACAGAAGTGGAAGATGGGCCTGAGCAGTGGATACACAACTGAGTGACTCCAATGCTTGGTGAGAATGTCTGCACAGTTATCC
This sequence comes from Pseudo-nitzschia multiseries, assembly GCA_037355745.1. Taxonomy (NCBI): domain Eukaryota; phylum Bacillariophyta; class Bacillariophyceae; order Bacillariales; family Bacillariaceae; genus Pseudo-nitzschia; species Pseudo-nitzschia multiseries. Next base: position 27,692,291 of record CM074782.1, on the reverse strand, counting down.
TTACCTGGGATGTGCATCATTAAAATGAAACCTCTCGCTATCATGCTTCGTACGTAGTGAAACGACAGAATATTATGACGCTTGTGCAACCTCGCGTAAGGGAAGGTTGACGTTTGGATCATCTTTTCGTTGTCACCCCAAGAATATGAGACATCATGGACTCGTGTTCCTAGGTATCGGAATGAGTGGCGTAAATCGACGATCTGTTCGATGCAAGTCCTTCCTGCAACAAAGTCAGCTCCAAAGGTGGCTGTTTCCGTAGTAGACTGCTTCTTCGAGAACCACATCATGGGAGTCTTGTTCGCGAAATGAAGAATGCCGGTTACAGCCTTACCACTGAGAATATCATGAATGAGGTTGGCATCATAGAAATGTGTCAACACTACTGTCTTTCCAAGCGGTGCAGGAGCGTCGTTGGGTAGCTCTTCAGAATGCTCCCCATAGACGGTGTTGGACCAATCGATGGTGTCGGGTTTAGTCAATATAAAATCGGGTGGTTCCACGCGGAATCTGATTTTAAAGTGTCTAAACTTGGAGATATATCCATAGATACGTTTTGCACGTTCAAGATGCCCATCTCGTGGCTGAGCTCTGAAACTTGAGAGCGTCATCACGGCTGTTTGTACATCAAAACGGCCAATAGCGATGATCCATTGCAGTGAACCGATCATACTTTGGTATTTCTGTATACCGGTTTCTTTGAGAAAGGCTGAGGAGTCAAATTCGGGATGATCGTTCTCCGCAATGGGTGATTGGAACCTAGTGTTAGGTTTGCATCCAAACATTTGTTTGTAAGACGCTTCCATCTTTTCGATGAACTTTATGGGATTCATGTATAGAACACCATGTTTGTCGCGCTCAAATCCACAACCTAAGTGAAAGTTCATAGGTCCGGATCCCTTCAATTTGAAGTTATATGGTGACGACTGCAATATCTTCAAGAAGGAATTGGGATCTGCCATGCAGAGACATAGGTCATCGACATATGTGCATATAAGCTCATATACACGTTCACCATGCTTGTTCGTTCCGGGTTTGAGGAATATCTCTGGTTCTGCGCGGGATCTTTCGAAGCCGAGTTCGACGAGACAAGCCACGAGTAAGTCTCCAAAGCACTTGCCTGAAGATCTGAGACCGTATAGGGCTTTGTAAATGATCAACAGGTGACCTTCCAGCGATCCGAATTTGGAACCTGCCTTGATGCATACTTTCTCGCAGGTGACTGCTTCTAAGTAGGCGTTGCCTATGTTGGTGCCCCATGCTTCTAGGTTGTTGAGTTCAGCTAGAAATAGGCACATACGTAGGCCGCGGAGAGATACGACACCTGCGTAAACACTGTGAATGGGGGCCTCAGTGAGGTTACCGTTAGCCACGAGGCGAGCCTTGTGTCTACCGTCGTGCTTGACAGCGTATATCATGTGTACCTTGATCTGTTGGAATCCCGGGGGAATGGAGCTTGCCTTGTACACGCCTTTATCAATGAATGTATTATACTCATTGAGTTGTGCCATTTCCAGAGTGGTGGCATCTGCCCATTTGGTGTTTCCATTGGCGTGATCAAATTGGAGGGCTTCTTCGTGGTTACGAGGCACTTTGAATCCATATTGGTACTGCGGAGTGGTACGGAAAGAACGTAGTTTGGCTTGGTGCACGAGTCGATCAAGTTTCTTGGTGCGTCGCGCTAGGTTGGTGATTCGCTTGAGGCGTTTCCAACCCGGGAGGTCAAGCAAGTTGTTGTCTTTCCCATATTTTGCAACGGTGACCGGGTCATCAGCCGCAATGTTGGCCAGAGGTTCATATGTGCGTTCCATATTTTCCCATTCAATCCAAAGGTTATACTTGGAACCTTTGTATTGAGGATGCTTGTTATCCAGTGGACCTTGGTGTCCTAGGATGCGGCGAAACGACCAGAGTTTGCCGTCTTCTTGTGTTGAATCACGATGTATGTAATTCATGACATCATTGTATGCAATGATATCATCGAGTTCGTCATCGGAGTGTTTGCAATTGAACTTGATGAAGTCGTTGTTTCGTTCAAGACTGTCTTCAACATCGACGATGGTAAGACGTTTCCGGGTGCCATCTGGATTGGTTACAAGGAAGGATCGTCCTTGTAGATCGGCAATCGGGATCGTAGGAATGGTAATGGGTTTACCGTCATCGTCAAATTGTGTGTTACCTTCTTCATCGGTAACAACTACCTGTGATGGGTCTACTGAAGGAGTAGCAGGGTTGGTGTGTGGAGTTGTGACGTCACTAACATCAAAGTATGCTAATTCCGGTGGGTCAAAATCATCTTCAGTAAGGAGAACACCATCGGATGTCTTGCTGAAGATGTGTGTCGTAGGAGGACCATCAAGACTCTCCCCATAGTTGTTTTGGAGTGGAGAAGGTGACCAGCTTGGGCTGTCATCGACCTTCTTATAAAGAAAGCTCGGTAGCAAGGGGTGGGCGGGTGGTTGAAGAATTGGTTGAGTGCCAGATGCGTGGTGCGTAGTATCTGGTTGTTTGTTGGGTACAGATGGAACGGTGTCATCGGCAGTGTCAGAATCAGCAGGTGAAACGCTAGGGGGAACTGAGTTGTTTGGTTTCGTAGGCTCGTCAATGGGTTGACTCTGATTGGTATGCTCCCCATGTTTGAATGCTGGGGCTTCTCCAGTGGCGTATAAACGGGGCAAGGAATCCTTGGCGTGACGCCATTTGATGAAACCATCATCAGTGAATAGGCCCGCGCATTTGTTACGGGACTCAGGCGTAAGGGCAGATCGGACACTGGACCGGTCTAGTAACTTGTTGGTAACGGGATCCCAGATTCGGAAGCAGAGTCCATTGCCAACATGCTCGGCGATGCCGACAAAATGACCTAGACATTCGGTAGACTGGGTACCGAAAGGGGAGTCATTGGTTTTGAAATACACAGGTTCAAACCAGAAGAAGCTGGTGTATGCGCTGATGTCGCCAAGTGTACCGGTGGCAATGAAGATCGGCTGTTTATCGGACAGCGTAGGATCAGAAACAACATTGAGGAGACCCGCGACGTATGTCATGCACAGTAGCCATAGGTGTGGTGGTGTGCCTGTACGATCCATGACGCGATTGACAATACGCTTGAACGTTTGGTATCGGCGTTCGAATTGATTCTGATGTTGGTGATACGGTTCACTTTGCCAGAGTCCAATCCATAACATTTTGAGGTAATCAACGACCTTCTTACTGGATTGATAGTTACCGTGGTCGCAAAGAAGGCGAATGGGCCTGCCCCATTTTCGAACAAAATTCTGGAAGCAAGATAGGAAGTCGCCGGTGGTACGCATTTCCTCAACGTGTATAATATGTGATTTGCGGCCAAAGAAGATCTGAGCAATCTTGGAGCCACCATCAATTGCTGGGACATCTGAATAGACAGCATCGGACATAACATCGTCATTGAAGGGTCGAACGTTCATGGCCGGTTGAGGAGAATGAAAACGTTTGAAAATGTTTCCATCAGGGCTAACCGCTAACGAACCATATTGGGTTGAGTTTTCAAACGTAGCTTTGATGCGATCGGTGGAAACCCAACAAAAGAAAGGTTTCAGGGATAAGTAGTCATGTTCGTTGGGGTATCTTTCGCGGGGCGTAGCTGCAATGCGTGTAGTGTCACTGGCAGTACAATCCGTCGGAAACGCAGTGACTGTTCCAGAGGCTGCGGGTAGCGCACAGCATGCGAGACGTTCTTGATGAGCGTAGTCGGTGGAAGTAAGCCAAAAGGAGCGATCGTTGGCCCTATGATCATCAATAGGAAGGAAGGGAGATGGAGTGGAATGGCTGGAATACGAACTGGGGGATGTGACTGTGGAGGACCCGGGAGAAACAGAGATGTCTAATCCTTCAAGGCAACGTGGGTTCCCATATTTGTCGTAATCGGCATAAGGGAGTTGCTGTGGTTGGGGAGGATATTTCTGGAGAAATTGTTCATCCTTCGCACTGATCGTGGTATCGAGAACAGATGGGTCCCAATGCTTATCGGATGTCATGATAACATGTGGGAGCGTGTCAAACTCAACAGTCATATACTTTCGCATCGCAAGGTATGGTAAACCGTGTCGTATGCTAAGAGGCAGTGCATATCCATCGGAGGTGGTGATAACCTGTCCGCCGCCCGCTTTGATGGATGTGTCGTCGACAGTGGAAAAATATGCTTCCATCTGGCCGGATGACAATATAGAAGGATGTCGTCCTGTATAGGCACATTCATTGAAGATGAGGATGACGGGGCCTCTGTTCGACATGGAGTATGCTCCGCATGTAGCAATGGGGCTATTTTGTACCTGATGATTGTTAATGCCGGTGACGTTAACATATCGCGGTGGGATATCCTTGAAGATGAGACACGCATCATTGCCGATGATGCAGCCATTTGCGCCGCGATCGACCATGGCAAAACCAGGGCTAGTAACCGTAGTTTTGTGTATGCGGTATGTGTACGATGTTACTGAGTTATCGTTAGGAAAGGTCAGATCTTCGTTAGGATCATACCACTGATGAAAATTGGCGGAATATGATGATGTTCCTACAGGTATTTGGGTGTCACCGTCCTTTTTGTACTGAATGTCAGGGTTGTCGGAAAGGAATCGAGCGGGATGCGCGGGTGACACGGAAGACTTGAGAGGTCGCTGGTCCTTGGACGAAGAGGTCGTTGATTTGTATACACCTAGGGATGCATGGAAAACACCTATACGGCCATTTTCTACAGCAGGATGAAGGTCTGCTGCGGAATTGGCATGCTCATCTTTGGTCGAAGTACCGTCTTCTCGAAATGATACCGAATGTTCATGTTGGTATGCCTTCCGGGTAATGGGTTTGACACTGTTGGGGTCAGGTTGGTCCGTGTTAAGTAAGTCGTGTCGCAATGAGGCAACCACGATTTTCTTGCCTTCCGGAGAAAAACTGAGCCAACTCTTCATGTCCTGACGTGACAGGGCCTTCCATATGTTTGTAGGCAACCTTGTGGTAGGGTCAGGGGTACGTCCAGCCTTAAACACAGCATAATCTTGATAGTCTCCTTCAAATTCGATGGGGAGAGCATAGTCATCATGGTTTTGGTTCGGTTCAGAAGAAAAATCATGAACGTGTGCACGTACCGTCGACCGAGGAGCAGACATTGCGGACTGGGAATCAAGTCGAGTTGCTTCGAGTAAAAGCGTGATTTTAAGATTGTGGATAGCAGCGGCCTTGGCAACCGCATCCGTCACGGTGCTATTCGTCCCACCTGGATCCTTGACTTTGGCAAACTGTTCGCTTAGCTGGAAGCTGGAATAGCATGCCTGACACAATGCTGATTTAACAGTATGGTATTCAAGGGGCTTGTTGGGAGGACGGAGCTTGTTGAGGTGATTTAATTCATCAAACCAATGTGTGATGAATTTCACTTTGGATTCCTTCCAATTGTTGAGATTCAACTTGAGCAACGCTTGTAGCTGAGTCGAGTTGTCGTATACCTTTGCTTTTGATTTGCTATGAAGGTTTACGAAATCGAAGTAGGCCTTGCGTCCATCACAAGTGGTAGAATGACTGTGTACACACGATGCAGAAAGGTCACTCTTGAAGACTTCCAACATTAGTACCCAGAAGAAGGCACACTGTTTGACGAAGAGATCACAGGTATAACCCTGAAGCGTAGCTGGAGGCCAAGTCTCATCAAGGAATGTCTCTGTGTCGATGTCGTATGCCTCAAGTTTAGCTTTGAAACCGACGAGCCAGTGTTCGAATCTCGAATCATTCGTGAGGGGTGTAAAGGACTTTTCATCCCGTGCTTTTCGACACCAAGATTCGTACTTTACCTGCTGAGGGGACTTTTTGCTACTCCTAGCCGGAGGAGGTGGGGGGTTCAGAGCGGATTCATTACGCAAGCGTTGGGCACGCTCTTCACGGAAAGTCTCGAATTCCTTATACGTATATGACTTCACATCCTTCCAGGTCCTTAAGTTGTCTGCTATAGCTCCATTGCCTTCTTGTAGATCGATAGCGTAATCCGCAAGTGCTTCTACGCTCCTTTGAACGGATCGAGGGATATTCATTGGTAGCCCTCCATCAGTATAGGTAAGCTCGCGTGCAAAATCCGGTTCGATGAGCGCGCCGAGGAATGCATTCCACTTGCACAATCCGCCTTCCTTGAGGGCTAAACACAGTTTACTACCGTCTTCACTTGTTATGCTGAGTAGGGATACGAGTATCTTCTTCATGTCAGCATCGAAACTAGGGAAGTGATTGATTGCAGCGACTTCTGCGTCATTCTTTTCTTCGCCGCCGGCCATCGTCGGTATGTTTGGCATTGGTGACGGTTCCGATCCTCCGAGGGAATTGCGCGGTGACTGGGAATGAGAACTACTTCGTGTACGCATATGCCAGCGTAGAGATCGAATTCAGGTCCGTTCTTGTCCCTCTTTGTGTGCAAGCCTTCTTTGAGCTTGCGACTGTTAATCTATTATTTTCCTTCTGAATCCGATTCGTTGAGAGACTGATTCAAAGGCTTCTGAGGAACAGCAACGCTGCGTTAGTGTGTTAGTAGACGAACAATTGTACTTTACGCGTGATAAATATGTTTGGATACTTTCGCAACGGATAATCGGACTACAGGCGAAGCTAGGGAGACGCCAGATCTCTTCTTGCTGTGACTTATTCAGATTGCAGCGAGACAGACCTTAGTATGTAGATTACAAGTAGTTGGTAGCAACTAGTGTGAATTTTGGGATATAAATCAGTTGAATGTTAAAAGTATGAGATAAAGTGAAATCTTGCCGAAATGCAAGATCTCTCTTTTATTGAGATGAATACGTTGCAACTGCTGTTGCATAGTGCTGAGATTACTCGCTGATTATTTCCGTACATGTATCGGTCGTTGACCATATATATCTGTATGCATGTATATGTATTGTGTGAGAATCACACGCCAACGGTTTTCTTCTCTTGTTCCGTTAGGAAGACTTCATGGTATGTTTATCATTAAGGTCAGGAATTGCTCCCGTAGCTCGTGTGATATTTTATGAAATCAGAGTTTGCTCACCGAAGAACAATGGCAATATCGTAAGACAGGGATTGCTCACCGTTGATGCGCGATGGGAATCGATGCGCCGTGGGAATCGATATGCCGTGGGAATCGATTACTTAGATGGATACGGGACTCATTGATTCGTGCGCATAGGAAATCTACCCTCTGGTAGCTTTGGTATTTCTGGTCACGAAAGGAATTTAATACGGCCCTGATTCGGGGGGGGATCATGTCCCACCTGAATTTTATGAATTCGGGCTCGTCGAGCGATGAGCATAAGTACATGTTAGAGATGTCGCTGGTACAGTACTTAGCCCCTGGAGTGGATACTACACTGTTCCAATGGGTTTTTATGGTTTCCATACTTGCAGTTCGGGTGGACACATCACCGTGGTACTCCAGCTGATCACCTCCTGCTGTGATCCACGTCCTGTAGGGATCAGATTTCTCGGGGCGTATGGCGACTGTGTATCGGGGATAAGTGACCTTCTTATGTATTGGTACTGCGTGTCTGTCGATCCAATCCAACACATCCATCCCCTCTACCTCGTTGGGTCGGAACCCTTGAAATAGGCGGCCGAACTCGTCTTCACATGACTTGAGCCATAATTCCTGTATCTGCGCTTTGGGGTGTTTGATTAGATCACGGTAGGCTGCCCACTTGTTCAGGTCCTCATCCCATATGGACCCCCCACATGCTAGCTGGGGCCCATATGATAGCTCGTTCGCTTGTAGGGCCTGCGTTGCTACGGGAAAATGTACGGGTGGACGTTGGTAATGACCCATTAGCGCCTTGTGTTTAGTCTTGGGTTTTGAGTAGTATTGGTCGGATTTGTAGTATCTAGACACTTCACCATGGGTGTAATCTGCAATGTCCCCATCGGTGAATCTGACCCTGTAGTATTGGTTTGTCTGGTCATAGCTTATGATTTCTCCTTCGTACCATCCTGATTTGAACTGCTTTCTAATGATTGTGCCTACGGCCCAGGGGTGTTCCCGGCGGGCGCTGCGGTGTTGTGTATATGGCACCCTTGGAGGTTTGCGTTCATTCCCTGGCTCATTGCTTGATTTCGTCGGCGCCCTTGGAAGTTCGCGGGCATTCTCGGGCTCATTGTTTGATTTTGTATTGGGCCCGATTGACACCCTTGGAGGTGCGCTTGAGTCTTTGACTGGTTCGTTAAGTGTGGCATTGGGCCCATTTTGTTGTGTACCCAGACGTAAGAGATCCCGTATACTTCGAAGGGCCTCATTCACTTGGGTTCCCTGTTCTATATAAGGGATCAGCGGATGGGGTTTACTGGTAACATCCTTAAGGTCGTGGAGGATCATGAGCAGTCGGTCTGTGGAAGAGGTATGGGGCATCTCTATCTTGGGAAAAAATGCCACTGTGTTGCTGATTCTGTTATCGCGACTGGCCTCCCCAACGCAGGTGTAATTCCTGTAGTGTTTTAAGGCCGGTCAGATGTAGTAACCCCTTGTTCCATGGTCTTGCCATGCGCCGCGTTCTTGAGTTCTGTCGTGAATAATCACTCAACAGCCCATAGGGGCTAGTGGGTGTTTGTTGTAATCATAAATCCCGCGCCTGAGTTCATATGCTGATAGTCTCGGCTGAGTGCGTGATGCGCGTAGTAAGTTGAGGGTAATGAGGGCCTGCGGGATCAGTAGGTCCCAATCGTCCACCGGGAACTTGTCATCCACCCCGTTCAATCCCGCGATAAAGTGGTTCTTGAAGGTCTGTATTGCCCTTTCTGAATGGTTGAGACGGTGGTCCCCGGGTGATGCTAGTTGGTAATCGAGGTTGTTCTTGGTGATGTACGCAATTAGCTTCTTTGAGGTCTCATTGTCCATATGTACTATTTTTGTGCTCACGTTGTCCTCTTTCATCCGCGCGTAGCACACCGTGAATCCCTGTAGGAGGTCTTCACTCTTGCGTGACTGGATGGGCTCCACGTCAATGTAGTTGGAATCGTAGTCGTACATGAGGAATACATACTGGTGCCCACGACGTGACGTGACTGGGTATCTCCCCGACAGGTCCCACGCAATGAGTTCCTTTGGTTCTTCTTTGGTACGTGGCCCTGCGTGGTTGGTTGGTTGCATCTCATTCGCTGATACTATATCTACGCAGGCCTTATGTATCTTCTTTCGGTCGCTGCGGGCCGGCTCTGCATCAGTCATTGGCTTGTTCTTTGGCTTCTTGTGAGTGCTTTGGATGCCTTGCCGGACCATTTGTGGGTGCCCCATAGTCGTTTCTTCTGTGAGCAGGAGGTATCGGTTGACCCGTTGTACGGTGAGGCCCGGCCATGTGGCAAATGAGCCGCGCTCGATGGCGCGGATCCACGTCTCTTTAGTGGGTTATCCTGCTGCTGCATGGTAGAATCGGATCAGCTTGGGGATGGCTTGAATCTGGTATGCCCCTGCCCCCGTGTGTATTGAATATTCGTTTTCGTTATTGTTTTGGTTGGCGCTGGTCGCGGCGGCTTCAGTTTCGGTATCGTGTTGGTCGGCGCTGGTTGCGTCGGTTGTGGTTTTGTTTTGCGGGGGGGGGGGGGGGGGTCTGTCACCCGTGGAGATTCGGCCGTCCCCTTCGTTGGGTCAGGCTGATGGAGGGGAACCATGTATAGATTCCTTAGGGGGTCGCGTTGACCGGTGAGTATGACTTGTTGGGTGGGGCCAATAACAGTCACGTCGTCCTTAGAGAACTCTACGTGGCACCCGGTACTGCATAGTTTGGGCACTGAGACCAAGGGTAGTTCCACTTCATCAAACTTGTGGCACCCGCGGGCCTCGAGGGGGAGCCGGGGTAGGTCTAATAGGTCTGTTGCCGTCGATAGCATCTTGCTCCCATTTGCACATCCTACGGTCAGTGCCCCCGGTGTGTCTTGGTGTGCCCCTCCTTGGTATGTTGTTGGGACGAAATGGTCCGTTGCCGCTGAATCTAGAGCTCCATAACCCGGTGAGGTCCTGGTATGGAACGCGACGTCATGCGTGAAGGTAACTGTGGGCGGTGGCCGAGGAAGGATTTCACTCGAGGGATCACGTAGGATACTGAGTAACTGTGAATCATGATTACTAGGTTGTTTATGTATGCTACTTTTGTGTTCCCTCCCACACCGTCAAGAGCGTAAGGGCGTATCAACTATCATGGTCCGGCCGTTCCTGTTGGGGTCAGGCCCATTCCACTTCAACCAATGTTCAGTGTTCCTGGTGGCTCCACCCATCTGATTGTCATAGGTGGCTTTTTCCTGGTGCCCGGCCTTGTTGCGTCGCCTGTAGCAACTCCGGCCGTCGTGGGTGAGATTCACCCCACACGAGTGGCAATAATATTTGTAATGTTTCCACTCCTGGAGCGATGGTTGGCGTGTGTCGGGCCTGGTGGTGCGACTCGCGTCGGCCGACTTGAGTCGGTTCACGTCGGCTTGGAGGACGGCCATTGCTGTTTCCCATTGATTGGACATCGTCATCGTCGATGCTGCGGTGGCTGTTTCAGTGACTTGGGAGTAGATTTTGTGACATACATTGGCCAGATCACGTTGCTTGTTTTCAAGCTCGGTGAAGCGTTGATCAGCCTGAATATCTGCTAGGTTCACCGTAGATGTATTGTTGTGGTAGCTGCTGTATAGCTCCTTCAGGCGTTGTCCCCAGAACTTCTTGTATTGGGTGAATCCACTCTTAACCATCGTGTCCCGGTATTTCTTCCAGTCCTCGTCTACTCGGTGTAGTGTGATGGGGTCGTGTTTGCTGCGTGCGAAGGCCTCTCGTGAGTAATCGATCATTTGTGCCTCGGTGACGTTCGCTGTCTCTGGGAGCAAGTTGATTTGATGTTGATACTTAATGAGTTAACGGAAGTACTCCTTGGGCCCGATCGGGCTCGGCGTGTAAGTCAATGCATTCATCTTCTGGGTGAGTTCACGGGTGAGCTGATGTTGTGCGTCGGTAGTACATAGGTCTTCCTCCATGGCTTGGAAGGCTTCGAGCACAGTAGTCCCTCGGGGGAAGGCGTCCAAGCCTGGGTCCTTCAGATCTCCAAGCATGTTGGGGAACTTCCTGTCTGTAATTAGTAGGGCCTCCTTGTCGTACTTGTTCCATTCTACATATAGGGCCCGGCTCCGTTTCCATAGTTTGTATGCGTTGGAGGTGAGTTCAATAGTACTATCGAGTTCTTGTGGTTCCCGCGGAGTCTCAGGGAATGGTGCTTGGGGGTCCCTCGAGTGGTATTGTGCTTCTGTTTCCAGTAGGAAGGCGTAACCCCCTCCCTGAATATATTTGATGGAGGGTACTTTGGCTAACGCGTTAGCTAGTGCTTTCTTGAACTCGTATACATCTATGCTCGATAGTACTGCGACCAGTTTTGCTTGTGTCTCATATCTCGTTGTCAGTATCGCTATCCTCACTGTCCTCGGTATAGTCGTATAGCAACCTGTTCTGTGTTTGCAATTGTGTGCTTTGTTCTTCGGTGTACTTGAGTATATCCCGGTTGTACTGTTCGAGCTCTACCAGTTGGTCTCTCAGATCCCGGATTGCGGTGGGGCCTACGTTTCTGGAATTGTCGATGCTGGTGTCAGGGGTAACTCCTCTTGTTGTGGGGCTGTGGCTTCCTTCGGTTTGTGTTCCCTCTGGCATTGGGGTGTAGATAATCTTATCGTTAACTAATAAGACCAAAGTTGTAAGGCGAAGTTCGGTTAACTTTGTTACTTTTAGTATTTACTGTATTTTGCTCTCTTTACCGTGTTGGAAAGAGTTAACGATAAGATTATGATCGGATTGTTTCTGGACCATATTGATCTCTCATTTACTAACTTGTCTTTCCTTTGTGTGGAGATACTCGTATCGAGAGTTCGATCCTCATATTGTGTACCTCTGCACAGTGCTTTAAGTATCTCTTGATACTCACCAGCGCTTATGTATAATTTACTTATGGTACTCATCACATTGGTTGCGTCTCACTTTTACTTATCGCGCTCAGCTTGTGATCAAAGATCTCGATCACCTTGAGATATCTTGGAATCGTGCGTCTCGTCTTGTATCGCGTATACGTAATTTTACCGTTTCGTATTACGTATACGTAAATCGTACGTTTTACGTATACGTAAAAGTTGCGTATTACGTATACATAAAACGTACGTCCCGTATGCGTAAATGTTATGGTTATTACACGTACGTAATCACGATTGTTTTAGTAATCCAATACCATTGATAGAATGAGCTGAATTACCTCTATCTGTTTCTTTACAAAACAATGGTCACCAATAATGTCAGATCCAGGTTTGGAAACAATAGCGATCAGAAGAGAAATAAGCATTCCAGAGAAATCATGCCCTTCTTTCTTCGTGGTTGATAAAAGCTGAGTCCCAAATTTGGTGCGAGGAAAATCTCTATCAGACTGGCGTGATAACAAACCACCGTACCGTTGTGCTAAATGGCCAATACTGTTAGCAACAGCCACACCGTGCTTCAAATTGGGGGCATAAACACATGGAACACTTCCGCGGAGCAACAATTCAATTGACTCAACAGCCCGTTTGGCAGTACCAAGCTGGTGCATGTGCAAACATTCACCGGGAGTTGCAAAATGAATGTTGTTCTGATTAGTACCAAAGCATAAATCATGAAATACATTCCTGATGTTATGATGAGAGTTGTTTTTGAAGTTCTTATTGATATCGTTTAGATCAGTGCCGGGAAAACAATGAAAATTGACAGGCGACCACTTCTTTGTTGCAGGTTGAACAGAAGGAATGTTTATGTTCGGAGAATAACAGTTGCAGTGACGGCACATCCGCATGACGCCCTTATTGAAGGAGCCATATTTTCCACACAATTTTTCATGAAGTTCTGTGTCACCAATAACATAGGCAATGGCAAATTTCATTTTTACCTTCCACTGTTGATTTGCATACGGAAGATAATTCCATTCGATACCACCGTCTCCGTTACACGCGGCTTTGAAGGAACGAAACGCTACTTCCAAACCATTGTAAAGATTCTGAATTTTTTCCTTTGAATTGGCAGGACGAGAGTGTCTGGTTGACTCCCATTCGGGGTCGGGATGGAAGTAAATAGTTGTCCATGCTTCAGGTCAAGAACGGGTCTCCACATTAAAGATACCGAGTGTCATGTTCAATGGTGTTAACGTAAGTCGTCCATGCGCATCCAAAGATATGCCGTCCATGTAAAATATAATAGGAACAAGAATTTCTTGCAAATTGGGATTGCAAATTTCTTTCCAAGAAGATTTCCACCACGAGCCGTGATGCAATTCTGAGATTACAGAATGAGGATTCAACTCAGGATTATTGTCGGGAGATAGAGGGGTGGAATAGTCGGGAAATGAAAGGTTTTATTCTATCATTAGCTGCTGGTCAGAAAGAAGAGAATAAATGGCATCCTTAAAAGAACGGACATACACCTGAGTGGGCTTATTATCAGGTAACCAATTCAGTATATGAGGATGAAATTTCATATCAGAGAGACCAAGATTGGATTGGAGATTGTCAAAAATTGTTTTCCGAGATCTAATTTTGGCATCGCAAAAATCAAAACCGGGTCTCATTTGACTGTTCTTTGCCCACTGGAAAATTGATTTGAATGTGTTCAGTGGCAACTTATGTCTGGCCATTAAATTCATGAGTTCCAATTCAGCAAGAAGATGATGGGGCGGCGGTAGTTTTGTGTGGCTTTGAACTACATCCTCTCTTTCGTTCAGATTAATGATTGAATGAAAAGATGGTGGTGGAGGGGCTGGCTGAGCAGTAGCGACGTTAACATCAGAACGATTAGTGTGATCTTCTTCGTTGTCTCCACAATCAATGTTGTTGGTAGAATTGTTGTCGTTATTTTCATTTACGTCATTGTCATTGTCATCCTCGTCATTGGAATTGGCTATATCATTATTCAGCGGGAATGCATCTTCATCTTGAACAGCAGAAACAGCCAGGTAAGATTCAATGGCGTTCCGATCCATTGGCGGTAAAAAGACATCATGGACAATCTGTTGGTTTAGAACAGAATGAAGACCCGTGAATGATTGACTTATGATGGTGTTGTGCTGGGAGAGATGGGAAGGGGGAACAGATGGACCGTTTTGTGTCATAGTCATCCCAAAATCTGACGGAGAATGTTGAACAGACGGCAAGGTAGGCTGCCCTTTGATAGAGGTTGAGAAGTTATAGATCTTTCGTTTAATTAGACCCTGACTATGGTAAATATCGAGGCACTCATCAAGACAATAAAGATGTCTTCTTAGGCCAATAGAGACGTATTTAAAAGTACCCTGCTTGTTTGCCGTGGATTTATATCCTAAAAACTTGGAGTTTTTGCCATTCTGCGCGCAACAATGGCAGTAGAATAGAAGAGGGGTTTTGATAACAGGAGGCATGATGTTGCGGAGTTGTTTGAAGGAAAATATCAGTAGAATGGGTCAAAAAGAACGGAGGTCGGAAAGATGAATCGTTGAAAGGAAAAAATAAATGTATTATTTTGTGTGTGATGTGTTTTCTTGTACGGTAGATTTCCTTACTACCATACTTCGATTGCAAAAATGGTCCGTAAAGTTATTATTTTCCTTCTGAATCCGATTCGTTGAGAGTCTGATTCAAAGGCTTTTGAAGAACAGCAACGCTGCGTTAGTGTGTTAGTAGACGAACGATTGTACTCTACGCGTGACAGTTGTGTTTGGATACTTTCGCAACGGATAATCGGACTACAGGCGAGACTAGGGAAACGCCAGATCTCCTCTCTCTGTGACTTATTCAGATTGCAGCAAGACAGACCTTAGTATGTAGATTACAAGTAGTTGGTAGTAACTAGTGTGAATTTTGGGATATAAATCAGTTGAATGTTAAAAGTATGAGATAAAGTGAAATCTTGCCGAAATGCAAGATATCTCTTTTATTGAGATGAATATGTTGCAACTGCTGTTGCGTAGTGATGAGATTACTCGCTGATTATTTCCGTACATGTATTGGTCGTTGACCATATATATCTGTATGCATGTATATGTATTGTGTGAGAATCACACGCCAACGGTTTTCTTCTCTTGTTCCGTTAGGAAGACTCCATGGTATGTTTATCATTAAGGTCAGGAATTGCTCCCGTAGCTCGTGTGATATTTTATGAAATCAGAGTTTGCTCACCGAAGAACAATGGCAATATCGTAAGACAGGGATTGCTCACCGTTGATGCGCGACGGGAATCGATGCGCCGTGGGAATCTATATGCCGTGGGAATCGATTACTTAGAATGATACGGGACTCATTGATTCGTACGAATAGGAAATCTACCATCTGGTAGCTTTGGTACTTCTGGCCACGAAAGGAATTTAATACTCCCCATGTCTCCTCGTGAAGGGTCATCACGCTCTACATGATGCTTCCATCATCTTGAAGAAGGTCGCCGGTATTACCACAGAAGTGGAAGATGGGCCTGAGCAGTGGATACACAACTGAGTGTCCCCAATGCTTGGTGAGAATGTCTGCACAGTTATCCTTACCTGGGATGTGCATCATTAAAATGAAACCTCTCGCTATCATGCTTCGTACGTAGTGAAACGACAGAATGTTATGACGCTTGTGCAACCTTGCGTAAGGGAAGGTTGACGTTTGGATCATCTTTTCGTTGTCACCCCAAGAGTATGAGATATCATGGACTCGTGTTCCTAGGTATCGGAATGAGTGGCGTAAATCGACGATCTGTTCGATGCAAGTCCTTCCTGCAACAAATTCAGCTCCAAAGGTGGCTGTTTCCGTAGTAGACTGCTTCTTTGAGAACCACATCATGGGAGTCTTGTTCGCGAAGTGAAGAATACCGGTTACTGCCTTACCACTGAGAATATCATGCATGAGGTTGGCATCATAGAAATGTGTCAACACTACTGTCTTTCCAAGCGGTGTAGGAGCGTCATCGGGTAGCTCTTCAGAATGCTCCCCATAGACGGTGTTGGACCAGTCGATGGTGCCGGGTTTAGTCAATATAAAATTGGGTGGTTCCACGCGGAATCTGTTTTTAAAGTGTCTAAACTTGGAGATATATCCATAGATACGTTTTGCACGTTCAAGATGCCCATCTCGTGGCTGAGCTCTGAAACTTGAGAGCGTCATCACGGCTGTTTGTACATCAAAACGGCCAATAGCGATGATCCATTGGAGTGAACCGATCATACTTTGGTACTTCTGTATACCAGTTTCTTCGAGAAAGGCTGAGGAGTCCAGTTCAGGATGATCGTTCTCTGCAATGGGTGATTGGAACCTAGTGCTAGGTTTGCATCCGAACATTTGTTCGTAAGACGCTTCCATCTTTTCGATGAACTTTATGGGATTCATGTATAGAACACCATGTTCGTCGCGCTCAAATCCACAACCTAAGTGAAAGTTCATAGGTCCGGATCCCTTCAATTTGAAATTATATGGTGACAATTTTAATATCTTCAAGAAGGAATTGGGATCTGCCATGCAGAGACATAGGTCATCGACATATGTGCATATAAGTTCATATACACGTTCACCATGCTTGTTCGTTCCAGGCTTGAGGAATATTTCCGGTTCTGCGCGGGATCTTTCGAAGCCGAGTTCAATGAGACAAGCTGCGAGTAAGTCTCCAAAGCACTTGCCTGAAGACCTGAGACCATATAGGGCTTTGTAAATGATCAACAGGTGATCCTCCAGCGATCCAAATTCGGGACCTGCCTTGATGCATACTTTCTCGCAGGTAACTGCTTCTAGATAGGCATTACCTATGTCGGTACCGCATGCTTCCAAGTCGTTGAGTTCAGCTAGGAATAGGCACATACTTAGGCCGCGGAGAGATACGACGCCTGCGTAAACACTGTGGATAGGGGCCTCAGTGAGATTGCCGTTAGCAACGAGACGAGCCTTGTGTCTACCGTCGTGCTTGACAGCATATATCATGTGTACCTTGATTTGTTGGAACCCGGGAGGAATGGAGCTTGTCTTGTACACGCCTTTATCAATGAATGTATTGTATTCATTGAGTTGTGCCATTTCGAGATTGGTGGCATCTTCCCATTTGGTGTTTCCATTGGCTTGATCAAATCGGAGGGCTTCTTCGTGGTTACGAGGTACTTTGAATCCATATTGGTACTGTGGAGTGGTACAGAAAGAACGTAGTTTGGCTTGGTGCACGAGTCGATCAAGTTTCTTGGTTCGTCGTGCTAGGTTGGTGATTCGCTTGAGGCGTTTCCAACCCGGGAGGTCAAGCAAGTTGTTGTCTTTCCCATCTTTTTGCAACGGTGACCGGGTCATCAGCCGCAGTGTTGGCTAGAGGTTCATATGTACGTTCCATATTTTCCCATTCAATCCAAAGGTTATACTTGGAACCTTTGTATTGAGGATGCTTGTTATCCAGTGGACCTTGGTGTCCTAGGATGCGGCGAAACGACCAGAGTTTGCCATCTTCTTGTGTTGAATCACGATGTATGTAATTCATGACATCATTGTATGCAATGATATCATTGAGTCCGTCATCGGAGTGTTTGCACTTGAACTTGATGAAGTCGTTGTTGCGTTCAAGACTGTCTTCAACATCGACGATGGTAAGACGTTTCCGAGTGCCATCTGGGTTGGTTACAAGGAAGGAACGTCCTTGTAGATCGGCAATCGGGATCGTAGGAATGGTAATGGGTTTACCATCAGTGTCAAATTGTGCGTTACCTTCTTCGTCGGTAACAACTACCTGTGATGGGTCTACGGAAGGAGTAGCGGGGTTTGTGTGTGGAGTTGTGACGTCACTAACATCAAAGTATGCTAATTCTGGTGGATCAAAATCATCTTCAGTAAGGAGAACGCCATCGGAGGTCTTGCTGAAGATGTGTGTCGTAGGAGGACCATCAAAACTCTCCCCATAGTTGTTAGGGAGTGGAGAAGGTGACCAGCTTGGGCTGTCATCGACCTTCTTATAAAGGAAGCTCGGTAACGAGGGGTGGGCGGGTGGTTGAAGAATTGGTTGAGTGCCAGATGCGTGGTGCGTAGTATCTGGTTGTTCGTTTGATACAGATGGGATGGTGCCATCGGCAGTGTCAGAGTCAGCGGGTGAAACGTTAGGGGGAATTGAATTGCCTGGTTTTGTAGACTTGTCAATGGGTTTACTTCGATTGGTATGCTCCCCATGTTTGAATGCTGGGGCTTCTCCAGTGGCGTATAAACGGGGCAAGGAATACTTGGCGTGACGCCATTTGATGAAACCATCATCAGTGAATAGGCCTGCGCGTTTGTTACGAGATTCAGGTGTAAGAGCAGATCAAACACCGGACCGGTCTAGTAACTTGTTGGTAACGGGATCCCAGATTCGGAAGCAGAGTCCATTGCCAACATGTTCGGCGATGCCGACAAAGTGACCTAGGCGTTCGGTAGACTGGGTACCGAAAGGGGAGTCATTGGTTTTGAAATACACAGGTTCAAACCAGAAGAAGCTGGTGTATGCGCTGATGTCGCCAAGTGTACCGGTAGCAATGAAGATCGGCTGTTTATCTGACAGAGTAGGATCAGAAACAACATTGAAGAGACCCGCGACATATGTCATGCACAATAGCCATAGATGTGGTGGCGTGCCTGTACGATCCATGACGCCATTGACAATGCGCTTGAACGTTTGGTATCGGCGTTCGAATTGATTCTGGTGTTGGTGATAAGGTTCACTTTGCCAGAGTCCAATCCATAACATTTTGAGGTAATCAACGACCTTCTTACTGGATTGATAGTTACCGTGGTCGCAAAGGAGGCGAAGGGGCCTGCCCCATTTTCAAACAAAGTTCTGGAAGCAAGATAGGAAATCGCCGGTGGTACGCATTTCCTCAACGTGTATAATATGTGACTTGTGGCCGAAGAAGATCTGAGCAATCTTGGAGCCACCATCAATTGCTGGGACATCTGAATAGACAGCATCGGACATAACATCGTCATTGAAGGGTCGAACGTTCATGGCCGGTTGAGGGGAATGAAAGCGTTTGAAAATGTTTCCATCAGGGCTAACCGCTAATGAACCATATTGGGTTGAGTTTTCAAACGTGGCCTTGATGCGATCGGTGGAAACCCAACAAAAGAAAGGTTTCAGGGATAAGTAGTCATGTTCGTTGGGGTATCTCTCGCGGGGCGTAGCCGCAATACGTGTAGTATCACTGGCAGTACAATCCGTCGGAAACGCAGTGACTGTCCCAGAGGCTACAGGCAACGTGCAGCATGCGAGACGTTCTTGATGAATGTAGTCGGTGGAAGTAAGCCAAAAGGAGCGATCGTTGGCCCTATGATCATCAATAGGAAGGAAGGGAGATCGAGTGGAATGGCTGGAATACGAACTGAGGGACGTGACCGTGGAGGACCCGGGAGAAACAGAGATATCTAATCCTTCAAGGCAACGTGGGTTCCCATATTCGTCGTAATCGGCATAAGGGAGTTGCTGTGGTTGAGGAGGATATTTCTGGAGAAATTGTTCATCCTTCGCACTGATCGTGGTATCGAGAACAGATGGGTCCCAATGTTTATCGGATGTCATGATAACATGTGGGAGCGTGTCAAACTCAACAGTCGTATACTTTCGCATCGCAAGGTATGGTAAACCGTGTCGTATGCTAAGAGGCAGTGCATATCCATCGGAGGTGGTGATGACCTGTCCGCCGCCTGCTTTGATGGATGTGTCGTCGACAGTGGAAAAATATGCTTCCATCTGGCCGGAGGATAATATAGAAGGATGTCGTCCTGTATAGGCACATTCATTCAAAATGAGGATGGCGGGGCCTCTGTTTGATATGGAATATGCCCCGCACGTAGCAATGGGGATATTTTGTACCTGATGATTGTTAATGCCGGTAACATCGTCCGAGAACTGTTTCTTGACCCCCCGCGGGCTATCGCGCGCTATTTTTACAATTCTCGACCCTATTTTTTAAATTTCCGACCTTTTTAGGTCGCGTGTCTACTAAAATACCTCGCGCGTCGCACACCTTTACTTTTGAGACAATATCTCGTCACTCCTCAAATAAAATAACTATTTTAGGGTTAAGGATATCATAATCATTTCGTGGCAAGCACTATTTTGTGTACGACTTGTGCACGAATGACTTATTTCATTTTCTCAACATATTTCCACCATACCGGTAAAATGGGCTCCGACCCAAATTATTAAATTCCTTTCATGTCCGGTATAGCGTATGTAACAGTGGTACAGTGGTATCTCATTCTTTACTCACACAAGTCCAGCTTACTTGCCCGCGAATCATGACGTTTAACGTTAAGGACCAAATGGCTCAATCTGTGAGCTAGATATCTCATTTTCTGACCAAATGGCTTGATCGTGTAAGCCAGGTGTCTCATTATTGACCAAATGGCTCAATCTTGCGAGCCAAGTGATCGTCACTCGTACGATCGAATTATCGATACTTAAGGTATCAAAAGAGAGAACGCACGGCAGAAACTAGCATATGCTAGTCATCTCGTTAAGTGTTCTGTTTTCAAGAAAAGACAGCAGAGGTTCGATCTTTGTGCTCACGAACCTGTTTGTCTGCTGTACAGAATATCGTATGTGTTGTATTAGCGGCAACACGATATTCTTCGTAACACGGTATTTTACCGTAATACTCGTAATTTCATCGTGCTGTATTAGCGGCAGCACGCTTTAAAGTGCTACCTTGCTCTCCAGCAAGCTGAAGCGCATACCTTTTAGATTATTTGATTATTCAACCCTAAACCTTGCACCGGACGCCTCCTTGCGTCCCATTTTTAGAGCTACAAGCCTAAGATCTAACTGATTGCGTCGATTGGTCGATAGTCAGAATAGATCTGATTGGATTCGCATCTAGTCGTAGTGGATATCAGAGAAATATTAGAAACAACAGACCGGCACCTCAACCGGCCTGCAACTACAGCTCCTGTTGCTCTTCTTTGCCTTTGGATGAATCAGCTCAACAGCCAGTTTCAGAAGGAAATTAACAGATTAACAGTCGCAAGCTTGTTGAAGCTTGCAGAAGAAGACAACAATCGACAACACGCCGATACAAGAAACAATCCGACAGCAGATCATCGAACGATCGACTACGTACGACGATTGATATTTCTCTGCTCCGACACGACACTTGTCATATCCACATCAACCTCTTGGAAATATTGACTGTTAACAAGGAAAAAGTCAATTAATTCAGACCGTCATTGCGAAAACGAAACAACAACACAAAAAGAAATCCCTCGGCACCGACCTACACTTACACGGCAACAATGCCTAATATTCCGGTTGCTGGGAGAACAAGAAGCAGGTCGACTGGACGAAGCAGATCGACAGGACGATTCCAAACACTCCAACCTGGCAGCGCAGCAACCACACCTCGGCTACCCGCAGCAGACATGGCACCCGATCAACAGAGTAACCCAAGCCAAGAGGAGGAAGAGGACACGTCTATCTCGGACCTCTTCCCATCGTTTGACCGGCCGCTAGCCACCTTCTTGCATGAAATATTTGATATACCAAGGGAACGAAATGACGCCTTGTGTGAGGCTCTCATTGCCGGAAGGATCAAGACATGGCTAGCCTTCTTGTACATCGAGAACATTGGAGACCTAGCTTTCCTTGAAGGGGGCGCAAGAACACCAATTTATCGACATGTACAGATGTCCATACAGCAAGTCATCGACTTCGGCCAACACCTCACAGCACAAGGACTAGACTCAGAGGACAGAGCCCAGTATACCAAAGATGCCTTTCAGAACTATTGTTTTAGTGCTGTCAGAGCCAGAAGAGCATCTGGAACGGATATGGGAATCACTACCACACTCAACAGCACAGGCACACCACGACGACAACAGGAAAGATCCTCCAAGCCCATCGAACAGCTTAGATATGAGTCCTGGACCAAGAAATCAAGGGATGAAACCACCTTTCCAGCTCTGCAAAATGATGCAAGGTTTGAACGCTGGCTTGTCAAATTCAAGGCAAAGCTGGAAACATCTGATATAGATACCCATACATTTCTCGATCCAAACTGGCCTGACACACCACTCGTCGGGTATGAAAAGGCCCTTCATGACAAGCAATGTGCCTTCTTCTGGACCCTTGTCTTACATGCCCTTCAGAGTGATCTCTCCTATTCCTGCGTGCTCAGCCATACCTCCTCAAGGGATGGTAGACAAGCCTTCTTTGACTTTGTATCATTGCACGACAAATCCAAATCCAAAGTATATGACACATCCATCGTGATGCAGCAACTATTGGACATTGATTTGAGGACATGGAAGGATACCAAGGTCAAGTTCATCACCCAGTGGTTTGCACAGTTGGAACATCTCAACACACTTCGCGACCCACAGAGGCCACTTGATTTTGATACTGTCAAAACGCACCTCTGTAAGGCCTGTAGTAGCAGCTTCCAGCTCAGTGAACAGTTCTACAAGGTCGATGATCCCCCTGCAGCACAGGACTTGATTAAGTTTCGACAGCATGAAGCTGTTGCTATCAGTGAATTGAAAAATACCCTCCTCCTTGAAGCAACCAGGCTGGATTCCCAAGCAGCACTGACCCAGCCTCGCAGTCGAACAGCTGTCAAGGTCAACTCCCATGATTTCTCCTCTGTGACACCATCCACATATTCTGGAATAACCGATGACTCCGCATCATATTTGCCTCCTATTGATTTTGATGGTGACTACCAAGACTATGCTGTTTACAAGGCTGGAAGAATCCCCGACCCAACCACAAGGTTACCTTCTGTTGTATGGAAAACTCTATCCAAGCAAGGTATGAAACATTGGCTTGGCTTCACAGCTGATGACAAGAAGCGCCTAGTTGCTTGCCTTCGACCTGAGCTCCTTGATGCTGCAATGCCACCGGACCCCAATTCCAGCAAGCCAATCACGCGACGAGCTTATGAACACCTTACTGATGAGCAGATCCCCTCACCACATGACAAGGAGCCAGTCCTCTCACCTGATGAGGAAAGCTCAGCCAGATCTGCGTTCCATGCATCCCTAGGTGTCTACAAGACATCTTCTCACGAGGATACCAGGCCCCTCAAGTCTTCTGTTTCTCCTGCACATCCAGCTCGCTTCCTGGCAGATAATCCTGATATCCTTTACAAGAAACAAGGCAATGTGTATGTCCCTGTCGGTCAGTCTTCCATGTCCGTGAAATTCCACCATTGGGCATCACTTGATTGTGACTCTCATGTTTCACCGTCACACCCCATTGCCACATATCATTCTAGCAAAACCAACGTCTCCACACCCGGTTATGCTATGGTTGACAGAGGCGCAAATGGGTGTATCATAGGGCATGATGCATGTCTCATCTCCAAGGATATTCCGCCGCGATATGTCAATGTAACTGGTATCAACAATCATCAAATCCAGAACATCCCCATTGCCACATGTGGCGCGTACTCTGTTTCCAACAGAGGCCCTGTCATCATCATCTTTCATGAGTGTGCCTATACTGGACAGCACCCATCCATCTTGTCTTCTCCTCAGATGGAAGCATACTTCTCGATTGTAGATGACACCTCCATCAAGACAGGCGGCACCCAAGTCATCACCACCACCGATGGTTATGTCTTTCCACTCAGTATATCCCATGGGTTGCCTTATCTTGCCATGCGGAAGTATACCAGTGAGGAATTTGCTCATCTTCCTCATGTTGTCATGACCAGTGATCAACACTGGGACCCATCTACACTAGATCACGCATATACCCCCCAGGATGATACCTTCATCCAGAAATACCCGCCTCTTGTCACCTCACTTCCATATAAAGACTATGATGAATTTGGTTCCCTCAGGGATATCAACATTGGCATATCTCCTACGGTCACTTCATTCTTGTCCAACAGCGCCACTCCACCCATCCAGGCTTTAGATGCTTCTGATCCCTCTTTTTGGCTCAGCCCAGCTGATTATATTCACCAAGCAATCCTCAGTCGGTGCTCTAATCAGACTCCTTCCACCTTCATTACTGCCGCAGCCCATGTCCAATCGCCCACTGATATCGATTACTTGTCACTGAAGCCTTTCTTTGGATGGATCTCCCTTGACCGTATCAAGGCCACCTTCAACAATTCCACTCAGTATGGCTCACTGTCACTTAGTCCCGATGGTAACATCTTCAAAAGGTTTCAATCACCACAGCCTGCCATGAATGTCCGGCCTCTCAATGATGATGTCCTCTCTGATGTCATCTATTCAGACACCCCTGCTATCAATGGTGGTTCCAAGATTGCTCAAGTTTTCTTTGGTCGCAAATCTCATATCATCCATGTTGAAGAAATGCGGACTACTGCTGATTTTCTACCTTGTCTCCAAAATTTTGTTCGGCAATGGGGTAGACCACTCAGATTGCTCTGTGATCATGGATCTTATCAGTCCAGCAAATCCGTTCTTGACTACCTCAAGATGATGTGGATTGGCTTATGGCAAAGTGAACCATACCATCAACACCAAAATCTTTTTGAACGGCGGTACCAGACCTTCAAACGCATTGTCAATAGAATCATGGATCGCACGGGCACTCCACCACACCTCTGGCTTCTTTGTATGCAATATGTTGGCCGCCTCATGAATCACTTGTCTGATCCCACTCTCTCTGACAAACAGCCTTCCTTCATTGCTACTGGTATCATTGGTGACATCAGTCCCTACCTTAGTTTCTTCTGGTTTGAGCCCGTCTACTACAAGACTCCAGATACACAGTTTGGTTCACAGACCACTGAATGTCTTGGCCACTTTGTTGGCATTGCTGAACATGTTGGCAATAGCTTATGTTTCACCATCTGGGATCCCATCACCAATAAACTACTTGATCGCTCTGGTGTTCGCACTGCCTTGACTCCTGAGCATCGGAACAAGCGTGCTGGCTTGTTCACTGATGATGGCTTTCTTGCATGGCGCAAAGCCAAAGATGCTTCCGTCACACCTAAGTCTTCTGGTGATAGTCCCTCCTCTACACCTCCCAGCTCCGTCACCGCACCTCCTCCACGCATCTCCCAACCATCCCTGCCTACTTTTCTTTATTCCAAGGTTCCTAATACAAGAAGCTATGCCCCTTCTCCAATCCCTCACAACTATGGGGAGATTCTTGATGGTCCTCCAACCCCTCATATCTTCAGCAAAACTCCTGACGGCGTCCCTGTTACTGAAGAGGATTTTGGCCCCCCTGAGCTACCATATTTTGATGTTAGTGAAGTCACACCTGCACTCATCAATCCCGCTACCCCTTCTGTAGACCCATCTGAGGTAGTTATTACTGATGAAGAAGGCAATGCCCAATTTCACGATGATGGCAAACCCATCACCATCCCTGCCATCCCTGCTGCTGACTTGCAAGGTCAATCTTTTCTAATGGCTCTCCCTGACGGCACATAGAAAAGAATGACAGTTGTTGATGTTGAAAACAGCATTGAGCAAAACAAAGACTTCATCAAGTTCAAGTGCAAACATAAGGATGATGAACTTGAAGATATCATCGCCTACAATGATGTCATGAATTACATCCACAGGGATGTAACTCAAGAAGATGGCAAACTTTGGTCTTTTTGACGCATACTTGGTCATCAAGGCCCCCTTGACAACAAGCACCCCCAATACAAAGGTTCCAAATACAACCTATGGATTGAGTGGGAAAACATGGAGCGTACCTATGAATCTCTCTCCAATGTCGCTGCAGACGATCCTGTCACTGTAGCCAAATATGCAAAGGATCACAACATGCTTGATCAACCTGGCTGGAAACATCTCAAACGCATTGTTTCCCTTGCCCGAAGAACCAAGAAACTAGACCGGCTAATCCACCAAGCCAAGCTCCGCTCCTTTCGAACTGCTCCACAGTATCAGTATGGATTCAAAGTACCTCGAAATCATGACGAGGCCATCCAGTTTGATACAGCAAATGGCAACACCAAATGGCAGGATGCCATAGCGCTGGAAATGTCACAGCTTCAAGAATATGACACCTTTATTGACAAAGGTATCTACAAGGCTAGCAATATACCCATTGGCTTCCAACAGATCAAGGTCCACATGATCTATGCAGTCAAGCACGATGGACGACACAAAGCCCGGCTAGTTGCAAATGGCAATCTCACTGAAGCTCCCATTCACAGTGTGTATGCGGGAGTTGTTTCCCTTCGTGGCTTGCGCATGTGCCTATTCCTTGCTGAGCTGAATAGCTTAGAAGCATGGGGAACTGACATTGGTAATGCATACCTTGAAGCTGTTACCTGCGAAAAAGTATGCATCAAGGCTGGCGCTGAATTTGGATCACTAGAAGGCCACCTCCTATTGATTTACAAGGCCCTCTATGGACTCCGATCATCTGGCAAGTGTTTTGGTGATCTAATTGCTGCCTGCCTCGTTGAACTAGGTTTTGAAAGATCCAAGGCAGAGCCCGAAATCTTTATCAAGCCTGGCAACAACAAACATGGGGAGCCCGTATATGAGCTTATATGCACATATGTTGATGACCTCTGTTTATGTATGGCCAATCCCGAAGCCTTTCTGATAATCCTACAGTCTGAACCTTATAATTTCAAATTAAAGGGTTCTGGGCCAATGAACTTTCATTTGGGATGTGGATTCGAAAGAGATGAACATGGTGTGCTCTGCATGAACCCCATCAAGTTCATCGAGAAAATGGAAGCCTCGTATGTACAAATGTTTGGCTGCAAACCTACCACCAGGTTCCATTCACCACTTGCTGAGAACGACCACCCAGAGCTAGACTCAACATCCTTCCTAAGTGATACTGATATCCAAAAGTATCAAAGCATGATCGGATCACTTCAATGGGTCATAGCTATTGGACGTTTTGACGTGCAGACTGCAGTTATGACATTGTCAAGCTTCCGAGTCCAACCTAGGGAAGGCCACCTCAATCGAGCCAAAAGAATCTATGGCTACATCTCTAAGTTTCGACACTTCAAAATCCGATTCAGAGTGGGCATACCAGATTTTGTGCTCACTGAAGGTACCAGCACAGACTGGTCCAATACAGTGTATGGGGAGCACTCCGAGGACCTCCCTAGTGATGCTCCTAAATCCCTGGGTAAGGTGGTTGTGTTGTCTCATTTTTATGACGCAAACCTAATGCATGACATCCTAAGTGGCAAGGCTGTCACTGGCATCCTGCATTTTGCAAACAAGACCCCCATCATGTGGTTCTCCAAGAAGCAAGCAACATCTGAAACAGCCACCTTTGGGGCTGAGTTTGTATCTGCTAGAACCTGCATCGAGCAAATTGTTGACATTCAACAGTCATTCAGGTATCTTGGTACTAGAGTACACGACACATCCTACACATGGGGAGACAATGAAAAGATGATCCAAACCTCCACATTCCCATACGCGAGGCTCCACAAGAGGCATCACATTCTCTCATATCACTATGTCAGAAGCATGATAGCTAGAGGCTTCATCCTCATGCAACATCTTGCGGGCAAAGATAATTGCGCTGATATCCTCACAAAACATTGGGGACATTCAGTGGTGTATCCATTGCTCAAGCCCATCTTTCACTACTGTGGAAACACAGGTGATCTGTTGCAGGACGATTGCATCGGATCTTAATCAATGCTTTCCCATGGACACATGGGGAGTATTAAATTCCTTTCATGTCCGGTATAGCGTATGTAACAGTGGTACAGTGGTATCTCATTCTTTACTCACACAAGTCCAGCTTACTTGCCCGCGAATCATGACGTTTAACGTTAAGGACCAAATGGCTCAATCTGTGAGCTAGATATCTCATTTTCTGACCAAATGGCTTGATCGTGTAAGCCAGGTGTCTCATTATTGACCAAATGGCTCAATCTTGCGAGCCAAGTGATCGTCACTCGTACGATCGAATTATCGATACTTAAGGTATCAAAAGAGAGAACGCACGGCAGAAACTAGCATATGCTAGTCATCTCGTTAAGTGTTCTGTTTTCAAGAAAAGACAGCAGAGGTTCGATCTTTGTGCTCACGAACCTGTTTGTCTGCTGTACAGAATATCGTATGTGTTGTATTAGCGGCAACACGATATTCTTCGTAACACGGTATTTTACCGTAATACTCGTAATTTCATCGTGCTGTATTAGCGGCAGCACGCTTTAAAGTGCTACCTTGCTCTCCAGCAAGCTGAAGCGCATACCTTTTAGATTATTTGATTATTCAACCTTAAACCTTGCACCGGACGCCTCCTTGCGTCCCATTTGTAGAGCTACAAGCCTAAGATCTAACTGATTGCGTCGATTGGTCGATAGTCAGAATAGATCTGATTGGATTCGCATCTAGTCGTAGTGGATATCAGAGAAATATTAGAAACAACAGACCGGCACCTCAACCGGCCTGCAACTACAGCTCCTATTGCTCTTCTTTGCCTTTGGATGAATCAGCTCAACAGCCAGTTTCAGAAGGAAATTAACACAAATCCTCCAACTCCAACTCAAATCCCAACTCCAACTCCTTGTCAACTCCAAGTCGAATCCACCCCTGGCGGGCTATTGCACTCAAGGGTTTTGTTCGTGTTTAACGCCAGGAAGATCCGCTGTATTTTCAGAAGCTACACCGTCGGAATCGCCACTCCAATGTTGTTCGCTCCTCTCAAATAACCTGCTTTGTGGATAGATGCTGCTGGTTACATTCGGATCGACTTGATCATTGCTAGTAGGATCGACGCTTTCAATTTTAACATTTGGATCATTTCTTTTTTCTTCACGAATCTTACAAATCATTTTTTGGTGTCGATTAATCTCTTTCTTGTGATAAACAACCATTTTCCAGTGTTCTTGTTCGAGATTGGCTGGGTGTTCCTGAATCACCTTTTGTAGTTTGTAAATTCCCTCCAAGGTTTGTTCGACTGTCGATTGGATGATTAGTATTAGTAGTATCAGTAGAGTAGATTATCTATTCGAAGATTAGGTAGTAGTAACACCTAACACGTTGGTATTTGTTTTCCTCGTCGGAAAGATAATGAAATAATCAATTATAATGATGAAGTACTAGCGAAAATAATGTATTACTAGTATCTACTAGTAATAACTCATGCAAAATAGCGTACTAGTTGGTTTTACCGGTACATGAAAGTCGGAATCAACTCGATCGTAATCAACAAAACAATTGTCCACGATTTCCATTTCGATAATCAACAACGCAATTGTCCACGATTTCGTACTAGTATCTACTAGTAATAACTCATGCAAAATAGCGTACTACAGAGTAGTTGGTTTTACGGGTACATGAAAGTCGGAATCAACTTGATCCCAATCAACAAAACAATTGTCCACGATTTCCATTTCGATAATCAACAACGCAATTGTCCACGATTTCCATTTCGATTCACATTTCCTTGCACCTTATGGAAGAACTGACGCGCCTGCCAACAAATGTTTGGAATAACTGATGGGATTGACCCGTCCGGCGCTGTGTATTAACCCTCTTAAGGAGTTGACTGTACGTACTTTTCACTACTTAACATATTGTACGAGGAATGTTGCAATCATCACTAAGTAGTAATGCATTTACTTTACGGACCATTTTTGCAATCGAAGTATGGTAGTAAGGAAATCTACCGTACAAGAAAACACATCACACACAAAATAATACGCTTATTTAATTTTTTCCTTTCAACGATTCATCTTTTCTACCTCTGTCCTCTCGACCCATTCTACTGATATTTTCCTTCTAACAACTCAGCAACATCATGCCTCCTGCTATTAAAACCTCTCTTGTATTCTACTGCCGTGGTTGCTGGGATAAGAAAGGAAAAGATTCAAAGGATTTTTTAGGATATAAATCCATTTCAAATGGTAACTTGAAATACGTCTCCACCGGCCTAAGAAAACATCTCTGGCATAGAGATTTGTGCCGGGATTTCTACCATAGTCAGGGTCTAATTAAACGAAAGATCTATAACTTCTCCACCTCTATCAAAGTGCAGCCTACCTTGCCGTCTGTTCAACATTCTCCGTCAGATTTTGGGATGACTATGACACAAAACGGTCCATCTGTTCCCCCTTCCTATCTCTCCCAGCACCACACCGTCACAAGTCAATCATTCACGGGTCTTCATTGTGTTCTAAACCAACAGATTGTCCATGATGTCTTTTTACCGCCAATGGATCGGAACGCCATTGAATCTTACATGGCTGTTTCCACTGTTCAAGATGAAGATGCATTCCCGCTGAATAATGATATCGACAATTCCGATGACGAGGTTGACAAAGACGATGAAGTAAATGAAAATAACGACAACAATTCTACCAACAACATAGATTGTGGAGACAACGAAGAAGATCACACTAATCGTTCTGATGTTAACGTCGCTACTGCTCAGCAAGCCCCTACACCACCATCTTTTCATTCAATCATTAATCTGAACGAAAGAGAGGCTGCGTTTCAAAGCCACACAAAACTACCGCCGCCCCATCATCTTCTTGCAGAATTGGAACTCATGAATTTAATGGCCAGACATAAGTTGCCACTGAACACATTCAAATCAATTTTCCAGTGGGCAAAGAACAGTCAAATGAGACCCGGTTTTGATTTTTGCGATGCCAAAATTAGATCTCGGAAAACAATTTTTGACAATCTCCAATCCAATCTGGGTCTCTCAGATATGAAATTTCATCCTCATATACTGAATTGGTTACCTGATAATAAGCCCACTCAGGTGTATGTCCGTTCTTTTAAGGATGCCATTTATTCTCTTCTTTCTGACCAGCAGCTAATGATAGAATAAAACCTTTCATTTCCCGACTATTCCACCCCTCTATCTCCCGACAATAATCCTGAGTTGAATCCTCATTCTGTAATCTCAGAATTGCATCACCGCTCGTGGTGGAAATCTTCTTGGAAAGAAATTTGCAATCCCAATTCGCAAGAAATTCTTGTTCCTATTATATTTTACATGGACGGCATATCTTTGGATGCGCACGGACGACTTACGTTAACACCATTGAACATGACACTCGGTATCTTTAATGTGGAGACCCGTTCTCGACCTGAAGCATGGACAACTATTTACTTCCATCCCGACCCTGAATGGGAGTCAACCAGACACTCTCGTCCTGCCAATTCGAAGGAAAAAATTCAGAATCTTCACAATGGTTTGGAAGTAGCGTTTCGTTCCTTCAAAGCCGCGTGCAACGAAGACGGTGGTATCGAATGGAATTATCTTCCGTACGCAAATCAACAGTGGAAGGTAAAAATGAAATTTGCCATTGCCTATGTTATTGGCGACACAGAACTTCACGATAAATTGTGTGGAAAATATGGCTCCTTCAATAAGGGCGTCATGCGGATGTGCCGTCACTGCAACTGTTATTCTCCGAACATAAACATTCCTTCTGTTCAACCTGCAACAAAGAAGTGGTCACCTGTTGATTTTCATTGTTTTCCCGGCACAGATCTAAACGATATCAATAAGAACTTCAAAAACAACTCTCATCACAACATAAGGAATGTATTTCATGATTTATGCTTTGGTACCAATAAGAACAACATTCATTTTGCCACTCCCGGTGAATGTTTGCACATGCACCAGCTTGGCACTGCCAAACGGGCCGTTGAGTCAATTGAATTGTTGCTCCGCGGAAGTGTTCCATGTGTTTATGCCCCCAATTTGAATCACGGCGTGGCTGTTGCTAGCAGTATTGGCCATTTAGCACAACGGTACGGTGGTTTGTTATCACGCCAGTCTGATAGAGATTTTCCTCGCACCAAATTTGGGACTCAGCTTTTATCAACCACGAAGAAAGAAGGGCATGATTTCTCTGGAATGCTTATTTCTCTTCTGATCGCTATTGTTTCCAAACCTGGATCTTAAAGAAAGTGTGTCGTAACAAACAAACGCAAACGATCTTACAATCGATTGATTTAGTGAGTAAGGTCATTGTTACAGTTCATTCGGCCTTGTCGATGCCGATCTTGTCGATGCCGATCGACAGGTTAATTAATCGTCGTCAAATTAAACATCGTCATTCGTGTAATTTTACCATACAAAACACATGTACACTTAAGACACAAAACATGTAAAACCATCTTCGATCGGTCTTTTGTTACCGTATAATTCACCGTGATATTCCCATTGAATATCACATGTGATTGTACCTTATTATGTAGAATTAGTACTAGGTTGTACGTAGATTTTAGGGCATGATGGTGTTTTAGAGTTGTTAATTCTTCGAAGAGTGAGCTGATGGGGAAATTTGGTAAAGAGACAAACCACGTGAAACGCCGACGATTATTCACTCAAGTTAAATAACCTTACGAATAAGGTTATTTGCCCTTATGACTTTTCGTACAGTACGCGTTACACGGTGAATTCTTTTCAGTCCCCTTCAGTCATAAATCCTCCAACCGTTAAGCGGCTGGATTCTATGGCTTAATATGTTCATCGTGAGTTGAATACCAAACTGTATCCAGTCTACCATCAGAGGCCCTATCAAAAAGAAATGGGGTGGCGTTTTGCCTTTCATTCTGGCTCGCATCATTGCATTTTGCCCTGATCCTTGCCAGTTTGATATATTGTATTCATGGATCAAATTATCCATTTTCGAAATGCTCAATGCAGAACGATTTGTTCATTTTTTCCGTGATTGAACTTAGAAAATCAACTTGTTACTTCAATCGAACGATCGATCGAACATTCCATCGAATGATTGATTTTATCAAATCTCTTACCACATGCAACGAGAACAATGTTCTCTGAAAACAGCGCCACTCATTAGCTTTGTAAACAAATCAGCAATATTTGTTGAACCTGGTTCCTTTGCAACTCTGATAATTCCTGCTGCAATAGATTCACGAGCTTTGTGATATGCAATGCTGTTGTGCTTCTTCTTACATGGGCTTTCAGGTCGTGTAACATTTGTAACAACTGAATCATTATCACAATACACATTTGTGCTACCATCAATTGGAACACCCATCATTCTCAACTTGTACCTTAGACCTTCAACCAATTCGATTGCAATTTTCAAAGCAATGATTTCAGATCCAAAAGTTGATGTCTCAACTGTCGTTTGTCTTTTGGAAAACCAAATGATCGGTGCATTATTAATGAAGATAATAACACCAGTATGAGATCTCCTTGTTGCCTTGCATCCGGCATGATCAGCATCGACAAAACAGCTCATCGTCACATGTTTTCCCAAAGCTTCAGGCATATCTGCTGGTATGACTTCAGCGGCGCCAGGATAAAATTCAGACCAGTCACATTTTTGGAATTTACTTTCATCAACACTTGGTACAGTATCATCAAAAACCAGTTTTGACCTGTTGTACTTTTTTAAATATGCAAATATGTGAAACAACTGATTCAAATGCCCAATCCTTGCCTGTGCCAAATACCTTGACATCAGTGACACTGGCATTACTATGTCAAGTCTTCCTAATTCGCAAATCCACCTGAGAACTCCAATTAAACCTTGATAGTAATTTTGCAATTCAGGATTCAATTCTTCTGATGTATCAATTTCCGGTCGATAATCATGTGACAGTGGACTTGATGCTGATTTTGGTAGATATTTGTAGCCATATTTTTCAGTTCCTAACTCTTGTTCGACTGCTGCAACAGCTTTCGCTGTGTACTTAGTGCTTGATAATGACCATCTTGGCTTTGAATCATCTTCAAAGTAGAATTTCCCAATATCAGCTCCCAAATATAGAGTTGGCTCTTCAATCGTATCATCCTTCAATTTGAACTTTCGTTCAATGTTTTCAAGCTGGAACTTTGGATCTTCACCAGAACATAGGATATCATCTACATATGCAATGAGCATTGCCCAGTATCTGGATCCATCTTTCCTGGTTTCAATTCTTAAGTGCACATCCGGATCTGCCTTGCACGGTGAGTATCCAAGATCTCTCAAATGCTGGGTGAGGTATGACCTGAAAGATGCACCAGCAACCGGCAGTCCATACAATGCCCGGACAATCTTACAAGGTCTTCCTGCAAGGTGAGGTGGAAAACCATCTTCTTCTCTCGCTTTTAGGAAGTATTTCTCTTTAATCGGGGCTGTCAAATATGCATTTTGAATATCAGCTGAGAGAACCTTCAAATCATTCAGCGCTGCCAGCATAAAGAATATTCTTACTGAGTCTCGGCTGGGAACCGATGAATAAGTATTTTCTTTGGCCACTGCAGGGACTTTGTGGCCGTCCCCTACCAACCTGGCCTTCCTTGTTAGGGACCCAAGCTTGATGTCAAAAATCATGTGGGTTGTTATCTGTTTATGGCCAACTGGAATAACATCATCATCAGAAAATTCAAACGCTGCCATATTATTTGTCATTTCCTTATGAATTGCTCTTTCCCAGTGGTCAGTGCCTGTTTTCTTATCAATAGCCAGCGCTTGTTTGATTGAATGTGGCAATTCAACTCCATATTTGTGAGTCTTCAACCAATACTTTGCTGTTTTGGCCGCTTTAAGGATTCTATCCTTCCTTCTCAAAATTTTGTGCACCCACCATCTGAAAGCTGGTGATTTTTCAAGATTATTGTTAACTGCATACTCGGCTAATTGCACTGGAAATGATTCTTTCACATCACTTAACTTACACCAAGATTCAGTGCCATCTTTCCAACTGGCTAAAATTCTCCAACCTCTAGTTGTAGGTTTATGGATTTTCCTGCCATTTTTTGCTATGGTCGTGGCTTCATCATCAGTTAGTGCAGTGTTGTCTTTTTCATGGTCAATGAGCTCATCTAGTAGAGTGAACATCCTCCCGTCATCATCAACAGAGCTGTATAGGCTTTCTGCAACAATATTTGCCGTGTATTCCTCCATGGTACCATCAGGTAGTTGCAATTTATACAGCCTTGTGTCTAGTATGGGATTCTCATTTCTGATTCCTATTGGTCTGTTTTGCAAGTCGCGAACCCTGTCCTTGACAATGCACCTGAGTCTTTCATCACCTCTTTCAATGATCACTTCATTTCCCAGATATTCATCTGGTTCATCAACATCTTCTACAGATGCTTCTGGCTCAGCCATTTCGAGTTTCATATCCGGTGTTTTTACTGGTTGATTCTCAAATAGCTCTATTTGGGGCTCTGGGTAGTTTTCCTGGAAGAATGATGCGCTGTCCTTGACTTCATCTCCAATCTTGGATTCAATTGATTTGTCGATCGCTTCCATTCTTCTTAGGACATCTCTATCCCTCCATTCATATTCTTTGATAGGCCTTATTGAATTTGTAGATATTGGTATTGCCGACTCGGGCAGTAGCCAAAAACAATCTCCCCCACCTACCCTATTCCCACAGGGACCCAACCATCGCGCCAGCCTTTCAGCACCTCGGGTGGAAGAATCACCTTTTTCATAATAAAACACAAAATCATACCATTCTGATGAAGTATATAATGTAATATCCGGTCTATAGCCATGGACCAATTCAAATGGGGTTCTCCCCATTGAAGAAGGGTTGTTGGAGGCCGTTCGCTGCCTGATATTAGCACATAGCTCACCACAAAATGACCATAATCGCCTCGGTGACTTCTTCTTTGCAGACTTGGTTGTGATTGCGCTACCAAGATGACCAATTGCTTGTTCTGCTCGATTTTGGAATGGGCAATGTGGCTGGATGAATGTCTGATGGATATGGTTGCGCTTTACAATTGAATTCCAGTGTGTTTTGTAGGTTCTTGGGGATCCTTGTTCTGGCGCACCATCAGAAATCAAATGCTCTGGAATTCCAATTTCATGAATAAATGTCTTCAGTCCTTGGTGGGCTTGTGATTTGTCCTGTATTGGTATAAATACTTCAAACCCACTTCCATTTGTAAAGATCTGGGCACATTTTTCTTGCCTCATAATACTCGTGGTTCTTGCATGCCAGGTATCAGTGTACCAAGTTCCTTGTGCGACTCTCTTGTTCCTGAAGCGCTGAGTAGGAAGTCGCTTCATCAATGGTGATTGCAAATTCCTGAGTGCCTTCTGCGTCGTGACTTTCAGCGTCTGTTCAGCTTTCTTGAAACTAATGTTCCAAGTTTTGGCTAGGCGTTCACAGTCAACTTTGTTTGGACCTTCAATCGTTATCACTGATGGCCCCCATTGATTTCTTCTGTCAAGAGACTTTCTTTCAAGTGTATTGTCAATTTCTTGCAAGCTAGGGGCCTGTTTTGATTCTGCTTCAGGAGCTTCCATAAAGTCAAATTCTGTATCATCAAACAAAAATTGGTCTACCCTTCGCGCGCTTGAAATATTCCTTACTGAAGAAATCCGATGAGCTATATTTCCATCTGTTGCAATCTGGCATTCAGTGAGCATTCTCCTTGTGGATACCTGATGGACTCTCATCAGTTTGCATTGCTGCATGACACTTGGATGCCGTTTGTCTAAGCTGGTCTTGGGGAGTTTATCTGTAACATTACTAGCAGGTTCTGTTACAACAGAACTTTCCTCCATTGCTTGGTCCTCTTCTGTCGACATAGCTTGAAGGCTGAATTGGTCCCCTGAAATTGGATCTCCATTGTCAATGGCTAGCTCGGCCATCCTGAACTTCAGTGAATGTGGATCCCAGGGAGTATCATTTGTTGCTATCAAATGTTGACATTCGTCAAGTTCCATTCTTGTGGGCTTTCTTGTGGGAAAATATGAGATCACATTTCTCATACTCAGTTTAATAAAAACTTTCTTCGGATCATCATCCTCCAGTGGAGTTTGAATTGTAATTCCATGCTTGGATCGTGGATCAAATTGGCGAGGTGTTTCTTCAACAGAGTTGAAATTGCAGTCCCTCACTTGATTTGGGCATATCAAGCTGTTTTTCAATTTGTCCCCAAAGTACAGTGCTTGATGAAACACTATGATATATACTTGGCCTGATGTTGGATTTGTCCATGCAGTCGCACAGCTTCCAATGGGGATTTTCTTGATGGGCTTGTACTCTTCAGAAAAAGGTGCAACATCAACGTGTGTTGTGATTTGATCAGGATTCAGCAATACCATATTGCTTCCTGCTGCAGTAGTATCTGCATGTGAGTCTAACTCACAATATCCTTCTTCATTTTCCCCATCATCAAAACCTACAGGGACATTCATCTGGTATAATGACCGGCTCACCATTTTTAACAATTTGTGTTCTAGTGATAGTGTCCGGTTATTATGTCATTTCTTAGATTTTGATCCAAAACTGTCACCAGCGCCTTCATTTTCAGTTTCTTTCTTTTTAGTCTCAGCAGCTTTGAGATTTCGTTTCTTTTTAGCCTGTCTCATCTGGTAAAGCTCCTGGCGCTGTTCTTTTGACATTGTTTTATAAACACTTGTTGGGTAAGGCTTGCACTCAACTTTTCCTGTAAAAATTCCAGTTGTCTTTTGCTTTTTGTTGCTGGTTGTGCCCATAGAATACAAACTTCTGGAACCTCTTTTACTCTTCCCTGTTGCAAGCTTTTTCAATCCAAGACGATTGGTGAATAGAATCAAACATTCATTGAAGTTGTCACGGTAGTTTTTGCTCTCATCAATTGCATCTGCTTTTGCAGCATCAAGTCGCTCATCACTGATTGAATTGATAAAATCCCAGACAAATCTTCTTTCATTATGATTCTTTTCAAATCTCAGAATCGTTCCATGAAAAGCAGTCCAATTTCGCTTGTGCTTGTTCCAGTCGTAACCCTTGGAATCTCCAGTGTAGTGTGAATCTTTCATATCCTGATATGTCTTATTCAGAACCATAGTGATATTGGTATCGGTGTAAGCGTGTTGCATGAGAGAAATGAAAGCGTTTCTGGCATTACCAGAATTCAGTGCAGTGTTTTGGAAATGTGCCACATATTCCCAACCGGGCCCTTTTCTAGTTGCATCACACAGCAACCTCCAGACGACGTTGTTGTCCTCATCATACTGGGGACCTGACAGGACACCACATCTTTCATTGTAATCACTCCAAGTTGGATAAGTATCTGTTGTAGTTTGCCCGACTGTTCCAGCCCTGGCTTCATCAGTGACTTCTTCCTTTTCTTGGGGTCTTATGACATACAAGATTGGAAAACCCTCAGAGTTGAATCTGTATCTCAAGTTTTGTCGGAAGCCTTCCTCCCATTCCCTGAATTTTGTGAGATCCTTCAGCTCTGGTGGAGTTGCTTTTTCCTGTGATTTCACACTTGATTCCATCATCTTGATTCTGAATTGCTGCAGTTCCAAGTTGTTTGGGTTTGCGTTCCAGTCGATAGCCATTGGCTTGACTCCAATCAATGGTTGATACCGGGCCCAATTTGCCCAAGTTAGGAGCCTCGATGATAGTCTGTTACCATAGTGGATACTTTTTGGATTAGGACAGTCTGGACTGATAGATTTCAATCCATGCATGAACGATTTAATGCTCTCTTTGTTGAGGTCTGTAATTTCTCGGATATTAGACATCCCTCCCCTCATAATTTCTTCAGCTGATTCATAGTTGATGCCAAAGTCCATTAGGCTGCTCCTGAAAGCAAGCTGTTCTGGGTTCAGAAATCTACCATTGTTGAATCCCCTTATTTTTATCCTGGGTTGGGATGACCTTCTTCCCAGCCGTTCAGCTCTTGCGTTCTCTGCATTTTGGTCAGTATCGTTTCCTTCATCCTCATTTTTGCTATCCGCGTCATCTGGGTTCACACCCTTTCTTTCTGCATCTCTCATTGCCTTGACTCTTTTCTTTATTTCTTGGTCGATGATTCTCTTCATGGTTGAGTTTGATTCTGGGTCCTCTAAGGCCCTTTCCATGACTTCCATGATTTTATCTTCCAATTTCTCTTCCAAATCGTCATCGTCTGAATCATCATCGTCATCGTCATCCACTTCCATTTTTGTTTCTTCCATGTCATCGTCCGCTCTAGTTCGTACCATGGTGATGAATTGTGTATTCTAATGGGGTTTCGAATTATATTGGAGGAGTATGGATGGTCGATTCGTTGGATGGGTGCGATCGAATATGTGATCGAAGGTGGTATGTGGTGGAAGAGAGTGTAATTCAATCGAAGGATTGGATGTGAGATGGGTATTTATCGTTGGTGACTATCAGGTGATTTGCTTTTCAGTTCTGTATTTATATCCGAATCGTATTTTGGTCCGGTTTGTATACTTTCTGACTATTCGGATCGGGTATTTGTTCCGGTTAGTTTTGTGTGAGCTTTTGCTTTTGTTGCAAATCAAGATTGTGAGCTTTCCTATCCTTTCTTGGGATTTGCTCATTCTGTATTTCTGTGGTGAAAGATTGAAAGATTGTTTCCTGAGAATTTAGTGTTCTCCTTTTAGTGTTCTCCTTTTCATTTTGGATCTTTCCGATCTTCCCGATCTTCGGGGATTGGTGTTCTCATATCTTTGGATTTTCGTTTTCGTGCGGGCAGATGCTTTTTTTTTTTTTTTTTTTTTTTTTTTTTTTGCAATCTGTTCCTTCCAATCTGTTTCACCACAGAATACTTCAGGCTCAATCTTCTGGCTCACGTCATTCTTGTTTTCAGTGAAAGATCAGTGTTCTCGAATTGGATATTGATTCCTTTCAACTGATGCCAACCTGGGCGACTCTTTCATCTGAATCGTCCAGCCCTTTTCCCTTGCTTGTTGCTGGATCTCGAAACCCGGTGGAGCCACCACCTTGGTTCGAGTCTTCGGCCTCTTCTTTCAAGGGAGGCCGCCCTGGTGTTGGTCTATTCCAGGGCTCCACAAGCAACCGCCCCTTTTACATCCTTGAGGGTTGATGCCGGTAGCTGATCAGGCTAGTCCGGATTAGTCTTCGTCTTCGAGCTCAACTGCGTTTCTCGGAAACGCCATTCGTCGGTCCTCCACAGCTCGTAGAGTGCTGTGGGTCTGATAAACTAAAGAAAGTGTGTCGTAACAAACAAACGCAAACGATCTTACAATCGATTGATTTAGTGAGTAAGGTCATTGTTACAGTTCATTCGGCCTTGTCGATGCCGATCTTGTCGATGCCGATCGACAGGTTAATTAATCGTCGTCAAATTAAACATCGTCATTCGTGTAATTTTACCATACAAAACACATGTACACTTAAGACACAAAACATGTAAAACCATCTTCGATCGGTCTTTTGTTACCGTATAATTCACCGTGATATTCCCATTGAATATCACATGTGATTGTACCTTATTATGTAGAATTAGTACTAGGTTGTACGTAGATTTTAGGGCATGATGGTGTTTTAGAGTTGTTAATTCTTCGAAGAGTGAGCTGATGGGGAAATTTGGTAAAGAGACAAACCACGTGAAACGCCGACGATTATTCACTCAAGTTAAATAACCTTACGAATAAGGTTATTTGCCCTTATGACTTTTCGTACAGTACGCGTTACACGGTGAATTCTTTTCAATCTGACATTATTGGTGACCATCGTTTTGTAAAGAAACAGATAGAGGTAATTCAGCTCATTCTATCAATGGAAGAATTTCTTAAACACGGTCGAATGAAATATGGTTCCTTAAAGAATCTCCCAAAAACAATTGTTCACTTCATCAATTGTATAAACTCAACTTGTCACAGGAAAGGGATGGGAACAAAACTAATCAAGAATCACCTGTACTTTCACCTACCAGATTATATCTCTTTATGGGGAAGCCCTGCAGGCTGGGATAGTGCTCCCAATGAATCTCACCACAAAACTGATATTAAAGCTCCTTCCAAGAACACTCAAGGTAATGCTGCATCACTAATCAATCAAACTGCCAATCGGAAGTCCGAGAAAATGATGCTAAGCCAGGCAACATACCACTACAACTTGAATCCACCTGATCCTCCTCCAATTGAACGCCCTGATGGTGGTGGTTCTCATTTTCAAATAATGAGCACCGAAAATGGGGTATCAACAATGAAGTGGCTTCGTTCTACTAACAAAAGCAAACCATTTTTTCCTTCTGACATACTTGACTTTGTTTGTGATTCTGTGCTACCTTTATTGGAGAATCCGTCGCACATTTGTGGAGTTACAGAGCACAATCGTTTTGATGTTGCTTGTGGTTCTAATTTTATATTTCGCTTGCATACTTCATATAGATCGGATAGTTCTCTGCTGAACTCTGTCTGGATGGATTGGTGTTTGATGAAATTGGACTTTGATTTAAATAACAATCCCAAGCTCATACCGTGCCATCTGGTATGCTTCTTAACTGTACAGAGTTTGAAGCAGCCATACAGTAGTATTGGTGGCTATCCAATTGATACAAACGGAATGTATGCTGTGGCTCGTCGGTTTCAAGATGTGCCTAAGAAAACAGCTTCTGAATTTGTCCAACGTGGTCGCCTGATGAATTCACTGTACCTATTTCATGCCGACACTATCCATTCCGAGCTGGCAGTTGTTCCAGAGCAAGGCCTTGATGGGTCCATAACCAATTGCGATTGGCTAGTGATATCGAATCGGATCTCCTGGCTACATTTTTTTGAAAGCAAAAATGCTGCTACACCACCGTCTTACGAATCTTTGTACAACGCATGCACACTACAGGACGACATCCAGTTGGAACCGTTTGAGATGGCATTGAATGATAACGAATCCAGTGATTCTCTATCTAGTTCAGAGAGCGAAAGCTCGGACAGCAGTTCCGATTGAGTAGCAAGGGTGAATGTACCGGCTAACTTTAAAGTATTGTTTAATATTACTATAGAGGGTTAGCTCTAAGCACAGTTTTGCGAGATACATAGGCGCTCATAATATAACACCCTTCAAATTTGGGATTCGAACAGCTATGTAATACTAATGGATTGAACAATAGAGTATCTCCTGACCTCAATGGAACTTTCACTCCATACGTGGGGAAGACAAAATAATAAATCACCTCGTCAGCAGACACTTCTGCCGGAGCAATTACTGTCAAACGAGTGTAGTACATGTCATCGTCCACATGGCATCTAGAATGGTAGTTGCGACCGATCGAAAATGCTAAGGCCTGCTGCCCAATTGCATTTAGCTTTGTACGAGACAGAATCTGAGACAACACATCCATTTCCTCCGCAACAAATGGTTCGACGTCAATTAAACTATGATGCATATGCTTCACAATTTCAACTGTTGTCTCTTCTAGCTCTAGTTTGATGCTGGGATCGACATGACTTTTGAAAACATACTCACCAATATTTGAATCCAATCTTTCTGGTCAAATTCCAATGATAGCATAATCATCATTGATACTGCCGCGCTTAACCCCTCTTCCAATGGTTGGTTTTGCTCCAACAATGGCAGGAGCAAACTGTCTCAACAATTCGATATTATTCTTCGAAGCGAGGTGTCGTTCCACAAAATGGCGTGAAACTTTGGCAAAAATTCGCAATGATGGTTCGTAAGGATCAAACGCAAGAATATGCTCATCCTTCGTACTATCCAATGTATTGTAGTTTTCGATTGACAAAGCCTGTTCCGGTTGATACTTCTTCTTTCCGCCTGTCTTGCCACCCCAATCTGTCTCCATGTATTTACCTGCCACGGCAGCGGTACTGGATTTATTTTTCAGCGCTATTGTACGGACGCCATCTTTGTAAGTTGAACGCCTATTCCTTTCCTTTTTCATCGGTTTTATCAGAGACAAGTTCGTATAAGTTTCGTGGCTCTTTGACACCGGTGTAGCAATCCTCAGAAAGTTGGAAGACATTCTCTGTTTATGTCTTCTCTCATGTTTCCTATTTACTTTTTGCCTCCTTCCTCGTGCTGACAATTGCTTTCCATTCGTTGTGGTTGGTTTCATTGTTTCCGAGACGAATTGCCGTTGGAGGATGACGAGGACGAATCGATTTGCCAATGGAGTGCCGCTTGCCGGTGG
Source organism: Pseudo-nitzschia multiseries (assembly GCA_037355745.1). Lineage (NCBI taxonomy): Eukaryota > Bacillariophyta > Bacillariophyceae > Bacillariales > Bacillariaceae > Pseudo-nitzschia > Pseudo-nitzschia multiseries. The sequence continues at coordinate 27,649,552 of CM074782.1, read as the reverse complement.
AGGTGGAGGAGGAGCGACGTTGTTTGATCACCGGTGTAGGAAGAGGAGGAGCGACGTTGGTGGAGCGACGGTGGAGGAGCGATTCGATGCCGGATCACCGGTGGAGGAGTAGGAGCTATTCGATGCTGACGATTCGTTGCCGAGCGCCGGTAGAGGAGATGGAGGAGGAGCGACGTTGGAGCGACGGTGTAGGAGAAGGAGGAGCGACGTTGTTGGAGCAGATCGATTGCTGTTGGATCGATTGGTGTTGGATTGATTGGTGATGGATCGATCCGTTTTGCAGATCGATTCGTGTTGCAGATCGATTCGTGTTGCAGATCGATTGTCGCTTGCCGTTGGAGGAGGAGGAGGAGGAGGAGCGTTTCGCTGATTCGTTGCCGCTTGCCGGTGGAGTAGGAGCGTTTCGCTGATTCGTTGCCGCTTGCCGTTGGAGGAGGAGGAGGAGCGTTTCGCTGATTCGTTGACGCTTGCCGGTGGAGGAGGAGCGTTGCCGAGCGCCGGTGGAGGAGGAGCGTTTCCGTGATTCGCTGCCGAGCGCCGGTGGGGGAGGAGCGTTTCCGTGATTCGCTGGTGCCGAGCGCCGGTGGAGGAGCGTTTCCGTGATTCGTTGGAGGAGCGTTTCGGTGATTCGCTGGTGCCGAGCGCCGGTGGAGGAGCGTTTCCCTGATTCGTTGGAGGAGCGTTTCTGTGATTCGCTGGTGCCGAGCGCCGGTGGAGAAGGAGCGTTTCTGTGATTCGTTATTGGAGCAGCGTTTCGCTGATTCGTTTTCGCTTGGAGCGATTCCCGGTGGAGTAGGAGGAGGAGCGTTTCGCTGATTCCCGGTGGAGGAGGAGGAGCGATTTGATACCAACAATTCGTTGCCGCGCGCCGGTGGAGGAGGAGCAAGTTTGGTGGATCCCCGGTGGAGGAGGAGAAGCGATTTCCGGTGGAGGAGGAGGGGCGATTCCCGGTGGAGGAGGAGGGGCGATTCCCGGTGGAGGAGGAGGAGAGATTCCCGGTGGAGGAGGAGGAGCGATTTGATACCAACAATTCGTTGCCGCGCGCCGGTGGAGGAGGAGTAAGTTTGGTGGATCCCCGGTGGAGAAAGAGGAGCGATTCCCGGTGGAGGAGGAGGAGAGATTCCTGGTGGAGGAGGAGGAGCGATTCCCGGTGGAGGAGGAGGAGCGATTTGATACCAACAATTGAACAAAATGGGTGAGTATCTATTGATGTACTACATAGAGTAAATAATAACAACAGCATAATATGATAATGTACATGCCGACCGATTCGTAATTATCACCAACCAGGAAAATTCCCCGCACCTACAGTAGAAGATTCGTTGGTCGAACCTACAGGGGAAGATTCGTTGCTTCCGATTCGATTGTTGCTTCGATGTTTTTGATTAGTTGCTTCCGATTAGAACAGCTTCCGATTCAATCCGTTGCTCCCAATCCGTTGCTTCCGATCCTTTGATTCCGATTCGTTGGTTCCAATCCGGTCCTATGAAAATAAGAAGAAAAGCCAAAGTTAGAAAATACATCATCTGTAATTTGGTTGCAATTTCATTCCTTGTTACCGATTGTATGTTTACCGTTTATTCGTACCGTCGTTCCGATCCAATTCGTTATTCGTTGTTGTTGTTCTTGCTGCTGCCGTAGAATACTTCTTACTCCATGTCACGAAAAACAGTACCTTGTTCCTGTTGATATAATTGCAAGGGACAAAGCCAGTTCATTGATTTCAAGACGTATATGTAAGGCTGCAGTCCAAACAATATCTATCCAGCAAATCCCCTTCTCCTCAAATGCTAACTACTTCTTTTCCAGTACAAGGCTGTTATTTCGGACTAAAATAAATGAGAACGGATCGTTGTGCTCAAAGAGGGTCGGATCCCACGTTCTCGGACGGAGTGTTGATTGCAAGAACCAACACTCTACTCAAATAAGTCGGATGTAAGAAGGCAGATTATGAAGTGTATTTATTTTTTGTTGCGAGGTAGATTGTTTTTTTTTGTTGCGAGGTAGAAAAAGTGATTTTTTTTGTCGCGAGGTAGAAAATAACATTACTGTGTGTTTGTGTGAGAGAGATTTTTTTTCTTTTTCGCGTACGATTTTCTTTTTCCTTGTAGATCATGTAGAATTCTACATGATTTGGTACAAGTGTAGAATCCTACACGTTTTTAGTAGTAATCTGAATTGAACGTGCTGAATTTTTTGAACGTTCGAACGTTCGAACGTTCGTTTTAACGTTCGAACGTTCAAATTAATTTGGAATTAGTACTGAATCTACATGCTAGCTAGTACTGTGCTGTATGTGATCGGTTTGAATTTTTCGAAGAACGTTCGAATTCCAAATGTGATCCGTTTGAATTTTTTGAACGGTCGAACGTTGGAATTTTCTTCTTAGTACTGAATCTACATGCTAGTACTGAATGTACGTGTTTCCCACTACAATGCTGGTACATGGTACAGGGGGGTAAAGAACTTGCGAGAAGTCCACATATACGAACAAATAAGTACTGAATTTGCGAACCGGATGTAACCCTAACCATATTGAGAACAACTTTGCCACACAGAATGCCAAAAATGATGTGGTTTGACTCTACAAATAGCAATCATGGGGGTATTTTTGGTGCAATTGCAGGGCACAAACTAACTTATTGGATAGTAATGACTCCAAAAGTATCCGGTCCAAGCAATGAATACATTCATCATGACTCATCAAATGCATATTGTTGGGAATAACTTTGTCACACAGAATGCCCAAAATGTTGTGGTTTGACTCTACAAATGGCAAACATGGGGGTAATTTTGGTGCAATTACAGGGCACAAACTAACTTATTGGGTAATGACTCAAAAAGTATCCGGTCCAAGCAATGAATACATTCATCATGACTCATCAAATGCATATTGGAAACCACTTTGTTACATATAATGCCCAAAATGTTGTGGTTTGACTCTACAAATGGCAAACATGGGGGTATTTTTGGTGCAAATCCAGGGAAGCACAAACTAAGTTATTGGGTAATGACTCAAAAAGTATCTGGTCCAAGCAATGAATACATTCATCATGACTCATCAAATGCAGATTGGAAACAACTTTGTCACACAGAATGCCCAAAATGTTGTGGTTTGACTCTACAAATGGCAATCATGGGGGTATTTTTGGTGCAATTCCAGGGCACAAACTAACTTATTGGGTAATGACTAAAAAAGTATCTGGTCCAAGCCATGAATACATTCATCATGACTCATCCAATGCATATTGGAAACAACTTTGTCACATAGAATGCCCAAAATCTTAAGGTTTGACTCTCCAAATGGCAAACATGTGGGTATTTTTGGTGCAATTCCAGGGCACAAACTAACTTATTGGGTAATGACTCCAAAAGTATCCGGTCCAAGCAATGAATACATTCATCATGACTCATCAAATGCATATTGGAAACCACTTTGTTACATATAATGCCCAAAATGTTGTGGTTTGACTCTACAAATGGCAAACATGGGGGTATTTTTGGTGCAATTCTAGGGCACAAACTAAGTTATTGGGTAATGACTCAAAAAGTATCTGGTCCAAGCAATGAATACATTCATCATGACTCATCAAATGCAGATTGGAAATAACTTTGTCACACAGAATGCCCAAAATGTTGTGGTTTGACTCTACAAATGGCAATCATGGGGGTATTTTTGGTGCAATTCCAGGGCACAAACTAACTTATTGGGTAATGACTAAAAAAGTATCTGGTCCAAGCCATGAATACATTCATCATGACTCATCAAATGCATATTGGAAACAACTTTGTCACATAGAATGCCCAAAATCTTAAGGTTTGACTCTCCAACTGGAAAACATGGGGGTATTTTTGGCGCAAATCCAGGGAAGCACAAACTAAGTTATTGGGTAATGACTCAAAAAGTATCTGGTCCAAGCAATGAATACATTCATCATGACTCATCAAATGCATATTGCGAACAACTTTGTCACACAGAATGCCCAAAATGTTGTGGTTTGACTCTCCAAATGGCAAAAATCAGGGTATTTTTGGTGCAATTCCAGGGCACAAACTAACTTATTGGGTAATGACTCAAAAAGTATCCGGTCCAAGCAATGAATACATTCCTCATGACTAATCAAATGCATATTGGAAACAACTTTTTCACATATAATGCCCAAAATCTTAAGGTTTGACTCGACTAATGGCAAACATGTGGGTATTTTTGGTGCAATTCCAGGGCACAAACTAAGTTATTGGATAATGACTCAAAAAGTATATAGTCCAAGCCATGAATACATTCATCATGACTCATCAAATGCATATTGGGAACCACTTTGTCACACAGAATGCCCTAAATGTTGTGGTTTGACTCTCCAAATGGCAAGCATGAGGGTATTTTTGGTGCAATTGCAGGGCACAAACTAACTTATTGGATAGTAATGACTCCAAAAGTATCCGGTCCAAGCAATGAATACATTCATCATGACTCATCAAATGCATATTGGAAACCACTTTGTTACATATAATGCCCAAAATGTTGTGGTTTGACTCTACAAATGGCAAACATGGGGGTATTTTTGGTGCAATACCAGGGCACAAACTAACTTATTGGGTAAGGAATCATAAAGAATCTGGTCCAAGCAATGAATACATTCATCATGACTCATCAAATGCATATTGGGAACTACTTTGTCACATACAATGCCCTAAATCTTAAGGTTTGACTCTACAAATGGCTAAACATGGGGGTGTTTTTGGTGCAATTCCAGGGCACAAACTAAGTTATTGGGTAACGACTCAAAAAGTATCTGGTCCAAGCAATGAATACATTCATCATGACTCATCAAATGCATATTGGGAACTACTTTGTCACATACAATGCCCTAAATATTAAGGTTTGACTCTACAAATGGCAATCATGGGGGTATTTTTGGTGCAATTCTAGGGCACAAACTAAGTTATTGGGTAACGACTCAAAAAGTATCGGGTCCAAGCCATGAATACATTCATCATGACTCATCAAATGCATAATGGGAACAACTTTGTCACACAGAATGCCCAAAATGTTGTGGTTTGACTCTACAAATGGCAAGCATGAGGGTATTTTTGGTGCAATTCCAGGGCACAAACTAACTTATTGGGTAATGACTAAAAAAGTATCTGGTCCAAGCCATGAATACATTCATCATGACTGATCAAATTCATAATGGGAACAACTTTGTCACACAGAATGCCCAAAAGGTTGTGGTTTGACTATCCAAATGGCAAAAATGAAGGTATTTTTGGTGCAATTCCAGGGCACAAAATAACTTATTGGGTAATGACTCCAAAAGTATCCGGTCCAAGCCATGAATACATTTATCAGGACTCATCAAATGCATATTGGGAAGAACTTTGTCACACAGAATGCTGGAAATGTTGTGGTTTGACTCTACAAAGGGCAAACATGAGGGTATTTTTGGTGCATATACAGGGCACAAACAGTCACATTTGGTAATGACTACCAAAGTTTGATTACCAGGCAGGCCATGAATGCATATCACATGACTCATCAAATGCATGTTGGGAACAACTTTTAAATGCATATTGGGAACAACTTTGCCACACACATTACAGACAATGTTGTGGTTTGTAGATACAAATGGCACACAAAACAGTACGGTATGTTAGGTGCAGTCTACGAGATTCTACGTGTGACTAGAGGATGGAAATACATAACCTTAGTGTTATCAAAAGTTTCCATTCTGAAAAAATTATGGCGCGGGAGGGCTGGCTGCAACAGGTACGTGATCTACTTCTACAAATATAACAGCGCGCCCAAGACAGGGCAAACAACATAGTACAGAACCCACGGAAAAACTCTACACACAAAACATCGTACACATACTACACGAAACACCGTACACACACACAACACACAACACACACAACACAAAACACCATACACCATACACAACCCGACAAAATTATTAGTACACACACAAAACCACACAAAAAGAAACACATGATTCTTGATCGACACCGTATTCAGAAAACAAGAAAAATAATATGAATGCTATCGGAAAGACACGACGAAGCAAAAAATCCGAGGGGAAGACCCTTCGAAACAACAAAACCATCCGACCCGGTGATCATCAAAATACAGGGGACAACAACGGTAAGAAAAAGAGAGTGAAAACAAACACACCAATTACTAACAAAGTGTGTAACAGTAATACCAAAACTATGAACGCATCAAAAAGCAACAGTAAAAAAAATGGTACCGACAACACAATTTGTACTACTACAAACACGGAAGAACAAAACACCATCAACCAGAGTAACGAAACAGCACTGAGCATTACCAACACAACCACACCTACAGTAACAAACCAACAGAAAGAAGGAACAAAAACCAATGTGGTAGAGAAAACATCTAACGGAGAATGCTGTGATTTAGAGGATGTTGCGGAACGTATCATGAAAAAAATCCAATATGACAAATTGGCACAGGAACTGGCAAAACACTTACAGAAACAAAAGAGCGAACCACATATAGGGGTGGGAAAGGTAGTAATGGTACCTAAACAAACGGAGGCAACCATGCAGGGAGAGGGAACTGATAATGCCGGCGACACAAGAGAACAAGCAGTAAGTACAATTACAGACAAATATGGGCTTATAACAGACAACGATATGCTTAAGACTTTGAGTGATATGACTGAATCAGTGGACAAGCAGCTAAGGGATTACGTCAAAAAACATTGGTACCCCAACATGAAGTTCCCTATCAATGAAAAGGTAACGGCGCATGTAATACAAAGGGCTGTTGGAGCAAGTGCGGTGATGAAGCCACCAAAGATTCCGCTTGCGTCATTCTGTTCCTTTTTCAGGAAACGAGTAGGGACAGTACTGACTGCATTGAGGCACAACTCACAAACATTAGCGAGAAAAAACTGGATAGGTAAATACAGACAGGAAAATTGGTTGTGGAAATTAGGAATTTGGGAATCTATTTTTGGTCCGACAACACTAACATGCTGCCCGTTGATACTGATGATACTTCCATACAGACGATTACAGAAAAGGTCGAGTCCCTATCACATTCCCTGGTACTGTTGCAGTTATTGAAGACACAGAATATGAGGACACAGGTAGTATTTTAAACCCTCAATACAGAACATACAAAGACGCGGAAGATGAAGATTTTTATTATTTTGTTACAAGAATCATGTCGGCAATCAATCCAACAAATTCCAATTTCAAACAACGGAAGGAGAGGCACTTGCTGAGTGATATATTTACTATAGCAGATGAAGCATTTGCATTGGTACTGATCTACAATGAGCATCATGTATGGGTGAACCAGCAGCGGCGAAAGGCTGATGCCACGATTCCGCGACAAAAAAAAATTCTGCGATTCAGACATGGATGGATGGAGGAAGGACGCGAGTTGTTCAGTGACTTGTGCGACAAAATTGGCGAGATGCGAAAACACCCAGAAACAGGAAGGAAATTGGAAGAAATGATGAGGGACAGATTTAGGAACGAAAGTTCAACGGATTACACCAAGAAAAATAAGCATGGCGATGCAAATATTACTAGTAGCAGCTCCACTAATTGTAGTGGACCAAAAAAGAAAAAGAAAAGAAACGTCTTTATTGATCCGGCAATAACAGCATCGATGAATGAAAGTTTATCTATGGGTGAACTAATGTAGAAAATAACAGTACATACATAATACAAAACTACTACTAATCTTGAACTTAATTTTGAGAATATTAGAATGAATGGAGGATTCGTAATACGTTGCAATAGGAATAAATAAAGCATAATAGAATCTACATTTTAAAAAGGGAATATTGTAGTCGAGAAATATAATTCACAACTAGGGGAGCACTATCGAATTGTTATTGGGAAGATTAATATTTTAGAATTAATACTGAGTAAAGATTTCTTTTTTATTCGTGAAAAGAATTAAGTGTTGTTCGTACGGAATAATAGAGACTGAAATAAATTATTTTTATTCGAGAGTACGTCCGAAGAGTAATGTGCATCACGCGCACAGAAATAGTGCTACGTTAATTTATAGCCCGCCACTTGCCCGCAAATTTCAGGGTGTCCAGAAATAGTGCCGTGTTAAAATCACGCACAAAATTTGTGCGCGAGAAGTAAATTCGAACCCCGCGAAACAGTTCTCGGACGATTGACATATCGTGGTGGGATATCCTTTGAGATGAGACACGCATCATTGCCGATGATGCAACCATTTGCGCCGCAATCGACCATGGCAAAACCAGGGCTAGTAACCGTCGTTTTGTGGATGCGGTATGTGTATGACGTTACTGGACTACCGTTAGGAAAGGTGAGATCTTCTTCAGGAGTATACCACTGGTGAAAATTGGCGGAATATGATGATGTTCCCACAGGTATTTGGGTGTCATCGTCCTTTTTGTACTGAATGTCAGGGTTTTCGAAAAGGAATCGGGCGGGATGCGCGGGTGACACGGAAGACTTGAGAGGTCGCTGGTCCTTGGACGAAGATGTCGTTGATTTGTATACACCTAGAGATGCATGGAAAACACCTCTACGATCATTTTCTACAGCAAGATGTAGGTCTGCTGCAGAATTGCCATGCTCATCTTTGGTCGAATTATTGTCTTCTCGAAATGATACTGGATGTCCATGTTGATATGCCTTCCGGGTAATGGGTTTGACACTGTTGGGGTCAGGTTGGTCCGTGTTAAGTAAGTCGTGTCGCAATGAGGCAACCACGATTTTCTTGCCTTCCAGAGAAAAACTGAGCCAACTCTTCATGTCCTGACGTGACAAGGCCTTCCGTATGTTTGTAGGCAACCGTGTGGTAGGGTCAGGGGTACGTCCAGCCTTAAACACAGCATAATCTTGATAATCTCCTTCAAATTCGATAGGGAGAGCATAGTCATCATGGTTTTGGCTTTGTTCAGAGGAAAAATCATGAACGTGTGCACGTACAGTCGACCGAGGAGCAGACATCGCGGACTGGGAATCAAGTCGAGTTGCTTCGAGTAAAAGCGTGATTTTGAGATCGTGGATAGCAGCGGCTTCGGCGACCGCATCTGTCACGGTGTTATTCGTCCCACCTGGATCCTTGACTTTGGCAAACTGTTTGCTTAGCTGAAAGCTGGAATAGCATGCCTGACATAATGCTGATTTAACAGTGTGGTACTCGAGAGGCTTGTTGGGAGGACGGAGCTTATTGAGGTGATTTAATTCATCAAACCAATGTGTGATGAATTTCACCTTGGATTCCTTCCAACTGTTGAGATTCAACTTGAGCAACGCTTGTAGTTGAGTCGAGTTGTCATATACCTTGGCTTTCGATTTGCTGTGAAGGTTTACGAAATCAAAGTAGGCCTTGCGTCCATTACGAGTGGTAGAATGACTGTGTACACATGATGCAGAAAGGTCACTTTTGAAGACTTCCAACATTAGTACCCAGAAGAAGGCACACTGTTTGACGAAGAGATCACGAGTATAACCCAGAAGCGTAGCTGGAGGCCAAGTTTCATCAAGGAATGTCTCTGTGTTGATGTCGTATGCCTCGAGTTTAGCTTTGAAACCAACGAGCCAGTGTTCGAATCTTGAGTCATTCGTGAGGGGTGTAAAGGACTTTTCATCCCGTGCTTTACGGCACCATGATTTGTACTTTACCTGCTGAGGTGACTTTTTGTTACTTCCCGCCGGAGGAGGTGGTGGGTTCAGAGCAGATTCGTTACGCAAGCGTTGGGCACGTTCTTCGCGAAATGACTGGAATTCCCTGTATGTATATGACTTTACATCTTTCCAGTTCCTCTCGTCTTCTTCTAGAACGACATTGACTTCTTGTAGATCGATAGCGAAATCCGCAAGTGCTTCTATGCTCCTTTGAATGGATCGAGGGATATGCGTTGGCAGTCCTCCCTCCGTATAGGTAAGTTCGCGTGCAAAATCCGGTTCGATAAGTGCGTCGAGGAACGACTTCCACTCGCATAATCCGCCTTCCTTGAGAGCTAGACACAACTTGCTAGTAATCTCACTTGTTACGTTGAGTAGGGATACGAGTATCTTCTTCATATCAGTATCAAAGCTGGGGAAGCGGTTAATAGTGGCAACTTCGGCGTCATTCTTCTCTTCGCCCCCGAGTGCATTGCCGGGCATCATCGGTATGTTCGGCATCTGTGGTGGTTCCGAGTCTTGGAAGGAATTGCGCGGTGACTGAGAATGGGAACTGCTTCGTGTGCGATGTGCGATGTGCATATGCCAGCGTAGGGATTGTATTCAATTCTGTTCCTGTTCCTTGTGTGTGCAAGCCTTCTTAGAGCTTGCGACTGTTAATCTATTATTTTCCTTCTGAATCCGATTCGTTGAGAGTCTGATTCAAAGGCTTTTGAAGAACAGCAACGCTGCATTAGTGTGTTAGTAGACGAACAATTGTACTCTACGCGTGACAGTTGTGTTTGGATACTTTCGGCAACGGATAATCGGACTACAGGCGAGACTAGGGAAACGCCAGATCTCTTCTCGCTGTGACTTATTCAGATTGCAGCAAGACAGACCTTAGTATGTAGATTACAAGTAGTTGGTAGTAACTAGTGTGAATTTTGGGATATAAATCAGTTGAATGTTAAAAGTATGAGATAAAGTGAAATCTTGCTGAAATGCAAGATATCCCTTTTATTGAGATGAATACGTTGCAACTGCTGTTGCGTAGTGATGAGATTACTCGCTGATTATTTCCGTACATGTATTGGTCGTTGACCATATATATCTGTATGCATGTATATGTATTGTGTGAGAATCACACGCCAACGGTTTTCTTCTCTTGTTCGGTTAGGAAGACTTCATGAAATGTTTATCATTAAGGTCAGGAATTGCTCCCGTAGCTCGTGTGATATTTTATGAAATCAGAGTTTGCTCACCGAAGAACAATGGCAATACTGTAAAACAGGGATTGCTCACTGTTTATGCGCGATGGGAATCGATGCGCCGTGGGAATCGATATGCCGTGGGAATCGATTACTTAGAATGATACGGGACTCATTGACTCGTACAAATAGGAAATCTACCCTTTGGTAGCTTTGGTACTTCTGGTCACGAAAGGAATTTAATAAAAGTAAATGCATTACTACTTAGTGATGATTGCAACATTCCTCATACAATATGTTTAGTAGTGAACAGTACGTACAGTCAACTACTTAAGAGGGTTAATACACAGCGCCGGACGGGTCAATCATATCAGTTCTTCCAAACATTCGCTGGCAGACGCGTCATTTCTTCCATAAGGTGCACGGAAATGTGAATCAAAATGGAAATTGTGGACAATTGCGTTGTTGATTATCGAAATGGAAATCGTGGACAATTGTGTTGTTGATTACCATCGAGTTGATTCTGACTTTCATGTACCCGTAAAACAAACTACGCTATTTTGCATGAGTTGTTACTAGTAGATACTAGTAATACATTATTTTCACTAGGACTTCACCGGAAAATGATTGTTTATCACAAGAAAGAGATTGCTCGACACCAAAAAATGATTCGTAAGATTCGTTCACGAAAAAGCAATCATCCAGATGTTAACAATGGTATCGTCAATCCTCCTAGCAATCATCAAGTCGTTCCGAATGTAACCATCAATCCACCTTGCGGGTTATTGAAGAACGATTCAGATTTTGGTGACGATTCCGACAGTGTAGCATCTGAAAATACAACGGATCTTCCTGCCATTAAACAGGAACCAAACCCTTGAGTGCAATAGCCCGCCTGGGGTGGATTCGACTTGGAGTTGGAGTTGGGATTTGAGTTGGAGTTGGAGGATTTAGGACGGAGCCCGTTATATGGTGGCAACATGTTGAGAAAATGAAATAAGTCATTCGTGCACAAGTTGTACACAAAATAGTGCTTATCACGAAAAGAATATGATATCCTTAACCCTAAAATAGTTATTTTATTTGAGAAGTGACGAGATATTGTCTCGAAAGTAAAGGTGTGCGACGCGCGAGGTTTTTTAGTAGACACGCGACCTAAAAAGATAGGAAATTTAAAAAATAGGGTCGAGAATTGTAAAAATACCGCGCGATAGCCCGCGGGGAGTAGAGAAACAGTTCTCGGATGTGGCCTTTTGGAGTTGGGATGCTTCTGAGCAATGACTGTGTACAGAGCTTCGTAACCTTGTCCCCCTTCAAAACTTTGAATGGTGGCCTTCATTCTTCCACATGAGTCAGGGATGATCTTATCAGTTCTGAGTGCAGTGTAGATGAGATTACCCCATTCGTGAATCGCCAATTCATATCTTGCAGGTAGATCATGTGGGAGGCTATCTCCAATGGTAAATCCTTGGAGATGATCAGCTTCACGCCTGTAGACGTAGTAAGGGTGGATGTAGATGTGGTGTTGCTGTGCATGAGCAGTGATTTCTCTGTACCATTTTCTAACCTGGGGATGGGTTGAATCCTTTAGTTGTGGGAATCCTGAGAGAAACAGTTTGTCTCTCGCGGCTTCCTTGGATTTATCAGAGGCTCTGGTTAGATCAAAGCAATCACCACTTCTGGTGATCAGGCGCTGGTCCTTTCTACCACTACCTAGGTTGTGAAGATAGTAGTTTTGCCTGACAATTGTTTCATTTCCCGATGAGTCCGTGTAGGTGATTGGAAAGTCTTTCATATCATCTCTGGTGAGGAACTCATCTCTCCTATAGTATCTCTCCTTAACTGGTGGTGGTAAGGTTGCTGGATTCCATGGTAAGTCGAGTGTCGCTTGGTGGTTGGCACCAGCATTGTTGTTGTTGTTGTTGTTGTTGTTGCCATTGTTGACCAATTGCTGTAGTAGGGTGGTCAATTGTTGCATGTCGGTGCCTGCTGTAGCGGGCACTGGGGTTGTAGCTGTGGTATTTTCATCATTGCTGGCCTCATTTTCATCATCAACGTCGGGTTGGAGTTCGCCTGTGTAGATGCCATTGAAATAGTTGCCGGGGTCATTGGTCTTCCAGTTTCTTTTGAATTTCCATTGATTGATGTTGAATATTACTGTTGCAAGTGGTTCTGGGTTGTTGGTTGCTTCAGCTCGTCTGACAGCTTGTCTTCCTGCAGAGTCAAACTCCTGTGGGTTTCTGATCCTTTGGTTTGGGGATCCAGGTTTAACAAATCGTACGGGGCATGAATCAAGGAGCTGGGCTATGTGTCCCTTTGCTAGTTTATCAATGTTGGCCATGTCCAAGGTGATGCTGTTGCAGAAGGCTTCCCTGAGTGCAGTGACTGGGGCCGGACCAAGGGTTCTGGGGCCTTCGTCATTACTATCCGATGTGAAGAGAGTTGATATTTCAGGTGCTGTAAGTGGCACAGTCTCTGCATAGGAGCCATTTAGAGAAAGGACTTCTTGGGGGTTGTTGTCACTTTGGAATTTGAATGCAATCCCATAGACATTGGACCAATTGTATGCTTCTGGTGGAGGAACCATGTTGGAGTGGATTAATCTGCGTCATTGGAATAACTTATCGTCGAAATAATTGATCGGTGTTTCGTCGTCGTCGTCGTCGTTGTCGTCAATCGTCAATCGTCAATCGTCAATCGTCGTTGTTACAATCGTGGCAATTAATCGTTGTAGCGGTGAGAGAAGATTGTCGTAGAACACGTAAATTTATTCCGTTGTTTTGATGTACGTCATCGTTGCCGTGGTAATCGATTGTGGGGGATGTGTATCACAGAAGGAGATTGATATTCGATTTGAAGAAGAAGGTGCTGGGTAGATCGTGCGATTGTACTTGATGTGAGGATTGTCGGAGGAGCAAACGTTGGATCGTCGATCGTTCTTGGTCGTGTATTACAGAAGAAGAGTCTTGGGAGAAGGATCTGTATACACCCCTTGATACGCGAGTAAGGAGGAGAAGAAAGAGGGATGGGGGAGGCCGAAAAGTAGCACACGGATGGGCGTCACTACAAGTTTCCTCTGGATTTAACCAACAGTGGAGGTGCTGAACGGCCGGAGATAGATATAGCTTAAGGGATACACAATCCTACAGATGGGCAGCGATTGTGTGAGTTATAAGGGCTCTATAACCTGTTGTTACTCTAAAAATTGACCGAAAGGATAGGATAATTAAAATTTAAAGAGAAGTGAGCTCTGAGGGAGGCTCTTATTTTTTACTACGTATTTTCACTATGTATCGGGGCTCTCTGCTGTATTTTTATGTGATAGAGATCTTCCCCGGTTACTACTTGGTCTTCATTTATTAAATTCCTTTCGTGACCAGAAGTACCAAAGCTACCAAAGGGTAGATTTCCTATGCGCATGAATCAATGAGTCCCGTATCCATCTAAGTAATCGATTCCCACGGCATATCGATTCCCACGGCGCATCGATTCCCATCGCGCATAAACGGTGAGCAATCCCTGTCTTACGATATTGCCATTGTTCTTCGGTGAGCAAACTCTGATTTCATAAAATATCACACGAGCTACGGGAGCAATTCCTGACCTTAATGATAAACATTTCATGGAGTCTTCCTAACGGAACAAGAGAAGAAAACCGTTGGCATGTGATTCTCACACAATACATATACATGCATACAAATATATATGGTCAACGACTAATACATGTACGGAAATAATCAGCGAGTAATCTCAGCACTACGCAACAGCAGTTGCAACGTATTCATCTCAATAAAAGAGATATCTTGCATTTCGGCAAGATTTCACTTTATCTCATACTTTTAACATTCAACTGATTTAAATCCCAAAATTCACACTAGTTACTACCAACTACTTGTAATCTACATACTAAGGTCTGTCTCGCTGCAATCTGAATAAGTCACAGCAAGAGGAGATCTGGCGTTTCCCTAGTCTCGCTTGTAGTCCGATTATCCGTTGCCGAAAGTATCCAACCACAATTGTCACGCGTAGAGTACAATCGTTTGTCTACTAACACACTAACACAGCGTTGCTGTTCGTCAGAAGCCCTTGAATCAGACTCTCAACGAATCGGATTCAGAAGGAAAATAATATCATTGTACCGATACTGCTGTTGCTGTTGCTGTATTAGCGTCGCGTCGGTCTTACTGTATCGGTCATTTGATGGTATTGGTCTTTACGAGGTTAAATGTTTTATCCGATGGGGCGTATGCTTGTTCATGGTATTTGAGATAGATGAGGAGGCCCATTCGGAATCGGTATTGATTTTCTTGATTGCAATAAGTAGTTTCCTCACGGGAAGTCAAGTATATTGATTCGAATATACTTAAGGGTCCCAAGTGTTTAGTACTTATCGATCAGGTCTTTGGAGATGTCTTGTTTCTAACCGATTAACCCCTTTTGTTTGTAGTCCTAAGCGATATCGTTTTTACCACTTAGGGATTCTCAAGTAGTGGAGGTGCGTTTGATTCTAAGCTTCTTTCTTTGGAGTGTTCGTATCTCGTATCGTGTATCATCTTCCCGCACCTCGGTCGGCTTTTCCGATCGAATTTGATGCCGACAAAGTCCGTATTTTTCGCCGACAACAAATAAAACAAAAAGATCGCGATCGGCTTTATGGTCGATCGACTTAGTGAGTAAGAATAACAGTTCGCATCGATCATCTTCGACAGGTTAATTACTCGCGAATCGGCATATTACTCATTCATGTGAATCACCGTGTAATTCACCACAGTAATATTTGCCGCGTTACCATTTTGTTATTTTCCCTATTATCCGGTTAAATATTCCTCGGCCATTGCCGTGTTATTTTCCGCGATATCCTTATTGTGGGATAACACATGTTAAAAATCTCAATATCTGATCATGTAGAATTAGTACTAGGATGTACGTAAATTAGGGAATGATGGTGTTTTGAAGTTGTTAATTCTTCGAAGAGTGAGCTGATGGGGAAAATCCGGTAAACCGGTAATGAGGCAATCCAGATGAAATGAAGCGCCGACCATTATTCACTCAGGTTAATAACCTTACGAATAAGGTTATGTGCCTTTATGACTTTTCGTACGATACGCCCGTACGTACGAATACCCGGTGAATTCTTTTCATTAGTGTATGTATTGGAGTCTTAGCGGGCCAATGCACCAATTAAGTGATTTTAGGAAAGAGTGGATTCATCTGCTCACAATTTCAAGTTAAGTTAAGAAGTAAATAAACAATAATAACAAACAGTTAGCAAAATACCACACTATCCCTCCTCATCTTTCGGAGCCCTCCAAACACTGGCCAAGCGCAAGAACAACGATGGCTCGTCGGCGGCGGCGGCGGCGGCCGGTGCTGTTTGAAGTCGATCGAACGAGCGCGCGCGAATGAATGAATGAGACACGAATGAGGCACGAATGAGACACGAGTGAATGAATGAGACACGAATGAGACGCGAGTGAATGAATGAGACGCGAATGAGTCTCGGGACCGATCGTACGAGTCATATTGCTTCTGCAGGAATGGACTAACATGATTGGAGATGGGAATGGAAGTGGGAATGAGAATTTACCACTTACCGATTCCGGTTCTCCTTCTTACTAAAAATAGGGCCTTATGTACCGGACATACAGGGCGCAAGGTAATTTATACAGCCCATTGGTACAAAGGACACGTGCAGCATCGAAGTATTAGCGGGTCGATGCCGACTATTAGTGATTTAGTGTGTGCATTGGAGTATTAGCAGTCCGATGCACCAATATGGTGATCTTAGTAAAAGAGCAATTTTCTGCTCACAATTTCAAGTAACAATTTCATGTAATAACCAAACCAAGTTAAACTACCAAATACCGACTGTTCACCTCCATATTTTCAGAGCCCTCCAAACATTCTTCGAAGAATTACGGAGCGCTCCCGAGGATCGGAACTTGGTCGAAGAAGAAAGAGAATTTTCTTATTTTTGCAGCAGGCTGGCCAAACATCGGGGCCAGCGACCTTTCTACCATTCGTTACTTTTCATCCGTACGTCTTCAGAGGAACTTTCTACGATTTACTTTTCATCCGCACGTCTTCAGCGGACCTTTCAACCATACGTTACTTTTCACCCGCACTTCTTCAGCGGACTGCTGGCCACCATTCGGAGCCAGCGACTTTTTTCTACGGTTACTTTTCATCCGCACGTCTTCAGCGGAATATTTTTTTTTTTTGCCCAGCAAGATTGGACCGACATTTCTCAACAGCAGGATCGGTATCGACACACCAGAATCGATAGGGCCGATTATTATCAAGAACCGAGCAACAGCAGGATCGGTATCGCCACACCAGAAGCGATTGGGCCGATTACATATTTTTTTTTTTTCTTTCTTTCTGTCGGAATAGGAGTACGACAATTTACGGACCAATTATTCGCCACACCAGAAGCGATAAGGGACGATAAACAACAGCAGGATTGGTATCGGCACACCAGAATCGATTGGGCCAATTACATATTTTTGTCGGAATAGGAGTACGACGATTTACGGGATACACATCGGACCCACAATTTGCAAACTACACCAATTTACTTACGTTTGAATCTATTTGCGAAATACGTATCAGAAATACGCATCGATTTGCGGAATCGGAATACGACAATTTACTTTGAGAAATACGACAATTTACTTACGTCGAACGAAATACTACAATTTACTTTGAGCAGCTGAATGGAGGAGGATCAACCAACAAGGCACCAAGAGATAGAGATCGCCTTTTCTGAAGAATCGCCATCAGAAGAGAGCAGTGTACTGTCAAGTTCAGAGAGTAGCGGCACAAGCATTGGAAGCGCAAGCAGCAGCGTCCACACAAAGGATCCGAGCACGACAAAGTACAAATACAAGATGGTGGAGTATACGGATAGTCAAGTGCCCACATTGGCAAAGGGGGATGAGAAGAAATTCGAGCGTTGGTACATCCAGTTTGAAGCATTTGCAGATAACAAGAAGTACCGTGACATGTTATCTACCAAGCCACACAAGGACCTACCTCCCGAAGGAGAGCTTACGCCCCGGGAGGACATGAGTACTGCACAGAAGAAGGCCTACCGGTACCACAACAAAGCACTGAACGATCTGTACAGGGCCTTTGCCGACAACAGGACAGCCCTAGCCATCATGGAGAAGTCCAAGATCGATAGGGGGGGTACAGCTGAACAGAATGCAAAGCTCAGGAAACAGTGGCCCCGCGGTAGAGTACACCGAGTGATTGAAGAGCTCATGAGGGAATACAGAATAATGAACCAGTCCCGCGACCAACAACAATTGGACATTGACCTAAGGAGTCTCAAGTTGACCATTGGCGCCTCTCCACAGGATTTGGTTGATGACATCTACGACCTGCAAAGGCAATACCAATACAAATCCGTTCAGCCCACTATGGCACAACTTATTGTGGCCTACAAAGATGCCCTACCGCCCTACCTACTGATGCAGCTCACACCCTTCATTGATTTGCTGCAAGCGAATGGAACCACCGAATTGGAGTTTTGGGAATCACTCAACGTTCAAGCCAAAAGTTTATATGAATCAGCTCGGCGTATCCAAAGCCGGGGAGGTAAAGGCAAGGAAATGAGTTTGTTTGGTGCTGAAATGACCGATTTTGCAGATCCAAGGGACAAGTGGTCCACCAATGCAGTTTGTTACTGGTGCAAAGAACAAGGTCACAAGGCGTACAACTGTCCCAAACGCGCAGCAGGACACCCGCGTGCCGACGACGACAGTGGCACCAGCAATGGCAGCAGCAATGGCAACCGCAATGGCAACAACGGCAGCCGGAACAACAACAATCGGAACAACAGCAACGGCAACAATGGCAGCCGTGGCAACGGCAATGGCGCCGGCAATGGCGCCGGCAATGGCGCCGGCAATGGCAACGGCAATGGCAACGGCAATCGCAACAACAACAGGAATGGCTACAGGGGCCGCCGTCGCAAGTGTGGACTTTGTGGCGGCAATCATGGGACATCTGTCTGTTTTGAAGATGAGAAGAATGCTGCCCGACGCCCCAACGGTTGGAAATCCAAGTTGAAGGATGTTCAGGGAGCAACAATTGACTACGACTTCTGTCTCTCAGCAATGCAAACCTCTACCACTTCACTCCAACTACTCAATGCCCAGAAGCGAGCCACCAAAGGAGAGGTTGTGCCCGAAGGATTTGATCTACTGTATGATGACAATGTCTTTGTTTTTGATACAGGTGCAACCAGCCACAGTTCCAATAGTCTGCGATGTGCCACCAATTTGAGAGCTAGTGGTGCCACCATCACCACCCAAAGTGGAGATGAATTGAAGGGTTGCCAGGTTGGGGACATTCCCTGTCAGAAGATTGACAAGGATGGAAACAAGGAATTCCAGACGGTGTTGCAGGGTGTGAATTTCAATCCAAACTTTGCATTCAACCTGTTCTCGGCCAACCTGGCTTTGCAGAATGGTTGGATAGCCACCGGCAGTGACAAGACTGGATGGTCACTCAAGAAAGGGAATCTCCAAGTGAATTTTGATATTCAGATCCCCACCTACACGAGCTGTGTGTGGGTTGGCTATTTTGATCGGATTGCACACCCCACAGACAACATTGAAATCAATGCAGCGACTGCTACCACCACTACAGATGAAGGGACCAAGATGAACATCAACAAAGCCCATCGGCTCCTGGGACACATGCATGAGATCAAGACACGCCGCACAGCTGAAACACTTGGCTGGACCATCACGCGTGGTCCGATGCTCCCTTGTGAAGATTGCGCCAAAGCTAAAGCCAAACGTAAAGTGATTCCTACCGAAAATGAACACATCGCCGCCACCAAGCCTGGAGAAAGACTCTTTGTGGATATGTCCTCCGTGAAAGCACCCAAAGCCGCCAAAACTAACAAGCTGACCGCCCCTTTTATCACCAAGCCCCATTTTCGCATGATTGTTGATGAGTATTCCGCATGCCGGTTTGTCAATTTCTTTGCCACCAAGGATGGCATGGTTGAACCCACTTGCGCGTTGTTCAACCAATGGAGGTCCAAAGGCCAACAGCTCAAGCAAATTCGTTGTGATAAGGCTGGTGAAAATACAGCCCTTGAAGCTCGCCTGGCCTCAGCAGATTGGAAATTCTCTTGCAAGTTCGAGTATACCTCAGTGGATACTCCACAGCAGAATAGCGTGGTCGAAACAGCAATATACAGATCAGTCTGTCGCGCCATGGCTCTTTGCTCTCAAGCCAACGTCCCTAGGGAATACCGGTTCAGATTTTTCCCCTTGGCAATGCGATGTGGTGTCCAGTTGGACTGGTTGGAGGCTGTGCCTGTGAATGGCAATACTTTGCCCAAGATCCAACATTTCTCTGGCAAGGTCCCTGCTTTCAGCGCCCACCTCAGAACCTTCGGTGAGGCTGGAGTCGTCCGGGTCAAACGGTCAACAAGTCCCAAACTCAATTATCGGGGCAACCCAGCTTTCTTTGCTGGATATTGCACTGACCGGCCTGGCGATTGCTATGTGATGTATGATCCTTTGCATAACACGTTTACCGCTACCCGGGACATCTACTGGCTGAAGCGGATGTATTTTCCACCCACTGCTCCCAAAGGTGAAGCTATTAATTTTCATGCTGATTTTCTTGAGGGTGGCCACCTGGATCTGCCCATCAATGCCACCCCTCCACAACCTGTCTCCATTTTGCGCACCACCCGACATCAACGAGTGCAGTTTCAGGATGAAAGTGGGGGAGACACAGCACCAGTAATTCCCTTCCAACCTGAATCTGAACCTGAACCAGAACCAGAGGACCCTGCCTTCGACAGCCATGATGACTACTACTCCGATGATATGGAAGAAACCAAGATGGAATATGAAAGCGAGGATGAGGCCTATGACAGCAATGACGACACTGAAGCAGAGGATCCACATGTTGTAACAACCACAAGGTATGGCCGGGTCGTGAGAAACTCTCATCTCAATCCGGATATTCGCTATGGGGACATGGCAAGCTATGCAGCCCAATTCACCAACGCTGAAATCCAGTTCCACAAGGCAATGACTTCACTGAAAGAATTCAATCTTCTGTCATTCTCTATTCCATCTCAGGAAGGCGCAATGAGTGAACTCAGTCTAGTTGGCGCGGCGGGGAGTGCCTTTGACAACACCAAGGAGCTAAAGACCATGAACTACAAGCAATCTATGGCCAGTCCAATGCGCGACAAGTTCACAGAGGGTGTTGATGCTGAACATGAGAAGATGGTCAAGTATGGAGTTTTTGAAGAGATTGACGAAGCCAATATCCCACCAGGCACCAAAATCATGGATACCACTTGGGCCAACAAGATGAAACCTGACGGCACAGTAAGATGCAGGAATGCCGTCCGAGGATTCAAGCAGCTAGATGGCGAGCACTATGATGGCCAAGACAAGTCTTCACCTGTTGTTAGCGATATCTCCATTCGCATTGCAATGATCCTGATGGTCATGGCAAATTTTATGGCTTACATTGTGGACGTGGAAGGAGCTTTTCTGAACGGCAAATTTCAGAATGGAGAGAAGATTTTCACCAAGATTCCAGAAGGCTATCAGAAATTCTATCCATCATATGTACTCCTCCAATTGCAGAAAACACTTTATGGGACAATTCAAGCTGCCATACAATTCTGGAGAGAAGCGCGACGGGCAATGCATACCATGAAGATGGAAAGATGCAAGGCTGACCCCTGCCTGTTTTTCAAGTGGATCAACAACAAACTCCTTCTGATGTTACTATGGGTCGACGATTTTTGCATCATGGGTGAAGCAGCAGAAGTTTTGAAGCACAAGGAGCAACTCAAGTCCCTATTTGAATGCAAGGATGTTGGAGAGATGGATGAGTATGTTGGATGCCACATTGAGCGGGACAAGAAGAACAGGACACTCCGAATGACCCAACCGGTCAAGATCAAAAGATTCGTCGATGAGTTCGAGCTTGATGAATGCAGAGGCAATCCCACCACTCCAGCAGAGCCAGGATCAGTGCTGAAGAAAGAAGGTGAAGGACCAACCGATACTGTTCTCACCAAGGAAGCCCAAACCAAGTACAGGTCCGGAACAGCCATCCTTTTGCACATGATGAGATGGTCAAGAATTGAAACGCAGAATGCTGTCCGGGAGCTGTCTAGGTTCATGACTGAAGCAAGGAAGTCCCACATGAAGGCGCTAGGCGCTGAAGCGAGTAATGAAGTATTGCGCTGGAACACCCAAGAGAGGTCTCACATTAGCCCCTAATGCAGTGTGGGATGGTACCAAGGACTTTGTTTTTGAGCTGATTGGATTCAGCGACTCGGAGTATGCAAAAGATGAATCTCGACACAGTGTCAACGGCTGGTCGACTTGGCTCAATGGCGCCAATGTCACAGCAAGGTCTAGAATGATGCCAATCATTGCCCTGTCAGTTATGGAAGCCGAACTGTATGCAGCTGTTCTATGTGTCCAGGACATGCTGTACATTTGGAGAGTCATGATGTGTCTCGGATTGCAAATCAAGCTACCCATGGTGATATATGTGGACAACAAGGGTGCGGTTGATTTCTGCAACAATTGGTCCATAGCAGGTCGCACCAGGCACATTGAAGTGAAACAGTATTTCCTACGAGAGCTAAAGGAAATGGGAATTATCAAGGTGATGTGGAAGACAGGCGACGAAATGACAAGTGACCTCTTCACCAAGAATCTTACTGGAGTCCTATTTGAAAAGCACGGCTCCAAGTTCTATGGAAAAGATGAGTACTGCACGAAGCCCAAAAGCAACAAGGACGCAAGCTTCTCTACGGTAGACACAGAGGAAGCGTTTTCGGCCTACAGCAAGTTCTGGATCAGTATCATCGATTGAGTCTATTATCCTTTGAAGCAGGGGAGTGTGTTTGAAGTCGATCGAACGAGCGCGCGCGAATGAATGAATGAGACACGAATGAGGCACGAATGAGACACGAGTGAATGAATGAGACACGAATGAGACGCGAGTGAATGAATGAGACGCGAATGAGTCTCGGGACCGATCGTACGAGTCATATTGCTTCTGCAGGAATGGACTAACATGATTGGAGATGGGAATGGAAGTGGGAATGAGAATTTACCACTTACCGATTCCGGTTCTCCTTCTTACTAAAAATAGGGCCTTATGTACCGGACATACAGGGCGCAAGGTAATTTATACAGCCCATTGGTACAAAGGACACGTGCAGCATCGAAGTATTAGCGGGTCGATGCCGACTATTAGTGATTTAGTGTGTGCATTGGAGTATTAGCAGTCCGATGCACCAATATGGTGATCTTAGTAAAAGAGCAATTTTCTGCTCACAATTTCAAGTAACAATTTCATGTAATAACCAAACCAAGTTAAACTACCAAATACCGACTGTTCACCTCCATATTTTCAGAGCCCTCCAAACAGGTGCTTCCGGAAGCGGCGGAAGCAACAACAAGAACGAAAACGCTCGCAGGGAGGCCGCTACCGGGAGCAAACCACTCACGTCGTATTTTGGGGTGGTGACGGGGGCGACCAACAAAAAATAAGAGCTTGCGGTGGATTGCCGTGCCGTGCCTTGCCGTGGAGCGACCAAACGAAACGAAGCGATCGTAGCGCAGCAGTATCCTTCTGGCATATGTGTGCGGTACGGTATCAGCCAAAAACGAGACCGGAAACAACGATTTCGAATGCTATCGTTCGCGAGGGGATTATTTGTCCAGTGAATAGCCATAGTTTTACAATCGCAATTTTTCGAGTGCAATAGAACTACCGTAGTATCTATCCATGGGTAAAGAAAGCACAACATCCGTAACTGGAAAAAGTGATCACAATAACACTATTATAATACAAAGTTTTTATCAATACTATCTACATTAACTCATGAATCATAAATATGCATGCATGATGTTCCATGAAATAAACTGTGCGATTGAGGACAGCGTCTTCATTGACCCGGTGTTGTTTGAGATCGATTGCCATCGATCGATGGCGAGAGCACACGGACGCAGCCGTTATCGGACCGAAAGGTCGTGAACGACGACGTTTTCGGAATCCGCAGCCGTTGCTGCAGTCACATCATGGTCGTAATCGTACTCGGCATCTGCAGCGCACGGATGAGAGGTGGAATCTTTGACAAAGATGTTCCCAGCATATGCTGTTGAAGCTGTGGTTGATGAAGCCTCCATATCGAATATGTCGTTGTCGTCGTCAATGACAGCGCGTTGCAAAGTGACGCTGTCATCGCTGTCATAGTAGCCTCCAGTGCCGCAGTTCACGCAGGTATCCTGGAGGGCACTGCAGGCTTTGGCGGACAACAGCTCCTCCTTTCCCCACTTCAACTTCAGCAGCGAACGGCAGGAATGCTTGACAACGCCATGCTCGCCATTTTCAGCAAAGATAACTTCGTCGTCGATGTTGCGTTCGGCTTTCAGTTCGTAATTATCTCCGTCACATAGAATGCAGGGAGCTTGAGTTTTGATATAAGGGGGAATGGATCCAGTCAGAAAGCCATTTTCAAAGGTCATGACTCGAAGCCGCTGAAGCAGTGTAAGCTCGCTAGGAATTGAACCCGTGAACAAATTGCCTTCTAGTCGTAATTCTGTCAGGTTGGTCAAAAGACCAAGCTCAGTGGGTAGTGTCCCTTCTAAGTAATTCCCGCGGACGTGGAGCAATGTCAGGGATGTCATCGTTCCCACTTGTGACGGCAAAGTTCCTGTAAATCTATTGGCATCCAATACAAGTTGTGTTAGCAAGGTGAGCTTGCCAATCTCAGTTGGGATTGTTCCTTCCATGGCGTTATTGTTCAGCACAAGTTCTGTCAGAGAGGACTTTGCAAATCGTATTTCAGGTGGAATCGTGCCTGTGATGTTGTTGTGAGCCAAATTTAGTCCTGCGATATTTGCCATTCTGCCTAACTGGGACGGGATGGTCCCACTAAGATTGTTTCCCTCTAGCACAGGAACAAATTGAGTTGTGAGTAATTCAGAGTACCCAAACCATGCCACCCTACACATCGAAGGCTTAGCAAAAACTTACCGGCTGCAAAGGTTCTCAAAAAGGGCAAATTTCCAATCTCTGTTGGAATTGGACCTGAGAGTTGGTTGTGTACTGCATCAACGAAGAGGAGAGGAAAATGAGAAGTTATTTTAATAAAAACGCTGCTGATACTGCCGAGGAAATAGGACATATATAGGAAGCACACCACCCGTGAGGCTTATTCCCGAATCCAAAATGACTTACTCAAATCAAACTCTAATGCATTGATCAAGCGACCAAACTCAGTCGGTATAGGGCCACTCAGATTGTTCGCATCCAAGTCTAGTTCAACCATTTTCCAAAGCTTACCCAATTGTGTTGGTATAGTGCCAGTAAGTTTATTGTTGTCAATGTCAAGTCCTGTCAACTGTGTTAACATTCCTATCTCAGTTGGTATAGTTCCTCTCAGATCATTGCCATCTATAAAGAGGAAACAAAGTTCACGAATGAAAATAGGCAGTGCATCAGAAATAGAACCTTACGCAGCGAAGGAACGAGTCGAGAAAACAGATCAAGACCCACCACGACAACCATGAAATACGCACCATAGACCATTTTTCGCAAACTCGTCAACAATCCAACCGTAGTCGCAATGGTTCCGTCCAGATTCAGACTACGGACAGTGAGAGCCTCCACAGAACCTTTATTACATGCGGTATATTCCCAGCGACATTGCTGCTGATTCATAATCCACAATTGGGTCTCTTCTGTCGTGTTGGGATCGGAAATAATCGGGGCCGCGAAATTGACAGCACTGAGGGCATAACGCTCGACCAAAAACTCGTCAACGCATGATGAATATCCCGACGGGTCATTGGCAAGCCATGAAATTGCTTTTGCGGTAGGGTCGCTTGCGCTGTAAGCAGTTTCTACATCCGTGTAGTCTGCCAACGTAGCAAAGAAACACTGAGGAATCCGTTGAAATGTCACAGATTCCTCATTGCCACTATACCCTGTGATTATTGCATTCTTTGTATTGTTTCCATGATACACGGTGTAATTTATCCACCAAATAGGATCATTGTCCCAGCTTTGCAAAGTGCTGGTGGTATTGGTGACAGTGATCCGGCACCAGTCTCCGTCCTCTATCATTATCACTTCTGAATGATCGCTCATGGAGTCATCAACGTACATTGACAAAAGGTTTGTTTCGTATTCTTCGCCACAATCAACCATAAACAATGGGGTCACTGGTGTTTCTTCCCAAAAATCTTCACCTCTTTCTCGTGCATAATCGTCCAATTGAACATCTGACACTGTGAGAATCGACTTATCACGACTGCTGCTGATACGATTGATGTGGATGGTCAGAGACTCCAGTCCGGGGTCTTTACAATTGGGATACCCATTCCCATTTTTGTCATCCAATCCAAATGCTTTAGTGATGCCACCGACTCCACAATTTGACGCAGCGCACGTAGAAGCACAGCAATCCCCTCCATCGTATTGATAGCCCAGTTTGTTGAAAAAGACATCACAGACGCCATTGCTCAAATAGGACTCGCAATCAGATACTAAATCCTCTCCATTGTTGTTAGATTCAAAAAAGTAGAGATCAAGGGGTGTTCCAGATGCCGAATACCATGCTTCATCAAAGGATGTGGACACATCAAAGGCATCTGTGGGAGCGGAGTAAGCCAATTGTCTTTCACGCGCAATGTCACAGGCTGCGTCTTCGTTTGATTCGTCTTCGTCTCCGTCTCCCTCTTTGTATAGGACCCAGCGGTGGTCTTCTTTGCAGTATCCAATTATTCCTGGTTCCGGGTTCTTAGAAAAACCATGATAAGACTTGCGCTTGTGATTGGTTGTATTAGAGACAAGATAGCAGCCGCTATATTCCTGGAGGCTGGTCGCGCCTTGAAATTGAACTCGCATCGTTTGGGTCACCCAAATATGTTTATTTTGCTGCCCATAAATGATGACACCGAGCAAACCAAGAAGGATGACCATGATCGGAACAACCGTTGCAATGTACCTAACGTGTTGATATTTGCGGTATATGCAATAGGGAATAGGTTTTTTCTCAATGTTTTTTGCCTCGTGTTCTAGACTTGGTCCATACTTGCCTTCTTTGGCCAACTCAAAAGCACACTCGTCCAGAGTGGAAATATAGTTCACGGCAGCAAAATTTAAGATAATGTCAATGACATCATCAGCAGTAATAATCAATAATAGAGTTGCTACAACAGCGAGGAGTCCCTGAATGAAACGAAATAGACAGGCTAAGCCCTGAAGATACGCCCTATCCTCCTTTGTTGCCCTACCAATGCGAGGAAAATGCTCAACCGCCATGATGCAGTCCTTCAGAGATGAATCAGCAAAGAGACAGTAACTTAGAAGGGCCGTGACCTGTGTTGCCCGAACCAGAGTTGTGACATTGGCAGGAATGAATGATGCAAGCCAGCTGTACGAGGGATTGTCAATTTCTCCTTTGGTAGTGAACTCTGGAGCAACTTGACTCATAACCATGAAAAACAAAAACAGAACTTGGAAGCCAAATACAGTGAACCCAAAAAAGAAATAGAAGGGATGTTTAACGGGACTGTGGATTGCCATGAAGGAATAACAATCGGCCGGATATGTCTCAACCTCTCCCCGCTGCGTCAATGAAATAAAGCGGGTCGACGTAGACATATTCCTCAATGATTCAAAAGTGGTGTTGGTGCTGCTGCGTCTACCGCTATTATGATTTCTGACGAAATTTGCAATGAAAGACGGAGAGTGCCTGTCCTTTTTTTCCTTTTTTCCCTTTTTAGCCACTTTCATTCCAGCAAATTTGGTGATCTTGTCATCGCTATCGCTATCCTCATCATCGTCTCCCAAACCCGTCTCTTCGTCCTCAAACCCGTCCTCAAAGTCACTGGGATCGCATTCAAAACTTGCTTCGCTCGTGGGCATTACAATGTCCTCTTCTACAAACATCACTGACGATTTCTGTTTCTTGCCAGCCATAGTACCAGTATATTTATTCACATGTCTCAACGCCGACTTTGGTTTTTTCACTTCTTCCACCTCGTAGCTCCTGCTAAAAGTCGAATCCGAGAATTCTCGACAATCAGTCTCCAGGGACTCGAACAAACGAGATGTGGCTCGATGGACACCTAGATTTCTGTCGTCCATGCTCAGCATCTCATCAATCGAGTGGGAACGTCTCCCCCGTCGGATTTTCTGACCCGACGCATCCATTGATTCGTTGGCTGCTAGCTTCTTTTGTTTCTTGGCT
Source organism: Pseudo-nitzschia multiseries (assembly GCA_037355745.1). Lineage (NCBI taxonomy): Eukaryota > Bacillariophyta > Bacillariophyceae > Bacillariales > Bacillariaceae > Pseudo-nitzschia > Pseudo-nitzschia multiseries. Next base: position 27,621,421 of record CM074782.1, on the reverse strand, counting down.
AGCTTCTTCTCTTTTTTCATTTCTTTCTTGGAAATTCCCTGCACATCATACGTCGAGACAGTGGCGCTTGCAGTTTTGGAAGTTTGGCTGCCGATTTCGGTTGCAAGCGTGTTGGGACTCGATTCGTTCGACGACATGATTCTTGCTCGAGCGTAGTGTTGTGTGTTGTGTGTTGCGTGTGCGTGTGCGTGTGCGAGTGTGTATTCTAAATATCCGCCTCGATCCTTCGTCGGAGATAGCTCTGGCTAAAGGCGAACGAAGAAACTCGATCGATTACCCGTCTAGTGGATCCGATCAAGGATACAGTACCGTGTGTCTTCGCCAGCACCGTTTGTTTGCAATGCACCAACACACCAACAACCACTATCGTCGAGACTCGCGCTGCGATGATCTAGCAGAGACCCAAAGACCCGCTGATAGTCTTACCGTTGGCTTTGCAGTTCGGTGTTAGTTGCCTATGATTGGCAGTTTTCGCCAGCTATTTCTACCTATTGGAATGATAATTTTCCTCGTACCCCTTGGGATTGGTGCGGAAGTGAAAAGAATTCACCGTGTAAAGGCATATTCGTTCGTACGAAGAGTCACGAAGGCAAATAACCTTATTCGTAAGGTTATTTAACCTGAGTGAATAATCGTCGGTGATTATCCATGTGGATTGCCTATTAGGGAAATTCTCCCCATCAGCTCACTCTTCGAAGAATTAACAACTCTAAAACACCATCATGCCCTAAAATCTACGTACAACCTAGTACTAATTCTACATAATAAGGTACAATCACATGTGATATTCAATGTTAATATCACGGTGAATTATACGGTAACAAAAGACCGATCGAAGATGGTTTTGCGTGTGTTTTGTGTCTTAAGAATTACATGTGTTTTGTATGCTTGAAATTACACGATACGACGAGTAACCTGTCGATCGTCACCGACAAGGTCGAATGAACTGTAACATCGATTGTTCTACTCACTAAATCAATCGGTCATAAGACTGATTGCATTTGTTGTTTGTTACGACACACTTTTTCTAGTTTATCAGACCCACAGCACTCTCTACGAGCTGTGGCCAGCATCCTACAATGCTGAGGACCGCGTTTCCCACCGAGAAACGCAGTTAGAGCTCGAAGACTAATCCGAATAGCCTGATCAGCTACCGGCATCAACCCTCAAGGATGTAAAAGAGGCAGTTGCTTGTGGAGCCCTGGAATAGACCAACACCAGGGCGGTCTCCCTGAAAGAAGAGACCAAAGAACCGAACCAAGGTGGTGGCTCCACCGGGTTTCGAGATCCAGCAAACAAGCAAGGGAAAAGGGCTGGACGATTCAGAGAAAGAGTCGCCCAGGTTGGCATCAGTTGAAAGGAATCAATATCCAATTCGAGAACACTGATCTTTCACTGAAAACAAGAATGAAGTGAGCCAGAAGATTGAGCCTAAAGTATTCTGTGGCGAAACAGATTGGAAGGAACAGATTGCGAAGAGCATCTGCCAGCAAGAAGGAACAGATTGCGAAGAGCATCTGCCCGCACGAAACGAAAATCCAAAGATATGAGAACACCAAATCTCGAAGATCAAAAAGATCCAAAAGGAAAAAAGAACACTAAATTCTCAGGGAAACAATCTTTCACCACAGAAATACAGAATGAGCAAATCCCAAGAAAGGATAGGAAAGCTCACAATCTTGATTTGCAACAAAAGCAAAAGCTCACACAAAACTAACTAACCGGAACGAAAACTCGATCCGAATAGTCAAAAGTATAACCAAACCGGAACAAAAATTCGATCCGGATAAATACAAAATAGATAAGCAGACCACCTGACAGTCACCAACGATAAATACCCATCCCTCACATCCGAACCCCGATTACCTTCTCTCTCCAACATACCACCTCCGACTCACACTGAATACCACCCAAAACGAATATTCGAAACTTACTACGAATCGACCATCCATACTCCTCCAATATAATTCGAAACTCCGTTACAATTCATCACCATGGTACGAACTAGAGCGGACGACGACATGGAAGAAACAAAAATGGAAGTGGATGAAGATGACGATTCAGACGATGACGATTTGGAAGAGAAATTGGAAGATAAAATCATGGAAGTCATGGAAAGGGCCTTTGAGGACCCAGAATCAAACTCAACCATGAAGAGAATCATCGACCAAGAAATAAAGAAAAGAGTCAGGGCAATGAGAGATGCAGAAAGAAAGGGTGTGAATCCAGATGACGCGGATAGCGAAAATGAGGATGAAGGAAACGATGCTGACCAAAATGCAGAGAACGCAAGAGCTGAACGGCTGGGAAGAAGGTCATCCCAACCCAGGATAAAAATCAGGGGATTCAACAATGGTAGATTTCTGAACCCAGAACAGCTAGCTTTCAGGAGCAGCCTAATGGATTTTGGCATCAACTATGAATCAGCTGAAGAAATTATGAGGGGAGGGATGTCTAATATCCGCGAAATTACAGACCTCAACAAAGAGAGCATTAAATCGTTCATGCATGGATTGAAATCTATCAGTCCGGACTGTCCTAATCCAAAAAGTATCCACTATGGTAACAGACTATCATCGAGGCTCCTAACTTGGGCAAATTGGGTCCGGTATCAACCATTGATTGGAGTCAAGCCAATGGCTATCGACTGGAACGCAAACCCAAACAACTTGGAACTGCAGCAATTCAGAATCAAGATGATGGAATCAAGTGTGAAATCACAGGAAAAGGCAACTCCACCAGAGCTGAAGGATCTCACAAAATTCAGGGAATGGGAGGAAGGCTTCCGACAAAACTTGAGATACAGATTCAACTCTGAGGGTTTTCCAATCTTGTATGTCATAAGACCCCAAGAAAAGGAAGAAGTTACTGATGAAGCCAGGGCTGGAACAGTCGGGCAAACTACAACAGATACTTATCCAACTTGGAGTGATTACAATGAAAGATGTGGTGTCCTGTCAGGTCCCCAATATGATGAGGACAACAACGTCGTCTGGAGGTTGCTGTGTGATGCAACTAGAAAAGGTCCCGGTTGGGAATATGTGGCACATTTCCAAAACACTGCACTGAATTCTGGTAATGCCAGAAATGCTTTCATTTCTCTCATGCAACACGCTTACACTGATACCAATATCACTATGGTTCTGAATAAGACATATCAGGATATGAAAGATTCACACTACACTGGAGATTCCAAGGGTTACGACTGGAACAAGCACAAGCGAAATTGGACTGCTTTTCATGGAACGATTCTGAGATTTGAAAAGAATCATAATGAAAGAAGATTTGTCTGGGATTTTATCAATTCAATCAGTGATGAGCGACTTGATGCTGCAAAAGCAGATGCAATTGATGAGAGCAAAGACTATCGTGACAACTTCAATGAATGTTTGATTCTATTCACCAATCGACTTGGATTGAAAAAGCTTGCAACAGGGAAGAGTAAAAGAGGTTCCAGAAGTTTGTATTCTATGGGCACAACCAGCAACAAAAAGCAAAAGACAACTGGAGCTTTTACAGGAAAAGTTGAGTGCAAGCCTTACCCAACAAGTGTTTATAAAACAATGTCAAAAGAACAGCGCCAGGAGCTTTACCAGATGAGACAGGCTAAAAAGAAACGAAATCTCAAAGCTGCTGAGACTAAAAAGAAAGAAACTGAAAATGAAGGCGCTGGTGACAGTTTTGGATCAAAATCTAAGAAATGACATAATAACCGGACACTATCACTAGAACACAAATTGTTAAAAATGGTGAGCCGGTCATTATACCAGATGAATGTCCCTGTAGGTTTTGATGATGGGGAAAATGAAGAAGGATATTGTGAGTTAGACTCACATGCAGATACTACTGCAGCAGGAAGCAATATGGTATTGCTGAATCCTGATCAAATCACAACACACGTTGATGTTGCACCTTTTTCTGAAGAGTACAAGCCCATCAAGAAAATCCCCATTGGAAGCTGTGCGACTGCATGGACAAATCCAACATCAGGCCAAGTATATATCATAGTGTTCCATCAAGCACTGTACTTTGGGGACAAATTGAAAAACAGCCTGATATGCCCAAATCAAGTGAGGGACTGCAATTTCAACTCTGTTGAAGAGACACCTCGCCAATTTGATCCAAGATCCAAGCATGGAATTACAATTCAAACTCCACTGGAGGATGATGATCCGAAGAAAGTTTTTATCAAACTGAGTATGAGGAATGTGATCTCATATTTCCCCACAAGAAAGCCAACAAGAATGGAACTTGATGAATGTCAATATTTGATAGCAACAAATGATACCCCCTGGGATCCACATTCACTGAAGTTCAGGATGGCCGAGCTAGCCATTGACAATGGAGATCCAATTTCAGGGGACCAATTCAGCCTTCAAGCTATGTCGACAGAAGAGGACCAAGAAATGGATGAAAGTTCAGTTGTAACAGAACCTGCTAGTAATGTTACAGATAACCTCCCCAAGACCAGCTTAGGAAAAGATCGGCATCCAAGTGTCATGCAGCAATGCAAACTGATGAGGGTCCATCAGGTATCCACAAGGAGAATGCTAACTGAATGCCAGATTGCAACAGATGGAAATATTGCTCATCGGATTTCTTCAGTAAGGAATATTTCAAGCGCGCGAAGGGTAGACCAATTTTTGTTTGATGATACAGAATTTGACTTTATGGAAGCTCCTGAAGCAGAATCAAAACAGGCCCCTAGCTTGCAAGAAATTGACAATACACTTGAAAGAAGGTCTCTTGACAGAAGAAATCAATGGGGGCCATCAGTGATAACAATTGAAGGTCCAAACAAAGTTGACTGTGAACGCCTAGCCAAAACTTGGAATATTAGTTTCAAGAAAGCTGAGCAGACATTGAAAGTCACGACGCAGAAGGCACTCAGGAATTTGCAATCACCATTGATGAAGCGACTTCCTACTCAGCGCTTCAGGAACAAGAGAGTCGCACAAGGAACCTGGTACACTGATACCTGGCATGCAAGAACCACGAGTATTATGAGGCAAGAAAAATGTGCACAGATCTTTACAAATGGAAATGGGTTTGAAGTATTTATACCAATACAGAACAAATCACAAGCCCACCAAGGATTGAAGACATTTATTCATGAAATTGGAATTCCAGAGCATTTGATTTCTGATGGTGCGCCAGAACAAGGATCCCCAAGAACCTACAAAACACACTGGAATTCAATTGTAAAGCGCAACCATATCCATCAGACATTCATCCAGCCACATTGCCCATTCCAAAATCGAGCAGAACAAGCAATTGGTCATCTTGGTAGCGCAATCACAACCAAGTCTGCAAAGAAGAAGTCACCAAGAAGATTATGGTCATTTTGTGGTGAACTATGTGCTAATATCAGACAGCGAACGGCCTCCAACAACCCTTCTTCAATGGGGAGAACCCCATTTGAATTGGTCCATGGCTATAGACCCGATATTACATTATATACTTCATCAGAATGGTATGATTTTGTGTTTTATTATGAAAAAGGTGATTCTTCCACCCGAGGTGTTGAAAGGCTGGCGCGATGGTTGGGTCCCTGTGGAAATAGGGTAGGTGGGGGAGATTGTTTTTGGCTACTGCCCGAGTCGGCAATACCAATATCTACAAATTCAATAAGGCCTGTCAAGGAATATGAATGGAGGGATAGAGATGTCCTAAGAAGAATGGAAGCGATCGACAAATCAATTGAATCCAAGATTGGAGATGAAGTCAAGGACAGCGCATCATTCTTCCAGGAAAACTACCCAGAGCCCCAAATAGAGCTATTTGAGAATCAACCAGTAAAAACACCGGATATGAAACTCGAAATGGCTGAGCCAGAAGCATCAGTAGAAGATGTTGATGAACCAGATGAATATCTGGGAAATGAAGTGATCATTGAAAAAGGTGATGAAAGACTCAGGTGCATTGTCAAGGACAGGGTTCGCGACTTGCAAAACAGACCAATAGGAATCAGAAATGAGAATCCCATACTAGACACAAGGCTGTATAAATTGCAACTACCTGATGGTACCATGGAGGAATACACGGCAAATATTGTTGCAGAAAGCCTATACAGCTCTGTTGATGATGACGGGAGGATGTTCACTCTACTAGATGAGCTCATTGACCATGAAAAAGACAACACTGCACTAACTGATGATGAAGCCACGACCATAGCAAAAAATGGCAGGAAAACCCATAAACCTACAACTAGAGGTTGGAGGATTTTAGCCAGTTGGAAAGATGGCACTGAATCGTGGTGTAAGTTAAGTGATGTGAAAGAATCATTTCCAGTGCAATTAGCCGAGTATGCAGTTAACAATAACCTTGAAAAATCACCAGCTTTCAGATGGTGGGTGCACAAAATTTTGAGGAGGAAGGACCGAATCCTTAAAGCGGCCAAAACAGCAAAGTATTGGTTGAAGACTCACAAATATGGAGTTGAATTGCCACATTCAATCAAACAAGCGCTGGCTATTGATAAGAAAACGGGGACCGACCACTGGGAAAGAGCAATTCATAAAGAAATGACAAATAATATGGCAGCGTTTGAATTTTCTGATGATGATGTTATTCCAGTTGGTCATAAACAGATAACAACCCACATGATTTTTGACATCAAGCTTGGGTCCCTAACAAGGAAGGCCAGGTTGGTAGGGGACGGACACAAAGTCCCTGCAGTGGCCAAAGAAAATACTTATTCATCGGTTCCCAGTCGAGACTCAGTAAGAATATTCTTTCTGCTGGCAGCGCTGAATGATTTGAAGGTTCTCTCAGCTGATATTCAAAATGCATATTTGACAGCCCCGATTAAAGAGAAATACTTCCTAAAAGCGAGAGAAGAAGATGGTTTTCCACCTCACCTTGCAGGAAGACCTTGTAAGATTGTCCGCGCATTGTATGGACTGCCGGTTGCTGGTGCATCTTTCAGGTCATACCTCACCCAGCATTTGAGAGATCTTGGATACTCACCGTGCAAGGCAGACCCGGATGTGCACTTAAGAATTGAAACCAGGAAAGATGGGTCCAGATACTGGGCAATGCTCATTGCATATGTAGATGATATCCTATGTTCTGGCGAAGATCCAAAGTTCCAGCTTGAAAACATTGAACGAAAGTTCAAATTGAAGGATGATACGATTGAAGAGCCAACTCTATATTTGGGAGCTGATATTGGGAAATTCTACTTTGAAGGTGATTCAAAGCCAAGATGGTCATTATCAAGCACTAAGTACACAGCGAAAGCTGTTGCAGCAGTCGAACAAGAGCTAGGAACTGAAAAATATGGCTACAAGTATCTACCAAAATCAGCATCAAGTCCACTGTCACATGATTATCGACCGGAAATTGATATATCAGAAGAATTGAATCCTGAATTGCAAAATTACTATCAAGGTTTAATTGGAGTTCTCAGGTGGATTTGCGAATTAGGAAGACTTGACATAGTAATGCCGGTGTCACTGATGTCAAGGTATTTGGCACAGGCAAGGATCGGGCATTTGAATCAGTTGTTTCACATATTTGCATATTTGAAAAAGTACAACAGGTCAAAACTGGTTTTTGATGATACTGTACCAAGTGTTGATAAAAGTAAATTTCAAAAATGTGACTGGTCTGAATTTTATCCTGGTGCCACTGAAGTCATACCACCAGATATGCCTGAAGCTTTGGGAAAACATGTGACGATGAGCTGTTTTGTCGATGCTGATCATGCCGGATGCAAGGCAACAAGGAGATCTCATACTGGTGTTATTATCTTCATTAATAATGCACCGATCATTTGGTTTTCCAAAAGACAAACAACAGTTGAGACATCAACTTTTGGATCTGAAATCATCGCTTTGAAAATTTCAATCGAATTGGTTGAAGGTCTAAGGTACAAGTTGAGAATGATGGGTGTTCCAATTGATGGGAGCACAAATGTGTATTGTGATAACGATTCAGTTGTCACAAATGTTACACGACCTGAAAGCCCATGTAAGAAGAAGCACAACAGCATTGCATATCACAAAGCTCGTGAATCTATTGCAGCAGGAATTATCAGAGTTGCAAAGGAACCAGGTTCAACAAATATTGCTGATTTGTTTACAAAGCTAATGAGTGGCGCTGTTTTCAGAGAACATTGTTCTCGATGCATGTGGTAAGAAAATAAAAATCAATCGTTCGATGGAATGTTCGATCAATCGTTTGACCGAAGCAACAAGTTGATTTACGTTCGATCTGCAACGAGCATTTCGAAATGGATAATTTGATCCATGAATACAATATATCAAACCGGCAAGGATCAGAGCAAAATGCCATGATACAAGCCAGAATGAAAGGCAAAACGCCGCCCCATTTTTTCTTTTGATAGGGCCTCTGATGGTAGACTGGATACAGTTTGGTATTCAACACGACAATGACTCACGATGAATAGGTTAAGTCATAGAATCCAGCCGCTTAACGGTTGGAGGATTTACGACTGAAGGGGACTGAAAAGAATTCACCGTGTAAAGGCATATTCGTTCGTACGAAGAGTCACGAAGGCAAATAACCTTATTCGTAAGGTTATTTAACCTGAGTGAATAATCGTCGGTGATTATCCATGTGGATTGCCTATTAGGGAAATTCTCCCCATCAGCTCACTCTTCGAAGAATTAACAACTCTAAAACACCATCATGCCCTAAAATCTACGTACAACCTAGTACTAATTCTACATAATAAGGTACAATCACATGTGATATTCAATGTTAATATCACGGTGAATTATACGGTAACAAAAGACCGATCGAAGATGGTTTTGCGTGTGTTTTGTGTCTTAAGAATTACATGTGTTTTGTATGCTTGAAATTACACGATACGACGAGTAACCTGTCGATCGTCACCGACAAGGTCGAATGAACTGTAACATCGATTGTTCTACTCACTAAATCAATCGGTCATAAGACTGATTGCATTTGTTGTTTGTTACGACACACTTTTTCTAGAAGGACAAAGGGATGCTCTCGTAGAAAAAGTGTGTCGTAACAAACAACAAACGCAATCGGTCTTACGATCGATTGATTTAGTGAGTAATTGATACAGTCGATTGTCTTCGTCGATCGAATCAACGGGTTAATTACTCGTCGTATCGTGTAATTTCAAGCATACAAAACACATGTAATTCTTAAGACACAAAACACACGCAAACCATCTTCGATTGGTCTTTCTTAGTATCGTATTACCGTGTAATTCACCGTGATATTCTCATTGGAATATCACAGTATTTGTACCTTATTACGTAGAATTAGTACTAGGTTGTACATAGATTTTAGGGCATGATAGTGTTTTAGAGTTGTTAATTCTTCGAAGAGTGAGCTGATGGGGAAATTTGGTAAAGAGACAAACCACATGGAAACGCCGACGATTATTCACTCAAGTTAAATAACCTTACGAATAAGGTTATTTGCCCTTATGACTTTTCGTACAGTACGCGTTACACGGTGAATTCTTTTCAGTCCCCTTCAGTCATAAATCCTCCAACCGTTAAGCGGCTGGATTCTATGGCTTAATATGTTCATCGTGAGTTGAATACCAAACTGTATCCAGTCTACCATCAGAGGCCCTATCAAAAAGAAATGGGGCGGCGTTTTGCCTTTCATTCTGGCTTATATCATGGCATTTTGCCCTGATCCTTGCCAGTTTGATATATTGTATTCATGGATCAAATTATCCATCTTCGAAATGCTCATTGCAGATCGAACATAAAATCAACTTGTTACTTCAATCGAACAATCGATCGAACATTCCATCGAATGATTGATTCTTTACTTTACCACATGCAACGAGAACAATGTTCCCGGAAAACAGCGCCGCTCATTAGCTTTGTAAACAAATCAGCAATATTTGTTGAACCTGGTTCCTTTGCAACTCTGATAATTCCTGCTGCAATAGATTCACGCGCTTTGTGGTATGCAATGCTGTTGTGCTTCTTCTTACATGGGCTTTCAGGTCTTGTAACATTTGTGACAACTGAATCATTATCACAATACATATTTGTGCTCCCATCAATTGGAACACCCATCATTCTCAACTTGTACCTTAGACCTTCAACCAATTCGATTGCAATTTTCAAAGCAATGATTTCAGATCCAAAAGTTGATGTCTCAACTGTTGTTTGTCTTTTGGAAAACCAAATGATCGGTGCATTATTGATGAAGATAATAACACCAGTATGAGACCTTCTCGTCGCCTTGCATCCGGCATGGTCGGCGTCAACGAAACAGCTCATTGTTACATGCTTTCCCAAAGCTTCAGGCATATCTGCTGGTATGACTTCAGCGGCACCAGGATAAAATTCAGACCAGTCACATTTTTGAAATTTACTCTCGTCAACTTTTGGTACAGTATCATCAAAAACCAATTTTGACCTGTTGTACTTTTTTAAATATGCAAATATATGAAATAATTGATTCAAATGCCCGATCCTTGCCTGTGCCAAATACCTTGACATTAGTGAGACTGGCATTACTATGTCAAGTCTTCCTAATTCACAAATCCACCTGAGAACTCCAATTAAACCTTGATAGTAATTTTGCAATTCAGGATTCAATTCTTCTGATATATCAATTTCCGGTCGATAATCATGTGACAGTGGACTGGATGCTGATTTTGGTAGCTACTTGTAGCCATATTTTTCAGTTCCTAACTCTTGTTCGACTGCTGCAACAGCTTTCGCTGTGTACTTAGTGCTTGATAATGACCATCTTGGCTTTGAATCACCTTCAAAGTAGAATTTCCCAATATCAGCTCCCAAATACAGAGTTGGCTCTTCAATTGTATCATCCTTCAATTTGAACTTTCGTTCAATGTTTTCAAGCTGGAACTTTGGATCTTCGCCAGAACATAGGATATCATCTACGTATGCAATGAGCATTGCCCAGTATCTGGATCCATCTTTCCTGGTTTCAATCCTTAAGTGCACATCCGGATCTGCCTTGCAAGGTGAATATCCAAGATCTCTCAAATGCTGGGTGAGGTATGACCTGAAAGATGCACCAGCAACCGGCAGTCCATACAATGCGCGGACAATCTTGCAAGGTCTTCCTGCAAGGTGAGGTGGAAAACCATCTTCTTCTCTCGCTTTTAGGAAGTATTTCTCTTTAATCGGGGCTGTCAAATATGCATTTTGAATATCAGCTGATAGAACCTTCAAATCATTCAGCGCTGCCAGCAGAAAGAATATTCTTACTGAGTCTCGACTGGGAACCGATGAATAAGTATTTTCTTTGGCCACTGCAGGGACTTTGTGTCCGTCCCCTACCAACCTGGCCTTCCTTGTTAGGGATCCAAGCTTGATGTCAAAAATCATGTGGGTTGTTATCTGTTTATGGCCAACTGGAATAACATCATCATCAGAAAATTCAAACGCTGCCATATTATTTGTCATTTCCTTATGAATTGCTCTTTCCCAGTGGTCGGTCCCTGTTTTCTTATCAATAGCCAGCGCTTGTTTGATTGAATGTGGCAACTCAACTCCATATTTGTGAGTTTTCAACCAATACTTTGCTGTTTTGGCCGCTTTAAGGATTCGATCCTTCCTCCTCAAAATTTTGTGCACCCACCATCTGAAAGCTGGTGATTTTTCAAGATTATTGTTAACTGCATACTCGGCTAATTGCACTGGAAATGATTCTTTCACATCGCTTAACTTACACCATGATTCAGTGCCATCCTTCCAACTGGCAAGAATTCTCCAACCCCTAGTTGTCGGCTTATGGGTTTTCCTGCCATTTTTTGCTATGGTCGTGGCTTCATCATCAGTTAGTGCAGTGTTGTCGCATTCGTGGTCAATGAGCTCATCTAGTAGAGTGAACATCCTCCCGTCATCATCAACAGAGCTGTATAGGCTTTCTGCAACAATATTTGCCGTGTATTCCTCCATGGTGCCATCAGGTAGTTGCAATTTATACAGCCTCGTGTCTAGTATGGGATTCTCATTTCTGATTCCTATTGGTCTGTTTTGCAAGTCGCGAACCCTGTCCTTGACAACGCACCTGAGTCTTTCATCACCTCTTTCAATGATCACTTCATTTCCCAGATATTCATCTGGTTCATCAACATCTTCTACCGATGCTTCTGGCTCAGCCATTTCAAGTTTCATATCCGGTGTTTTTACTGGTTGATTCTCAAATAGCTGTATTTGGGGCTCTGGGTAGTTTTCCTGGAAGAATGATGCGCTGTCCTTTACTTCATCTCCAATCTTGGATTCAATTGATTTGTCAATGGCTTCCATTCTTCTGAGGATATCTCTGTCCCGCCATTCAAATTCCTTGACGGGTCTTATTGAATTTGTAGATATTGGTATTGCTGATTCGGTCAGGAGCCAAAAACAATCCCCCCCACCTACCTTATTGCCACAGGGACCCAACCATCGCGCCAACCTTTCGACGCCTCGGGTGGAAGAATCGCCTTTATCATAATAAAACACAAAATCATACCATTCTGATGAAGTGTATAATGTAATATCGGGCCTATAGCCATGGACCAATTCAAATGGAGTTCGCCCCATTGAAGAAGGGTTGTTTGATGCTGTTCTCTGCCTTATGTTTGCACATAGTTCACCACAAAATGACCATAATCTTCTCGGTGACTTCTTCTTTGCAGACTTGGTTGTGATTGCGCTACCAAGATGACCAATTGCTTGTTCTGCTCGATTTTGGAATGGGCAATGTGGCTGGATGAATGTCTGATGGATATGGTTGCGCTTTACAATTGAATTCCAGTGTGTTTTGTAGGTTCTTGGGGATCCTTGTTCTGGCGCACCATCAGAAATCAAATGCTCTGGAATTCCAATTTCATGAATAAATGTCTTCAATCCTTGGTGGGCTTGTGATTTGTCCTGTATTGGTATAAATACTTCAAACCCATTTCCATTTGTAAAGATCTGTGCACATTTTTCTTGCCTCATAATACTCGTTGTTCTTGCATGCCATGTATCAGTGTACCAGGTTCCTTGTGCGACTCTTTTGTTCCTGAAGCGCTGAGTAGGCAGCCGCTTCATCAATGGTGATTGCAAATTCCTGAGTGCCTTCTGCGTCGTGACTTTCAATGTCTGCTCAGCTTTCTTAAAACTAATGTTCCAAGTTTTGGCTAAGCGTTCACAGTCAACCTTGTTTGGACCTTCAATTGTTATCACTGATGGCCCCCATTGATTTCTTCTGTCAAGAGACCTCCTTTCTAGTGTATTGTCAATTTCTTGCAAGCTAGGGGCCTGTTTTGATCTTGCTTCAGGAGCTTCCATAAAGTCAAATTCTGTATCATCAAACAAAAATTGGTCTACCCTTCGCGCGCTTGAAATATTCCTTACTGAAGAAATCCGATGAGCGATATTTCCATCTGTTGCAATCTGGCATTCAGTTAGCATTCTCCTTGTGGATACTTGATGGACCCTCATCAGTTTGCATTGCTGCATGACACTTGGATGCCGTTCTTCTCCTAAGCTGGTCTTGGGAAGTTTATTTGTGACATTACTAGCAGGTTCTGTTACAACAGAACTTTCCTCCATTGCTTGGTCCTCTTCTGTCGACATAGCTTGAAGGCTGAATTGGTCCCCTGAAATTGGATCTCCATTGTCAATGGCTAGTTCGGCCATCCTGAACTTCAGTGAATGTGGATCCCAGGGGGTATCATTTGTTGCTATCAAATGTTGACATTCATCAAGTTCCATTCTTGTGGGCTTTCTTGTGGGGAAATATGAGATCACGTTTCTCATACTCAGTTTGATAAAAACTTTCTTCGGATCATCATCCTCCATTGGAGTTTGAATTGTAATTCCATGCTTGGATCTTGGATCAAATTGGCGAGGTGTCTCTTCAACAGAGTTGAAATTGCAGTCCCTCACTTGATTTGGGCATATCAAGCTGTTTTTTAATTTGTCCCCAAAGTACAGTGCTTGGTGGAACACTATGATATATACTTGGCCTGATGTTGGATTCGTCCATGCAGTCGCACAGCTTCCAATGGGGATTTTCTTGATGGGCTTGTATTCTTCAGAAAAGGTTGCAACATCAACGTGTGTTGTGATTTGATCAGGATTCAGCAATACCATATTGCTTCCTGCTGCGGTAGTATCTGCATGTGAGTCTAACTCACAATATCCTTCTTCATTTTCCCCATCATCAAAACCTACAGGGACATTCATCTGGTATAATGACCGGCTCACCATTTTTAACAATTTGTGTTCTAGTGATAGTGTCCGGTTATTATGTCATTTCTTAGATTTTGATCCAAAACTGTCACCCGCGCCTTCATTTTCAGTTTCTTTCTTTTTAGTCTCAGCAGCCTTGAGATTTCTTTTCTTTTTAGCCTGTCTCATCTGGTAAAGCTCCTGGCGCTGTTCTTTTGACATTGTTTTATAAACACTTGTTGGGTAAGGCTTGCACTCAACTTTTCCTGTAAAAGTTCCAGTTGTCTTTTGCTTTTTGTTGCTGGTTGTGCCCATAGAATACAAACTTCTGGAACCTCTTTTACTCTTCCCGGTTGCAAGCTTTTTCAATCCAAGACGATTGGTGAATAGAATCAAACATTCATTGAAGTTGTCCCGGTAATCTTTGCTCTCGTCAATTGCATCAGCTTTAGCAGCATCAAGTCGCTCATCACTGATTGAATTGATAAAATCCCAGACAAATCTTCTTTCATTATGATTCTTTTCAAATCTCAGAATTGTACCATGAAAAGCAGTCCAGTTCCGTTTGTGCTTGTTCCAGTCATAATTCTTAGAATCTCCAGTGTAGTGTGAATCTTTCATTTCCTGGTATGTCTTGTTTAGAACCATAGTGATATTGGTATCAGTGTAAGCATGTTGCATCAGCGAAATGAAAGCGTTTCTTGCATTTCCTGAGTTCAGCGCGGTGTTTTGGAAATGTGCCACATATTCCCAACCAGGACCCTTTCTTGTTGCATCACACAGCAACCTCCAGACAACATTGTTGTCCTCATCATACTGGGGACCTGACAGGACGCCACATCTTTCATTGTAATCACTCCAAGTTGGATAAGTATCTGTTGTAGTTTGCCCGACTGTTCCAGCCCTGGCTTCATCAGTAACTTCTTCCTTTTCTTGGGGTCTTATGACATACAAGATTGGAAAACCCTCAGAGTTGAATCTGTATCTCAAGTTTTGTCGGAAGCCTTCCTCCCATTCCCTGAATTTTGTGAGATCCTTCAGCTCGGGTGGAGTTGCTCTTTCCTGTGATTTCACACTTGATTCCATCATCTTGATTCTGAATTGCTGCAATTCCAGGTTGTTTGGGTTTGCGTTCCAGTCGATAGCCCTTGGCTCAACTCCAATCAGTGGTTGGTATCGAGCCCAACTTGCCCACGTGAGAAGCCTCGATGATAGTCTGTTACCATAGTGGATACTTTTTGGGTTAGGACATTCTGGACTGATAGATTTCAATCCATGCATGAACGATTTAATGCTTTCCTTGTTGAGGTCTGTAATTTCACGAATATTAGACATCCCTCCCCTCATAATTTCTTCAGCTGATTCATAGTTGATACCAAAATCCATTAGGCTGCTCCTGAAAGCAAGCTGTTCTGGGTTCAGAAATCTACCATTGTTGAATCCCCTGATTTTTATCCTGGGTTGGGATGACCTTCTTCCCAGTCGTTCAGCCCTTAGGTCGACGTCTAGTTGGTTCTCATCTTCATCGCTGCTATCACTATCACTCTGATTAACGTCATCTGGATTTCTGTGTTGCTTCACCGCATCCTGTATGGCTCTGATCCTTCTCTTTACCTCCTTGTCGATGACTCTTTTCCAAGTTGAGTTCATTTCTGGATTGGTCATAGCCTTTTCCATTACGCGCATGATTGTTTTCTCATTCAATCTGCCTTCATCCATACTTTCGTCATCACTCTTACCATCCATGGTGATTCCTGGTAGATCTTGGTCCACTTCCATCTTTGTTTCCTCCTCGCTACTGCTGGAGTCATATTTGTCATCGTCCTTTGGCTTTGCTTTTGATCTCGTTTGTCTTCTTGCTGTAGCCATGTTGTAGACAAGATTTCAAATGATCGTTTCGAAATAATTTGGAGGATATTATTCGATGTAAGTTTGGATGGTCGTTTCGATGACGCAATCGATTATTTAATCGAAGGTGGTATGTGGTGGGAGAGTGTAATCGAATCGAGGGATTAGATGTGAGATATGGATATCAATCGTTGGTGACTGTTGAGTGTGATTTGCTTATCTGTTTTGTATTTATCCAGATCGAATTTTCGTTCCGGTTTGTATACTTTCTGACTATTCGGATCGAGTTTTCGTTCCGGTTAGTTTTGTGTGAGCTTTTGCTTTTACTGCAAATCAAGATTGTGAGCTTTCCTATCCTTCCTTGGGATTTTTGCTCATTCTGTATTTCTGTGGTGGATTTCAAAGATTGTTTCCTGAGAATTTAGTGTTCTCCTTTTAGTGTTCTCGACGATCTTTCGCAGTTCGGTGTTCTCATATCTTTATATTTTTCGTTTTTCGCTCGTAGCAGATGCTCTTTGCAATCTGTTCCTTGTTGCGGGCAGATGTTCTTCGCAATCCGTTTCTTCGCAATCCGTTTCTGTTTCACCACAGAATACTCCAGGCTCAATCTTCTGGCTCACGTTGTTCTATTTTCAGTGAAAGATCAGTGTTCTCGAATTTGGATATTGATTCCTTTCAACTGATGCCAACCTGGGCGACTCGTTCAGCTGAATCGTCCAGTTTCTTTTCCCTTGCTTGTTTTGCTGGATCTCGAAACCCGGTGGAGCCACCACCTTGGTTCGGTTCTTTGGTCTCTTCTTTCAGGGAGACCGCCCTGGCGTTGGTCTATTCCAGGGCTCCACAAGCAACTGCCCCTTTTACATCCTTGAGGGTTGATGCCGGTAGCTGATCAGGCTAATCCGGATTAGTCTGGTCTTTGATCTCAACTGCGTTTCTCGGTGAAACGCCGTCCTCAGCATTGTAGGATGCTGGCCACAGCCCGTAGATGCTGTGGGTCTGATAAACTAGAAAAAGTGTGTCGTAACAAACAACAAACGCAATCGGTCTTACGATCGATTGATTTAGTGAGTAATTGATACAGTCGATTGTCTTCGTCGATCGAATCAACGGGTTAATTACTCGTCGTATCGTGTAATTTCAAGCATACAAAACACATGTAATTCTTAAGACACAAAACACACGCAAACCATCTTCGATTGGTCTTTCTTAGTATCGTATTACCGTGTAATTCACCGTGATATTCTCATTGGAATATCACAGTATTTGTACCTTATTACGTAGAATTAGTACTAGGTTGTACATAGATTTTAGGGCATGATAGTGTTTTAGAGTTGTTAATTCTTCGAAGAGTGAGCTGATGGGGAAATTTGGTAAAGAGACAAACCACATGGAAACGCCGACGATTATTCACTCAAGTTAAATAACCTTACGAATAAGGTTATTTGCCCTTATGACTTTTCGTACAGTACGCGTTACACGGTGAATTCTTTTCACTCGTAAGTTACGCTACGGTATTGTACGTGCACGAAAGTTTTCGTCGACGAATTTTGATCGAACGGAATGTATGCGGTACTCATACGATGTCGCACCAATGCAACCCGGGTTGCATTTAACCTGGGCTAGTACAACCCGCTACACGATTCTATGTAGGCACTAGTATTATGTTTGGTACCCCACCATGTGGTGGGGTACACAAATTTTTTTGTACTACTAAGAGTAGAGTACGGGTTGCATTTTCAATTTTAGCATAGTTGCACTACTGGTTGATTTGTAGCCCTGCATTTTCCCACGGAGGTGCGCAACTTATGCAACTCACGGATAGCAAGTGACTCGCTTATATGCAACTCCCGAATAGCGAGTCACAAGGAAATAATTTTATGTCCTTTTGCTCTCTTAATTCTCATCCACATGCAAATCGACGATTGCACTCCGATTTTGCTCTCTTAATTCTCATCCACATGCAAATCGACGATTGCACTCTGATTAGATTAGATCACTTGATTTTCGATCGATTGGCTCACTTTTTTCGATCGTTGATCTAATTGCAAATGGATCGAAGCAAAACAAGCAACACCAAGCAACAAGAAGCAAGGAACAACAACAACACGATGCCGCGTCAGCTGAGCATGGATCCAAAGAACATTCGGGCAAGGGAACGAGCACGCGAACGCCGTGCTAGAGCCCAAGCAGCAGCAGCTTTAGCTGACATGGATCCTGCAACAAGAACACCAAGGGAGGAGGCAAGGGTTGTACAGCAAGCTAAAGACCTTGCAGCGATCCGGCGTGCGCGAGCTGTCATGCAAAGAGCTGAAGCAGCTGCAGCAGCAAAAGATGCTGGTGACTCAGACGACGACACACTGGAGCCTCCAGAGGAAGAGGAGGAGGACGACGATGACGACGATGACGAGGAGGACTATGAGGATGAAGAGGAGTATGAGGATGAAGCTGAAGATAATGGCCTAGGTGAGCTAGCTGCCTTAGCCTTAGCTTCTGATGATGAGGATGAAGTCCTAGATGACGACGACGATGGTGACGTGCTGATGGCTCCTCCAGTGACGCCACCCCCCCCAGCAACAACAACAATAACAACAAGAGGAAGAGGAAGAGTGATTCCCCGGCGAACAAGAGGACCGGCCCGAAGGGGACCGGATCCAATTCTACCCAATGATGTGAATGCCCCCACTCAGCTCTTAAGATACCACCGAATCTTGTTGGAGTTGATGTCCCATATTGCTGGAGGGCATGAATATGCCACCGACCGGGTGTTCAACCAGGAAGAGCTCAACACTGTTAAGCCAGATCACATCTACAAATGGATGTGTTTGAAGGTGTATGGGATGGAGGATCCAGGAATAGATGATAATCCAGTTGGTGGGCGATCTAGCACTTTGAGGTATTGGAAAAAAGCTATCTCCTACTTCATGACTAACACTGCAGCTTGGGATGAAACAAACGAGACAGGCAATCCTACTAGATCTATCAAGATCAATCGACTGATCAAAGCTGTGGCTAAGAAGGAAACCCGGCAGCTTGGCGTCGAAACGTCAGCTGATAGGGCTTTCACACATGAAGAGTTTGCTCAAATGCTTGACCTCACAGCCATTGGAGACAGCCTCCAAAGTCTCTGGCACATGGCAATGCTCCGAGTCCAGCTGCACTTGATTGCAAGAGGGGATGACACCTCACACATGAAGAAGGCAAACTTGCAGGTTAGTAGTACATACGCTGGCTATCTTACGATTCAGTTGAGGTGGTCGAAGAATGTCCATGATGAGGGAGATTGTCCATTACAGCTGCTGATGGGCGCTATGGATCACAGGTACTGTGTACTAATTGGCCTTGCTATCTACCTGGAGGCATGGCTTGGTAGTGGCGCGGGTCGGTTGAGTCAATGGCTGTTTGCTGAGGGAGACACAGACTCCAGGTCCCCACTGAAAGCCCAGAACAAGGAAGCCGACAAGTGCAAGACGGCCTATCAAAAGGCTCTGAAGGCTATCATAGAAGGTGATCAGTTTAGGCCCCTTGGAAGGCAGCAAAGGCTAGGGACTCATTCAGTTAAGAAGTGGGCTACAACTATGGCTAGGAGAGGAGACACGACTCGTGATGATGTTAACTACAGAGCTAGATGGAAGACTAGGAGTATGCAAGATTGGTACTTGGATGTGCAGTTGGACTGGCCAGATATCAATGCTGGTAGCAAGCTTTCCCATCGTGGGATTTGCTTGTACAAGGAGAAGGATGACAGTGGCCTAACAGATGACTGGCTTTGTGCTTCAGTAGCTCCTGCAATTCGAGGAGCCTTTGGGGATGACGTCGCTGCTATCCTAGCAAAGCCCTTGCTTTGGGCTTGCTTTGATCCTGCTGTTGCAGATTATATCCCCCTTGGACTGAAGCAACAGATTGTACGGCGATATGAGCTGTTGCAAGGGAGACTTGAGGATGGGGTGAATCCTATTCGTAGAGCTGAAGTTGTTGCTTCCAATATCGATGGCATTGTGTGGCTGGATGAGATCCCTGAGGGTGAAGAAGGAGATGGTGGAGGCGCGTTTGGTAGAGGTGGGCAGCAATGGAGGAATGCTATCTATGCCAAGCTATCCACCACTCAAACCAATGTAGCAGAGATTAGGAACCATCAGATCTCAGAGCTTGCTGAGCTTCGAAGGGAGATTAAGATTGTTAGTCAGATGGTTCGCGGGTTGACACTAGCACCAGCAGCGCGGATGAGAGTTGGAGGGTTCGGAGCAAGCAGCAGACCATCTGCAAATCCGCGTCAAGGGGCTCCGGTGGTAGAAAGACCAGCGCTCCTGTTTGATAGACCACAGACCATCCAAGCCTTGTGGGATGAGTATCAGAATGGCATTGGAGGGAGGAAGCCGGCAAGGGAGTTCACTGCCGTGGAACGAGGCCGAGTGAAGTACAAGTATTGCAATCGGAAGGTTCTTTGGGGATGTATGGAGCGCCTCCTAGACCGGGGGAATGATGTGAACACAGCCATTGCCAAGATCAAGAGGTGCTATGGAGACTGTACTATGACTCAGCTGATTCGGAAGATGCGCCCAGATGAGAGGCAGGGAGGAAATTTCCAGCTTCGTTGAGGGCGGCGGCGATTGTCAAGTGGAGGAGTGGAGTGTGTTGCTATTGGATAGGGGATCCCCCCCTGTTGTTGCTGATAGCAGGGTGTTTCGTAGTTCAAGTTTTCATGTACCGAGTGTAGGATACGATCGATCGATCGATCAATCGATTGTATTGGTCTCTAACTGTATTAGGGATTAGATGTTACATGTAATCAATGTCCTCGATGGACAATCTCTGTCGTGATATGAATCAAAATTATTTCTGTTTCTGTATGTTGGCGTGTTATTTGCAGTGACCTGACTTGGAATTTTCTTTGATACACATGCCAGCGGGCTTTGTGCTTCGATTCAATCGATCAATCGGATGATCAGATTGATCGGATGGCTGCTGATCGGATCGATCATCGATGAACAATCTCTGTCGTGATATGAATCGAAATTATTTCTGTTTCTGTATGTTGGCGTGTTATTTGCAGTGATCTGACTTGGAATTTTCTTTGATGCACATGCCAGCGGGCTTTGTGCCTCGAGGGAATGATGATCGATCAAGCAATCGATCGGATTGGCGATCGATCGATCGATGATCCAATCTTTCATCGATGAACAATCTCTGTCATGATATGAATCAAAATTATTTCTGTTTCTGTATTTTCACGTGTTATTTGCAGTGATCGGACTTGGAAGTTTTTTTGATGCAGAATTCAGCGGAGTTTGTGCCTCGCTGATGTGTAGCTTCTCTCGCTGAATATTTGCGCGCGCTTAATCTACACACGTAGAGTTCTACATGGTTTTTGTACTGTTGTATTTTGGGTTGTATTAAAAGAGTGCACCCTCACGATACACATAAAATGCAACCCGGGTTGAATTTTCCTGGCTGCGTGCAACTTTGTACTGCACGTTCTGTAGACTGAGATACCCCATTCTGCACCCTCCAAAAACAGAGGTGCGGTAACGTTTTTTTTATGAGCACCGGACAGTACAGGTTGCATATTCAACCTTAAGAGGGTTGCATTTTTAGTTGCTTTTTATTGCTGTATTTTAACACGAGGTGCGCAACTTGTGCAACCCACACCCTTGAGTACCGGCCCATTATTTCACTTTTTTTTGGCGACACTCGGTAAGACTCCACTGTGGTTTCTTAGCTCATTTCTTTTTGCCGTTCAACGCATCATCGAACGCCGCTCACTATTTCAACTCACTAAGCTCATATTTTCGATCCAAAGTAAACGAAAACACGTACGACTACTAGCAAGCAACAACAAGAAGCAAAAAGAAGAAGGTATGCCCCGAGTACTCAGTACAAATCCCCGAGCTGTTAGAGCCAGGGAACGGCGTGCTGCCGCCCGCGCCGCTGCTGCCAACACAGCAGCATTTGAAGCAGCCTTCCCCCTTCCACAACAAGGTCGTGGTCGGAGTTTGGAAGAAATCCGGAATGCTAGATCCCTTCTAGATCTTAGTAATAGTGGATCCGCCTCGTCAGCACCCGGATCTCCTACTACTGCTCCCCCTCCTCCTCCCCGCCCTCCCGCCGCCGGAACAAGAACAGCAAGAATAATTCAACGCTTGGAAACAAGCCAACGTGGCCGTTTGTCAACACTTGAAAGGGCTCGCGCTCAACTTGCCAGCAGAGAACAACAAGAAGAAGACCAACAAGAACCCCTTGAATCAGATGATGAAGCAACAGCAGCATCAAACGCGGACGAGGACGACGACGATGATACAGCAGCCACACCTCGACGAGGGGGCCGAGTTGCAGGACCAACACCTGTCCTACCAAATAATGTGAATGCTCCAACCCAAGTGTTACAATATCACAAGTCATTGCTGATGCTCATGGATTTCTTGCATGAATGCAAATATCCCACGGACAAGATGTTCACTACTGAGGAGCTTGCTGTCATTACACCCGAGGATATCTACAGATGGATGTGTTTCAAGGTGTATGGAAAAGAAGACCCTGGAACAAACGATAATCCAAGACTTGGTCGATCAAGTACTCTGATGTACTGGAAAAAGGCTATTTCATACTTCATGCCAAGCCATGCTGCCTGGAATGAAGCCACACGCGTAGGAAACCCCACTAAGTCACGCTGCATTAACAACCTTATTAAAGCAGTGAAGAAGAAAGAGACTCGACGCCTAGGAAAGGAGAGCAGAGCTGATCGGTGCTTCACAAATGAAGAGTTCCTGCAAGTGCTTGATCTAGCAAAGGGACACAGCATTGTTCAGCTTCGACACCAAGCAATGTTGAAGTTCCAGCTTCACATGATTGGTAGGGGGGATGATACATCCCATATGAAGAAGGTTAACTTGGAAGCCAGCCTAAACTATACCGGTTACATTACAGCGCAGATGAGATGGTCAAAGAATGTCCAGGATGAAGGTGACTGCCCAGTGCAGCTGCTAATGGGGGCTATGGATCATTGATACTGTGTTCTGCTTGGGCTTGCAATCTATCTGGAGGCCTGGCTAAGCACTGGCGCCGGTCGGTTGAGTCAGTGGCTGTTTGCAGAAGGAAATACTGTGTTTGATTCCTCTGTAAAGGTGCAAGATGCAGAAGCAAATTCTTGCAAGACCACCTATCAGAATGCTCTCAGGAGAATCATTGAGGATCCAGAGTTCGAACCTGTTACTGATAGGAAGCTTGGGACTCACTCTGTTAAGAAGTGGGGTACTACTATGGCGCGCAGAGCAGGAGCTACTAGGGACGATGTCAACTACAGAGCTAGATGGAAGACTAGAGGCATGCAAGAAGACTATCTGGATGTACAGTTGGATTGGCCCGATATTAATGCAGCTAGTAAGTTGTGTTTTAAGGGCATCTGTCAGTACAAAGAGAAAGATGGTAGTGGTATTACAAAGGAGTGGCTGTGTAGTGCTGTCGCGCCAGCAATTAAATCCAAGTTTGGCCCTGCAGTCGCCACCACTCTTGCAAAGGCCTTGCTTTGGACTTGCTTTGATGGAGCAGCAGTTGATTTGGTTCCTCCTGGACTGAAGGGGCAGATACTTAATCGGTACAGCCTTTTAGAAGAAAGATTGGAGGATGAAGTGAATCCTATTCAAAAGGTTCGAGTGATTGCTTCAAATAATGATGGGGTTGTGCACTTGGATGAAATCCCTACGACAGAAGATGAGATTGCTCGGGGAGCACGAGGGCACGGAGATCAATGGAAGAATGCTATCTATGCTAAGATGTGTACCACACAGAACCATGTTGCAGAGCTCAGGAACCATAACATTGCAGAGATAGCAGAGATGAAGAGACAGATGAAGCAGCTGCAACAGATTTTTAGGGGGATGGCAATAGCGCCGGCGCGTCGTCTTGGAGGAGGGAGAGGGAGAGGGCCGGCTGTAGTGGATGCAGCGCCCGGGCTTCCAGAGGAGCAGCGACCTGCAACCTTGTATGCCACTCCAAGAACCATCCAAGCCTTGTGGGATGAGTACCAAAATGGAATAGGAGGGAGGAAGCCAGCAAGGGAGTTCACTGCAGCTGAGCGCGGGCGTGTGAAGTTCAAGTATTCCAACAGGAAAGTTGTGTGGAGTTGTATGGAGAGGCTCTTGAATCGTGGCAATGATGTGAACACTGCCATCAGCAAGATCAAGCGTGTTTATGGGGATGTGTCCATCACAAAGCTAATCAAGGCAATGCGCCGTGATGAGAGGAGTGGAGGGAATCCTACACTTCGATGAGTAGCAGTGGCAGCGGCAGCGGCGATTCTAATTGATGATCAACGATTTGTTTGATCGATCGATTTGTTTGATCGATCGATTCGTTTGATCGATTCGGTCGGCAATCGATTGTTGCTGGTGGTTCGATGGTTGGTCTGATCGATTCAATCGATCGATTGATGGAGGAGAGGAGTGGAGGAGTAGCTTGTTGGATAGGGGATCCCCCCCTGTTGTTGCTGATAAGCTCTGTTTTTTGGTTCAAGTTTTTTCATGTTCTTTGTTGCATGCGCCGTCTTGTGTGCTGTAATCGCAGGCGGGTTCGATCGATCACCTGTCTAAGTCAATGTTAGTGTCGGGTAACATGTCAGTCATAGATAACAGTATTATTTGTACACATTTACTTCCATCTTCTTGTACCTCAGCTCGGAAAGCGAATGGTCAATTTTTGGAACTGTCTTGTTGTTGTTGCCGGTCTTGTTGCCGGTCTTGTTGAGTATTCAAGAAGGTTTGGTCGGCGGGTTTGATTGATCACCTGTCTAAGTCGATGTTAGGGTCGTGTAACATGTCAGTAATAGATAACAGTATTATTTGTACACATTTACTTCCATCTTCTTGTACCTCGGCTCGGAAAGCGAATGGTCGATTCTTTGCTCTGTCTTGTGAGCACTCTTGTCTTAGTGAGTTCTTTTCAACGTTCCAACAATTTTTTTTTCGATACTTAGTGTGTTACACAAAAAGGTGCGGTGTGCTCACCAAACGTTACCTCTGTAGACTTCTACATGGTTTGTGTACTGTTGCATTTTAAGTTGCGTTTTTAATGTGTACTCTCACGATACACATAAAATGCAACCCGGGTTGAATTTCCCTGGCTGTGTGCAACTTTGTACTGCACGTTCTGTAGACTGAGATACCCCATTCCGCACCCTCCAAAAACAGAGGTGCGGTAACGTTTTTTGTACAAGCACCGGACAGTACAGGTTGCATATTCAACCTTAAGAGGGTTGCATTTTCAGTTGCTTTTTATTGCTGTATTTTAACACGAGGTGCGCAACTTGTGCAACCCACACCCTTGAGTAACCGCCCATTATTTCATTTTTTTTTGGCGACACTCGGTAACACTCGGTAAGACTCCACTGTGGTTTCTTAGCTCATTTCTTTTTGCCGATTGCAATTCAACGCATGATAGAACACTCACTTTTTCAACCCGCTCACTTTTTCAACTCACTAAGCTCATATTTTCGATCCAAAGTAACCGAAAACACGTACTAGTACGACTAGCAAGCAACAAAGAAAGAAGGTATGCCTCGAGTACTCAGTACGAATCCCCGAGCTGTTAGAGCCAGGGAGCGGCGTGCTGCCGCCCGCGCCGCCGCTGCCAACACAGTAGCATTTGAAGCAGCATTCCCCCTTCCCGCTGGCCGGAGTTTGGAAGAAATCCGGAATGCTACATCCCTTCTAGATTTTGCTGGTGGATCAGCATCCGGATCTCCTAGTACTACTAGTACTCGCCCTCCTCCTCCCCCCCCTCCTCGTCCTGCCAGAACACGAACAGGAAGAATAATTCAACGTTTGGAAACGGGCCAACGTGTGCGATTGGCAACACTTGAAAGGGCTCGCAGTCGACTTGCTGGACGACTTGGAGATCGACAACAAGACCAACAAGACGAAGACCAACAAGAACCCCTTGAATCTGACGATGACGACGCAACAGCAGCATCAAACGCGGACGCAGACGCGGACGCAGATGGTGTGGAGGACGATGACGATGATACAGCAGCCACACCTCGACAAGGGGGCCGAGTTGCAGGACCAACACCTGTCCTACCAAATAATGTGAATGCTCCCACCCAAGTGTTACAATATCACAAGTCATTGCTGATGCTCATGGATTTCTTGCATGAATGCAAATATCCCACGGACAAGATGTTCACTACTGAGGAGCTTGCTGTCATTACACCTGAGGATATCTACAGATGGATGTGTTTCAAGGTGTATGGGAAAGAAGACCCTGGAACAAATGATAATCCAAGACTTGGTCGATCAAGTACTCTGATGTACTGGAAAAAGGCTATTTCATACTTCATGCCAAGCCATGCCGCCTGGAATGAAGCCACACGCGTAGGAAACCCCACTAAGTCACGCTGCATTAACAACCTTATTAAAGCAGTGAAGAAGAAAGAGACTCGGCGCCTAGGAAAGGAGAGCAGAGCTGATCGGTGCTTCACAAATGAAGAGTTCCTGCAAGTGCTTGATCTAGCAAAGGGACACAGCATTGTTCAGCTTCGACACCAAGCAATGTTGAAGTTCCAGCTTCACATGATTGGTAGGGGGGATGATACATCCCATATGAAGAAGGTTAACTTGGAAGCCAGCCTAAACTATACCGGTTACATTACAGCGCAGATGAGATGGTCAAAGAATGTCCAGGATGAAGGTGACTGCCCAGTGCAGCTGCTAATGGGGGCTATGGATCATCGATACTGTGTTCTGCTTGGGCTTGCAATCTATCTGGAGGCCTGGCTAAGCACTGGCGCCGGTCGGTTGAGTCAGTGGCTGTTTGCAGAAGGAAATACTGTGTTTGATTCCTCTGTAAAGGTGCAAGATGCAGAAGCAAATTCTTGCAAGACCACCTATCAGAATGCTCTCAGGAGAATCATTGAGGATCCAGAGTTCGAACCTGTTACTGATAGGAAGCTTGGGACTCACTCTGTTAAGAAGTGGGGTACTACTATGGCGCGCAGAGCAGGAGCTACTAGGGACGATGTCAACTACAGAGCTAGATGGAAGACTAGAGGCATGCAAGAAGACTATCTGGATGTACAGTTGGATTGGCCCGATATTAATGCAGCTAGTAAGTTGTGTTTTAAGGGCATCTGTCAGTACAAAGAGAAAGATGGTAGTGGTATTACAAAGGAGTGGCTGTGTAGTGCTGTCGCGCCAGCAATTAAATCCAAGTTTGGCCCTGCAGTCGCCACCACTCTTGCAAAGGCCTTGCTTTGGACTTGCTTTGATGGAGCAGCAGTTGATTTGGTTCCTCCTGGACTGAAGGGGCAGATACTTAATCGGTACAGCCTTTTAGAAGAAAGATTGGAGGATGAAGTGAATCCTATTCAAAAGGTTCGAGTGATTGCTTCAAATAATGATGGGGTTGTGCACTTGGATGAAATCCCTACGACAGAAGATGAGATTGCTCGGGGAGCACGAGGGCACGGAGATCAATGGAAGAATGCTATCTATGCTAAGATGTGTACCACACAGAACCATGTTGCAGAGCTCAGGAACCATAACATTGCAGAGATAGCAGAGATGAAGAGACAGATGAAGCAGCTGCAACAGATTTTTAGGGGGATGGCAATAGCGCCGGCGCGTCGTCTTGGAGGAGGGAGAGGGAGAGGGCCGGCTGTAGTGGATGCAGCGCCCGGGCTTCCAGAGGAGCAGCGACCTGCAACCTTGTATGCCACTCCAAGAACCATCCAAGCCTTGTGGGATGAGTACCAAAATGGAATAGGAGGGAGGAAGCCAGCAAGGGAGTTCACTGCAGCTGAGCGCGGGCGTGTGAAGTTCAAGTATTCCAACAGGAAAGTTGTGTGGAGTTGTATGGAGAGGCTCTTGAATCGTGGCAATGATGTGAACACTGCCATCAGCAAGATCAAGCGTGTTTATGGGGATGTGTCCATCACAAAGCTAATCAAGGCAATGCGCCGTGATGAGAGGAGTGGAGGGAATCCTACACTTCGATGAGCATCGGCGATTGCTGCTGGATGGATTCGTTCGATGGATTTGTTCAATGGATTCGTTTGATCGATTCGTTGGTGGTTCGATTGTTGGTCCTATCGATTTGTTGCTGTACGTTGGTTCGATCGATTCGTTTGTTTGTTCAATGGAGGAGGAGGAGGAGTAGCTTGTTGGATAGGGGATCCCCCCCTGTTGTTGCTGATAAGCTCTGTTTTTTGGTTCAAGTTTTTTCATGTTCTTTGTTGCATGCGCCGTCTTGTGTGCTGTAATCACGGGCAGGTTTGATCGATCACCTGTCTAAGTCAATGTTAGGGTCGTGTAACATGTCAGTAATAGATAACAGTATTATTTGTACACATTTACTTCCATCTTCTTGTACCTCAGCTCGGAAAGCGAATGGTCAATTTTTGATCTGTCTTGTTGACGGTCTTGTTGCCGGTCTTGTTGCCGGTCTTGTTGAGTATTCAAGAAGGTTCGGCGGGTTTGGTTGATCACCTGTCTAAGTCAATGTTAGGGTCGTGTAACATGTCAGTAATAGATAACAGTATTATTTGTACACATTTACTTCCATCTTCTTGTACCTCAGCTCGGAAAGCGAATGGTCGATTTTTTGATCTGTCTTGTGAGCACTCTTGTCTTAGTGAGTTTTGAACGTTCCGACGATTTTTTTCGATACTTAGTGTGTTACTTAGAGTGTTACACAAAAAGGTGCGGTGTGCTCACCAAACGTTACCTCTGTAGACTTCTACATGGTTTGTGTACTGTTGCATTTTAAGTTGCGTTTTTAATGTGTACTCTCACGGTAGTACTTCGTAGTACTCGTACGATTATGATAATGGACAATCTTGCACTGAGTTTTGTTTTCTAGGTAGCGTCCTTCCCAGGTATGAAAAGAACCAAGCCAGGAGTCACAATGTAAAATATCATCGTTATTTGTTTTTGTCGCCTAATGACTGTTATTATTCATTGTACAGGCTGTAGACTTACCGGTACAAGTAGGAAGTGAAAGAAGCTTCCCAAAAATTATTTGGTCGAGGATTGGCAAGATTTGCACTGTCTTCAAATCTGGCGAGTTTTTGGGTTGACGATTTCGTTATATTTTGGTTGTGGATTGGCAGGATTTGCACTGTCTTTCAATCGGGAGATTTTTTGGGTTAATGATTGAGTTATATTTTGGTCCGGGATTGACAAGATTTGCACTGTCTTCAAATCTGTTGAGTTTTTGAGTTGATGATTGAGTTATATTTTGGTCTGTGACAGGCAAGATTTGCACTTTCTTCAAATCTGTTGAGTTTTTGGGTTGATGACTGAGTTATATTTTGGTCGGGGATTGGCAAGATTTGCATTATCTCCAAATCTGGTGAGTTTTTGGATTGATGATTGAGTTATATTTTGATCGTGGATTGGCAGGATTAGCACAGTCTTCAAATCTGGTGAGTTTTTCGGTTGATGATTGAGTTATATTTTGGTTGGGGATTGGCAAGAATTTCACTGTCTTCAAATCTGTTGAGTTTTTGGGTTGACGATTGAGTTATATTTTGGTCAGGGATTGACAAGATTTGCACTGTCTTCAAATCTGGTTAGTTTTTTGATTGATGATTGAATTATATATTGGTCCTGGATTGGCAAGATTTGCACTGTCTTCAAATCTGTTGAGTTTTTGGGTTGACGATTTCGTTATATTTTGGTTGTGAATTGGCAGGATTTGCACTGTCTTTCAATCGGGAGAGTTTTGGGTTAATGATTGAGTTATATTTTGGTCGGGGATTGACAAGATTTGCACTGTCTTCAAATCTGTTGAATTTTTGAGTTGATGATTGAGTTATATTTTGGTCCGTGACAGGCAAGATTTGCACTCTCTTCAAATCTGTTGAGTTTTTGGGTTGATGACTGAGTTACATTTTGGTCAGGGATTGGCAAGATTTGCACTATCTCCAAATCTGGTGAGTTTTTGGATTGATGACTGAGTTATATTTTGGTTGGGGATTGGCAAGATTTGCACTGTCTTCAAATCTGGTGAGTTTTTGGATTGATGATTGAGTTATATTTTGGTCGTTGATTGGCAGGATTAGCACAGTCTTCTAATCTGGTGAGTTTTTTGGTTGATGACTGAGTTATATTTTGGTAGGGGTTTGACAAGAATTTCACTGTCTTCAAATCTCTTGAGTTTTTGGGTTGATGTTTGAGTTATATTTTGGTAGGGGATTGGCAGGATTTGCACTGTCTTGAAATCTCTTGAGTTTTTGGGTTGATGGTTGAGTTATATTTTGGTCGTGGATTGACAAGATTTGCACTGTCTTCAAATCTGTTGAGTTTTTGGGTTGATGTTTGAGTTATATTTTGGTCCGTGACAGGCAAGATTTGCACTGTCTTCAAATCTGTTGAGATTTTGGGTTGATGACTGAGTTATTTTTTGGTTGGGGACTGGCAAGATTTGCACTGTCTTCAAATCTGGTGAGCTTTGGGGTTGACGACTGAGTTATATTTTGGTCGGGGATTGGCAAGATTTGCACTGTCTTCAAATCTGGTGAGTTTTTGGGTGGAGGATTGAATTATATATTGGTCCTGGATTGGCAAGATTTGCACTGTCTTCAAATCTGGTGAGTTTTTGGATTGATGATTGAGTTATATTTTGGTTGGGGATTGACAAGATTTGTACTGTCTTCAAATCTGTTGAGTTTTTGGGTTGATGTTTGAGTTATATTTTTATTATTTTCCTTCTGAATCCGATTCGTTGAGAGTCTGATTCAAGGACTTCTGACGAACAGCAACGCTGTGTTAGTGTGTTAGTAGACGAACGATTGTACTCTACGCGTGACAATTGTGTTTGGATACTTTCGGCAACGGATAATCGGACTACAGGCGAGACTAGGGAAACGCCAGATCTCCTCTTGCTGTGACTTATTCAGATTGCAGCGAGACAGACCTTAGTATGTAGATTACAAGTAGTTGGTAGCAACTAGTGTGAATTTTGGGATTTAAATCAGTTGAATGTTAAAAGTATGAGATAAAGTGAAATCTTGCCGAAATGCAAGATATCTCTTTTATTGAGATGAATACGTTGCAACTGCTGTTGCGTAGTGCTGAGATTACTCGCTGATTACTTCCGTACATGTATTAGTCGTTGACCATATATATTTGTATGCATGTATATGTATTGCGTGAGAATCACATGCCAACGGTTTTCTTCTCTTGTTCCGTTAGGAAGACTCCATGAAATGTTTATCATTAAGGTCAGGAATTGCTCCTGTAGCTCGTGTGATATTTTATGAAATCAGAGTTTGCTCACCGAAGAACAATGGCAATATCGTAAGACAGGGATTGCTCACCGTTTATGCGCGATGGGAATCGATGCGCCGTGGGAATTGATATGCCGTGGGAATCGATTACTTAGATGGATACGGGACTCATTGATTCGTGCGCATAGGAAATCTACCCTTTGGTAGCTTTGGTACTTCTGGTCACAAAAGGAATTTAATACTCCCCATGTCTCCTTGTGAAGGGTCATCACGCTCTACATGATGCTTCCATCATCCTGGAGAAGGTCACCAGTATTACCACAGAAGTGGAAGATGGGCCTGAGCAGTGGATACACAACTGAGTGACTCCAATGCTTGGTGAGAATGTCTGCACAGTTATCCTTACCTGGGATGTGCATCATTAAAATGAAACCTCTCGCTATCATGCTCCGTACGTAGTGAAGTGATAGAATGTTATGACGCTTATGCAACCTTGCGTAAGGAAAGGTCGACGTCTGGATCATCTTTTCGTTGTCACCCCAAGAGTATGAGATATCATGTACTCGTGTTCCTAGGTATCGGAATGAGTGGCGTAGGTCGACAATCTGTTCGATGCAAGTTCTTCCTGCAACAAATTCAGCTCCAAAGGTGGCTGTTTCCGTAGTAGACTGCTTCTTCGAGAACCACATCATGGGAGTCTTGTTCGCGAAATGAAGAATGCCGGTAACGGCCTTGCCACTGAGAATATCATGCATGAGGTTGGCATCATAGAAGTGTGATAACACTACTGTCTTTCCAAGCGGTGCAGGAGCGTCGTCAGGTAGCTCCTCAGAATGCTCCCCATAGACGGTATTGGACCAGTCGATGGTGTCAGGTTTAGTCAATATAAAATTGGGCGGTTCCACGCGGAATCTGATTTTAAAATGTCTAAACTTGGAGATATATCCATAGATACGTTTAGCACGTTCGAGATGCCCATCTCGTGGCTGAGCTCTGAAACTTGAGAGCGTCATCACGGCTGTTTGTACATCGAAACGGCCAATAGCGATGATCCATTGCAGTGAACCGATCATACTTTGGTATTTCTGTATACCGGTTTCTTCAAGAAAGGCTGAGGAGTCCAATTCAGGATGATCGTTCTCCGCGATGGGTGATCGGAACCTAGTGTTAGGTTTGCATCCGAACATTTGTTCGTAAGATGCTTCCATCTTTTCGATGAACTTTATGGGATTCATGCACAGAACACCATGCTCGTCGCGCTCAAATCCACATCCTAAATGAAAGTTCATGGGTCCGGATCCCTTTAATTTGAAGTTATATGGTGACGATTGCAATATCTTCAAGAAGGAATTGGGATCTGCCATGCAGAGACATAGGTCATCGACATATGTGCATATGAGCTCATATACACGTTCACCATGCTTGTTCGTTCCGGGTTTGAGGAATATTTCCGGTTCTGCGCGGGATCTTTCGAAGCCGAGTTCGATGAGACAAGCCGCGAGTAAGTCTCCAAAACACTTGCCTGAAGATCTGAGACCATATAGGGCTTTGTAAATGACCAACAGGTGACCCTCCAGCGATCCGAATTCGGGACCTGCCTTGATGCATACTTTCTCGCAGGTGACTGCTTCTAAGTAGGCGTTACCTATGTCGGTACCCCATGCTTCTAGATCGTTGAGTTCAGCTAGGAATAGGCACATACGTAGACCGCGAAGAGATACGACGCCTGCGTAAACACTGTGGATAGGAGCCTCAGTGAGATTACCGTTAGCAACGAGGCGAGCCTTGTGTCTTCCGTCGTGTTTGACAGCGTATATCATGTGTACCTTGATCTGTTGGAATCCCGTGGGAATGGAGCTTGTCTTGTATACGCCTTTATCAATGAATGTATTGTATTCATTGAGTTGTGCCATTTCCAGAGTGGTGGCATCTTCCCATTTGGTGTTCCCGTTGGCTTGATCAAATCGGAGGGCTTCTTCGTGGTTACGAGGCACTTTGAATCCATATTGATACTGCGGAGTGGTACGGAAAGAACGTAGTTTGGCTTGGTGCACGAGTCGATCAAGTTTCTTGGTTCGTCGGGCTAGGTTGGTGATTCTCCTGAGACGTTTCCAACCTGGGAGGTCAAGCAAGTTGTTGTCTTTCCCATATTTTGCAACGGTGACTGGGTCATCAGCCGCAATATTGGCCAGAGGTTCATATGTGCGTTCCATATTCTCCCATTCAATCCAGAGGTTATACTTGGAACCTTTATATTGAGGGTGCTTGTTATCCAGTGTACCTTGGTGTCCTAGGATGCGGCGAAACGACCAGAGTTTGCCGTCTTCTTGTGTTGAATCACGATGTATGTAATTCATGACGTCATTGTATGCAATGATATCATCAAGTTCGTCATCGGAGTGTTTGCACTTGAACTTGATGAAGTCTTTATTGCGTTCAAGACTGTCTTCAACATCGACAATGGTGAGACGTTTCCGGGTGCCATCGAGATTGGTTACAAGGAAGGAACGTCCTTGTAGATCGGTAATCGGGATCGTAGGAATGGTAATAGGTTTACCATCATCGTCAAATTGTGCGTTACCTTCTTCGTCGGTAACAACTACCTGTGATGGGTCTACTGAAGGAGTAGCGGGGTTGGTGTGTGGAGTTGTGACGTCACTAACATCAAAGTATGCTAATTCCGGAGGATCAAAATCATCTTCAGTAAGGAGAACGCCATCGGATGTCTTGCTGAAGATGTGTGTCGTAGGAGGACCATCAAAACTCTCCCCATAGTTGTTAGGGAGTGGAGAAGGTGACCAGCTTGGGCTGTCATCGACCTTCTTATAAAGAAAGCTCGGTAACGAGGGGTGGGCGGGTGGTTGAAGAATTGGTTGAGTGCCAGATGCGTGGGGCGTGGTATCTGTTGGTGCAGATGGAACGGTGTCATCCGCGGTGTCACAATCAGCAGGTGAACCGTTAGAGGAAACTGAGCTGTTTGGTTTAGCAGACTCGTCAATGAGTTTATTCTGATTGGTATGCTCCCCATGTTTGAAAGCTGGAGCTTCTCCAGTGGCGTATATACGGGGTAACGAATCTTTTGCGTTACGCCATTTGATGAAACCATCATCAGTAAATAGGCCCGCGCGTTTGTTACGTGACTCAGGCGTAAGAGCAGATCGAACACCGGACCGGTCAAGTAACTTGTTGGTAACGGGATCCCAGATTCGGAAGCAGAGTCCATTGCCAACATGTTCGGCGATGCCGACGAAATGACCTAGGCGTTCGGTAGACTGGGTACCAAAAGGAGAGTCATTGGTTTTGAAATACACAGGTTCAAACCAGAAGAAACTGGTGTATGCGCTGATATCGCCAAGTGTACCGGTGGCAATGAAGATCGGGTGTTTATCAGACAGCGTAGGATCAGAAACAACATTGAGGAGACCCGCGACGTATGTCATGCACAGTAGCCATAGGTGTGGTGGTGTGCCGGTACGATCCATGACGCGATTGACAATGCGTTTGAACGTTTGGTATCGTCGTTCGAATTGATTCTGGTGTTGGTGATACGGTTCACTTTGCCAGAGTCCAATCCGTAACATTTTGAGGTAATCGAGGACCTTCTTACTGGATTGATAGTTACCGTGGTCGCAAAGGAGGCGAAGGGGCCTGCCCCATTTTTGAACAAAGTTCTGGAAGCAGGATAGGAAATCGCCGGTGGTACGCATTTCCTCAACGTGTATAATATGTGATTTGCGGCCAAAGAGGATCTGAGCAATCTTGGAGCCACCATCAATTGCTGGGACATCTGAATAGACAGCATTGGACATAACATCGTCATTGAAGGGGCAAACGTTCATGGCCGGTTGAGGGGAATGAAACCGTTTGAAAATGTTTCCATCAGGGCTAGCCGCTAACGAACCATATTGGGTTGAGTTTTCAAAAGTAGCTTTGATGCGATCGGTGGAAACCCAACAAAAGAAAGGCTTCAGGGATAAGTAGTCATGTTTGGTGGGGTATCTTTTCGCGGGGCGTAGCTGCAATACGCGTAGTATCACTGGCAGTACAATCTGTCGGAAACGCAGTGACTGTTCCAGAGACTGCGGGTAGCGCGCAGCATGCAAGACGTTCTTGATGAGCGTAGTCGGTGGAAGTAAGCCAAAAGGAGCGATTGTTGGCCCTATGATCATCAATAGGAAGAAAGGGAGATCGAGTGGAATGGCTGGAATACGAACTGAGGGATGTGACCGTGGAGGACCCGGGAGAAACGGAGATAACTAATCCTTCAAGACAGCGTGGGTTCCCATATTCGTCGTAATCGGCATAAGGGAGTTGCTGTGGTTGGGGAGGATATTTCTGGAGAAATTGTTCATCCTTTGCACTGATCGTGGTATCGAGAACAGATGGGTCCCAATGCTTATCGGATGTCATGATAACATGTGGGAGCGTGTCAAATTCAACAGTCGTATACTTTCGCATCGCAAGGTATGGTAAACCGTGTCGTATGCTAAGAGGCAGTGCATAGCCATCGGAAGTAGTGATGACCTGTCCTCCGCCTGCTTTGATGGACGTGTCGTCTACAATGGAAAAATATGCCTCCATCTGGCCGGATGACAATATAGAAGGATGTCGTCCTGTATAGGCACATTCATTGAAAATAAGAATGACGGGGCCTCTGTTTGACATGGAATATGCTCCGCATGTAGCAATGGGGATGTTTTGTACCTGATGATTGTTAATGCCGGTGACGTTAACATATCGTGGTGGAATATCCCTGGAGATGAGACATGCATCATAACCGATGATGCAGCCATTTGCGCCGCGATCGACCATGGCAAAACCAGGGCTAGTAACCGTAGTTTTGTGTATGCGGTATGTGTATGACGTTACGGGCCCATCATTAGGAAAGGTGAGATCATCCTCGGGAGTATACCACTGGTGAAAATTGGCGGAATACGATGGTGTTCCGACAGGTATTTGAGTGTCACCGTCCTTTTTGTACTGAATGTCAGGGTTGTTTGAAAGGAATCGAGCTGGATGCGCGGGTGACACGGAAGACTTGAGAGGTCGCTGGTCCTTAGACGAGGAGGTCGTTGATTTGTATACACCTAGAGATGCATGGAAAATGCCTCTACGATCATTCTCTACAGCAGGATGGAGGTCTGCTGCGGAATTGGCATGCTCATCCTTGGTCAAAGTATCGTCTTCTTGAAAAGATACCGAGTGATCATGTTGGTATGCCTTTCGGGAAATGGGTTTGACACTGTTGGGGTCAGGTTGGTCCGTGTTAAGTAAGTCGTGTCGCAATGAGGCAACCATGATTTTCTTTCCTTCCGGAGAAAAACTGAGCCAACTCTTCATGTCCTGACGTGACAAGGCCTTCCATATGTTTGTAGGCAACCTTGTGGTAGGGTCAGGGGTACGTCCAGCCTTGAACACAGCATAATCTTGATAGTCTCCTTCAAATTCGATGGGAAGAGCATAGTCATCATGGTGTTGGATCGAGTCAGAAGAGAAATCATGAACGTGTGCACGTACGGTCGACCGAGGCGCAGACATCGCAGACTGGGAATCAAGTCGAGTTGCTTCGAGTAAAAGCGTGATTTTAAGATCGTGGATAGCAGCGGCTTCGGCAACTGCATCCGTTACGGTGCTATTCGTCCCACCTGGATCCTTGACTTTGGCAAACTGTTCGCTTAGCTGGAAGCTGGAATAACATGCCTGACACAATGCTGATTTTACAGTGTGATACTCGAGGGGCTTGTTGGGAGGACGGAGCTTGTTGAGGTGATTCAATTCATCAAACCAATGTGTGATGAATTTCACTTTGGATTCCTTCCAATTGTTGAGGTTCAACTTGAGCAACGCTTGTAGCTGGGTCGAGTTGTCGTATACCTTTGCTTTTGATTGGCTATGAAGGTTTACGAAGTCGAAGTAGGCCTGGCGTCCATCACGAGTGGTAGAATGACTGTGTACACATGATGCAGAAAGGTCACTCTTGAAGACTTCCAACATTAGTACCCAGAAGAAGGCACATTGTTTGATGTAGAGATCACGGGTGTAACCCACAAGCGTGGCTGGAGGCCAAGTTTCATCGAGGAATGTCTCTGTATCGATGTCGTATGCTTCGAGTTTAGCTTTGAAACCGACTAGCCAGTGTTCGAATCTCGAGTCATTCGTGAGGGGTGTAAAGGACTTTTCATCTCGTGCTTTTCGGCACCATGATTCGTACTTTATAACAACTGTAATTCCGGATTATGAGTTAATTAATCTATTTTCTGTTTTTCGGATACTTAATCAGGTTTCACATGCAACCTCGTGTTAAGCAATCCTCCATCATGAGACTGCACGTGCATTCCCGTGTTGTAGATTAACTAATATTTCATCGGTAAATTCGTCGGAGAAACTTGTCTCATTTGTTTGTTTCTAACATAATTGGGCTTCGTGTATCCACTTTGTATGTCATTGATATTTCCCATATTTCACTGACATACACATGTATATCATTGACATACTTAATATTTGTCATTGACATACTTAGTATCGGATCCTAAGCCTCTGAATTTTCGTGTACTACTTTCTTGTGATATTTCGCTGTGTCCGATTCTTCTATCAATGATCTATTCATTCAATCGTGACTCATTTATTCAGTCATCGTGACCATCAGTTTGTTTTCTGTGATAGACTTCCTTCGGTGCCTATGTTGCCTAATTGGTCTTCATATGCCCAAGTGTCTACCCATCAGTATCTAATCTTGCTCTTCGTGTTTCACGGAGCTTCGTAGTTAGTTAGCGTTTCGCCGCGTATCTCATTTACGTATGTGCACGCGCGTCACTCTGCTTTCTTATTCGTTCATATTTAACCGCACGTAACGTTTATATCTTGTTTTTTACTTAACAACATGATTTGCCGGTTGTTCTCCCCTAAATCCATGACCTTGGTTTAGATTCCTATTAAATTTTCAGAGGGAAGCATACAACATAATTTTTAGACATGGATTTTTAGTGTGGTTGTTTTATTACTGAATTTTGGTACTTAGCTTCGTTTTTACATTGTCATGAATTCATTTAGAAGATTCCTGAATGCATTACTGTTTAACGGCTTGGTCAGAATGTCTGCGTAGTTGTCCTGTGAGTTGATATGGCTGATCGATACGACTTTTCCAGCTTGGTGTTGTCTGACGAAATGGTAGGCCAGTGCGATTGACTTCTTGTTGAGTGAACTTGCCGGATTGGTGGAATTGATTACTACACTTTTGTTATCCACATAGATCTCTGCTGGTTTGGTGATTACAACTCCCATCGATCTAAGGTGGTATCTGAGCATGATGGCCAATGCAACCGCGTCTTTCAGGGCAGTAAATTCAGCTCCAAATGTACTGGTATGGACCGAAGTTTGTCTCTTTGACTTCCAGTAGACTGGCATACACCCAACGAATGCAATCAATCCAGTGATACTCCTTCCAGTAACCAAGTCGTGTGCATGGTCGCTATCACAAAATATGTTCAAGTCCATTTCAGGAATTAGAGGCACCGGGAACATTGGATCCAGTTCTTCCTTGTAATATTTGTAATGATGTGTGAATTCTTCATACTTGAGTTTGACATCACCGTTTGAGCTGATCCTTGGAGGTCTTGAATCCACTAGAATTCCTTTCTTCTTGTATTTCTTCAAATATCCCAAAATGTGTCTAGCCATCCGCAAATGGCCCTCTCTTGGCCCAGCTGCAAATCTTGATAGTGATGATACTGCAAACGCAATGTCGATTCTTCCAGATAGCACCAACCACTGTCCTAGACCAATAATATGTTGAAATTCCTTGTGTTCAGATACGGACAGTAATGGAGAATCATCCAGTTCAGGGTGACAATCTGTTTTCATTGGAAGATTTTCTTTCTTGAGGGTCACTGAATGTTTTTCTTGATATTTCCGAATTACTTCACTGATATATTTCGTAGAGTTCATCAACAATCGACCATCTTTGATTCTTGTAAGACTTGTACCAAGGTAATACTGAGGTTCTGATTCGACATTTCTCAATGCAAATTCTTGTTCAATTCTGGCTATCCAATCTTGGGGCTTCTTTCCTATTACCATAAGATCATCAACATGAGTACCAATGTATGTGTAACCTTCTCCTTCCTTTTGCAGCCATAAATCTGGGTCTGCTCTTGACGGTCGAAAACCCAAGTTCATGAGTGTATCAGCGAGGAAATCCATAAAAGCTCTACCACTACCTGCCAGTCCGTACAGTGCTCTTTGTATTTCTACCTTGCATCCTTTCTTTTCACCAAACTCATCTCCAGCCCACACCCATACTTTTTCTTGAACCGGTGCAGTTGGGAAAGCATTTCCCACATCTGCAGTCATCAAATCCAGTTGTTGGTGTTGTGCAATTAGGAATAATAAGTACACAGATAAACTGTTGATTTGACTGGAGTATGTATTGTATTCACTCGAGTCGACTCTGTGACCACCTGCTACTAATCGGCTCTTGTACCTGCCGTCCTCGCTCTTGATATCCCAAATCATCTGCAATCTTGCCTGTTGCCAACCTTCTTCTTTTGGAAATTCTTTTTCTGCTGAGTGATATTTGAAACATTTTAGTCGTTCCAAATTATCCATCTCTTTCTGTATTGAGTCTTTCCATTTTGTATTGCCAGCTTCCGCATCGAATTGCATACATTCTTCATAGGTATTTGGAATCTTCTGTCCAAACTTTTCACGATTCTTTTTCTTTGCCATTCTTTGATTCCTGGATGGTTTCTTCTTGACTGCGCGTTGAACACTCTTGTGTATCAGGGACTTCATAAATTGTATTCTTCTGA
Organism: Pseudo-nitzschia multiseries; assembly: GCA_037355745.1. Taxonomy (NCBI): domain Eukaryota; phylum Bacillariophyta; class Bacillariophyceae; order Bacillariales; family Bacillariaceae; genus Pseudo-nitzschia; species Pseudo-nitzschia multiseries. The sequence continues at coordinate 27,581,405 of CM074782.1, read as the reverse complement.
CAATACCAGATTGTTGTTTTATGACTTGCTCTGCCCATACATTCAACGGCCTGTTATTTCCTCTCCTGCTTTCAACAATGTATTCCTTGATATACTTTGCACACGCCAGTGGTTGATCTTTCTTCAATTGTGGGAATGGAGTATTCAAGACTGTATTGCCTTGTAGCTCATCGATGTATTGTGCCTTGAATACCAAAATCCCATTTTCCCAGAAATGATCTAAAATCTTCCGGAAATCCATATCCAAATTTACTTCTGTGCTTTCCAAGATATCCTGATGTGTTTCAGCATTGTTGCATCCATCTATATCACTCGGTAACATTTCTTCTTCCATGTCTAAGGGGTTTCCTTCTTCATCGACATCAAGCTCCCCTGAAGTTGTATTGCCATTTTCATCTCTGTCTTCCATTGGATTGGTGCTAGTAGAATTTTCCATTCCTTCAGAGCTCGCGACAAATTTCTCCCCTGAAGATAATAATGGGACTTCATCAGTGCTCTTGATATCTTCCATGTTCTGTTGGTGCTCTGACAGGGAAAGAGTAAACTTCTCTGCCTCCGGGTTGTCGTTCACATATTCGTCTTTGGTGCCAATTTCCTTGCGCCTTGTTCTAACTACCGATCTCATCAACACTTGCCTTTTCTGTTTTGGCGTATCTGGTTCAGTCAGAATATAGTAGGTCATTGCATCACCCGTTGATTCCGCAAAACCTAGAAATCTCCCTTTCAACATGTTGTTTTTGGGGCTCTTGAATCTTGGCTCAAAATACCACACTGGTTCATAGAAATGAAATCGCAGGTGAGAGATATCAGGTGTCCACCCTTGGTGCAATTCGAGGGGTACTTTCCAATTCAGAGACTTTCGGGCTGCCAAATTGTTAACTGACACACACCATTTTGCACACCAATGTGCTAAACTGGTTGGCGCTTGAAACATACGTAGGCTGTTTTGTACCATTTTGGACAATCTTCCCCATTCCGCTTCACACAGGTTCTGATGGCTGTGGTGTGGTTCACTTGTTCTTGTTTTGATCATATTTTCTCGGAGAATTTGAGTCCACTTTACACCTGTTTCAGATCTTGCATTATCACTGAGTATAGTATCTGGTGCACCATGTTCTCGGAGGTAATCCTGTAGCGCATTTGTACATTGAGATTCTGTTTTCAGAGGGTGAAAAGACCAAAGCTTTGTCTTAGTGCCACTGAAAAATTGTCCCCCGTTGTGTCCTTGAGATGTCTTTTTCGAGAAATATGTGTAATCCGTGCTCACTGTTTCATTTTGTCTTCTGTAATGAAATGCCTTGAATCTTTTCCTGTAATGTTTCCTGGGGACTTCTCGATTTTCTTCTTCAATTTCTTCATAGTGTTGGGTAGTATTTTCCAATGTTTTCAAAACAGTTAATTCTGGTAACATAGCAAATCGTTTTCTTAGTTCCAGCATTGGAAGTTTTGCAAATTTGAACGTTTCTCTTGCTCTCTTCCTTCTCAACATTGGATATTTGCGCATGTCCGGTGGTGCTGGGCTATTCAACTCGAATTTATCCAATGTATCCACTTCCCCTTCTGTTGGTTTGGTAATATGAAAATAAACTTTTTCATCGTCATATGAAAATGGTAAGAATGTCGTTCCAATTGTAATGCCGCATTTGCTCAACTGTGGTTGCACTCCATTCACCAGCACTCCATGGTCACCCATATCAATTGTTGTCAATAGCGATTCACCATCAGTTTGATCTTTATCCTTGGTGACAAATGTTGCATAGTGAACCACTAAAAGTACTGGGTCTTCTCTTCCTGGAATAAAAGCCTTCGTTACAGCACTGCAAACCGGATGCTCCACATAGGCCTTGGTATCATTACTCATATACGGCCTCATTGCAGATGTCATTCCAGTTTCTCCTCCAATTCGAAGCCATGCTTGTTCTGTAACCGTTGGTCTTCTTCCTCCACCACTATCAATAACTGCAATATTGTCATTCTGTTGAACTTCTCTGTATCGATGTATGTTGGCGGTGCTTGCTGAATTAGTTCGTGTTGTTCTTCTAGGTCTTCTTCCTTGGTAGATTTTTCTGGTTGCTTTTTGTCGATCACATCGTTCTTTCTTGATATCATTGTTGTTGCCTTCTTTTTCATCGTCTGAATCAGGTTCCGTTCTTGCCACAAGATCTGGTACATCTTCTCCATTACAATTCACATCCTCATCCTCATTTTCACTATCCTCATCGTCAGTTTCATCAGATTTCATTTCCATCTTATTTCGTCGTGTTGTATAAAAGTACGATGATGCGTTTCTTCGTGGTGTTGAATTCGCTGTATTCTGCGTCGCCTGATCCGAATTCGCTGCATTCTGTGTTACTTTGGTATCGTAAAAGTACGATGATGCGTTTCTTCGTGGTGTTGAATTCGCTGTATTCTGCGTCGCCTGATCCGAATTCGCTGCATTCTGTGTTACTTCGGTATCGTCCCCCCCAGAATGTAGTCGAAATCGGACCGTTTTGAGGGCAGTAGAGCCTGGAGGGAATAATTCAGTTTCATCAATCGTTCCAATGCTATCTTGATCGCTATCGGCATCCGCAGGAGCCGGCGAGGTCGTCGGCGGTGACTCGAGCGTAGGTGAAGTTGGTGTCGGCGCTGACTCAATCGTGGGCGAATTTGACGTTGTTGGAGCCATGACGCGACGCACTCTACGTTGACGGCTAGTCGATTTAGGTATGAAGTGATTCATTCCATCATCTTGTGGAGAACTAACAATGACACCCTCTGGAGTAGATGGTAAAGTATCACTGTGTCGGACGGCTTGATTGTATTTTAGCACCCAGTCACGATGAAGTTGAGATAGTTCCTGCCATGTGTCTGGAGGGATTCTGATGATACCTTTGAGGTTAGGGTGAATCGTCCCTGTAAGAGTGCCTGTGCCGGAGGAACCCGTACGTTGTCTTTTGTTAGGACCATCAGGAGTGCGGCGGACGCGTTTGTGGCCTCCTCTGTTGCTATCAAATGCAGTGCGAGCAAGTTCTTCATCATGGATGCGAAGCTTAATAATCATTTCTTCTAGGGTCCTGTCAGTTTTGTGTTCCAGCAGTTCTTCTTTGAATCTCTCCAGGTTGGGGTCACGAATATTTCGAGCAAAGATACTTTTGGCATCCCATTCATTCATGTGGTATGGTGGAATTTTTCGGAGTTTATGGTAGGTCAATTCAAACGTGTTAATGTACTCGGAAATATTGCCATTGGGATGCAACAGGTTGTATCGTAGACAAAGCTTCAGTGTCTCAGCGTAAGATTCTCTCCGGTTATCAGAATCATACCAGCCCAATAGTTCTTGCCATGCCGCGTGACCATCAAAGGTATCTTCATGCTTGATTATTTTGGAATGGGCACTGCCACCACTACATGCCGACAGCAATGTTCCCCAAAGTGCTTTGTTCTTGGTTGGTGCATTTCGAGCAGCATCTGCATCATTCATAATCTCCTCATGTCCTGTGGCCGCAAAGGTAGCTGTTGCATCGGATTTCCACTTGGTCCAGTTTTCCTGTTGGCCGTCAAAATCATGGATTGGTTTTGCCTTGAGTAACTGCTGACCCATTGCCTTTTCTTTGGCCGACCTCACTTCTTGTCTAAGCGCTTCCATCTCGTCATCCTTGTTGCGTGATTCTTGAATTGTTTGTCTGAGAGTGTTCATTTCTGCTTCATATCTCCTTTCTTTTTCTCGTCCTCGTGCTCTTGCAGCTCTCATTTCTTCTTTTAGTGCATTGATTTCTTCCATTTGACGTTTGGCTTCTGCTGCTTGTCTTCTGAGATTAACCAGTTCTGCATCTCTGCGTCTGCCAGGTCTTGAACCACTATTATCATCGTCACTTTCTGATGATGAAGAAGATGAAGATGAAGACGAAGACGACGATGATGCATAGTTGGCCCGTCTTGAGCGTCGTTTGCGTCGAGTCGGGGAACTGTTTGTTGTCGATGGAATCTGGGTATCCTCATCCTCGCTTGTATTTTGTGGTACATCCGGTACTTCATTCTGTTTCCACCAATCATTATTTCTCATCATGTAGAAAGCCGGGTAGGTGACTGCACCCAGAGTTTGAAAGAATCTGTTAGTAAAGGTTGGCATGTTGTCGTGTATTTTCTTTTCGGTTGTTACGTATTTTTATTTTTGTTTCTTGTTATGTATTTTTTATATTTATTTTTGATATTCTTCTTTGTTGTTCTAGCCAATTCTCAGTAGTATCTGATATATTTTGTTCAAGATAATGGCTTATTCCAGTAATTTCGTACGGGGGTATTAGATTTCAATGGTACAAATACGTATAGAATTTTCTTCAAGTTCGCGATCGATAAATTCTAAGATCAATTTTCGTTAGTAGGAAATTTCTCGTAAGAAAATACTTCCTGACTCGTAGGTATGTTTGACACTCCGGAATGGATTGTAACTTGTAGGTATGTTTGTTAGATAGACTTCGTATGAAGCTGCGACTGTTAATCAACAACTGTAATTCCGGATTATGAGTTAATTAATCTATTTTCTGTTTTTCGGATACTTAATCAGGTTTCACATGCAACCTCGTGTTAAGCAATCCTCCATCATGAGACTGCACGTGCATTCCCGTGTTGTAGATTAACTAATATTTCATCGGTAAATTCGTCGGAGAAACTTGTCTCATTTGTTTGTTTCTAACATAATTGGGCTTCGTGTATCCACTTTGTATGTCATTGATATTTCCCATATTTCACTGACATACACATGTATATCATTGACATACTTAATATTTGTCATTGACATACTTAGTATCGGATCCTAAGCCTCTGAATTTTCGTGTACTACTTTCTTGTGATATTTCGCTGTGTCCGATTCTTCTATCAATGATCTATTCATTCAATCGTGACTCATTTATTCAGTCATCGTGACCATCAGTTTGTTTTCTGTGATAGACTTCCTTCGGTGCCTATGTTGCCTAATTGGTCTTCATATGCCCAAGTGTCTACCCATCAGTATCTAATCTTGCTCTTCGTGTTTCACGGAGCTTCGTAGTTAGTTAGCGTTTCGCCGCGTATCTCATTTACGTATGTGCACGCGCGTCACTCTGCTTTCTTATTCGTTCATATTTAACCGCACGTAACGGTTATATCTTGTTTTTTACTTAACAACATGATTTGCCGGTTGTTACTTTACCTGCTGAGGGGACTTTTTGTTACTTCCCGCCGGAGGAGGTGGTGGGTTCAGAACAGATTCGTTACGTAAGCGTTGGGCACGCTCTCCGCGGAATGCCTGGAATTCCCTGTATGTATATGACTTTACATCTTTCCAGTCCTTCTCGTCTTCTCCTAGGTCAACACCTTCTTCTTGTAGGTCGATAGCGAAGTCCGCAAGTGCTTCTATGCTCCTTTGGATGGATCAAGGGATATGCGTTGCCAATCCTCGCTCCATATAGGTAAGTTCGCGTGCAAAATCCGGTTCGATAAGTGCGTCGAGGAACGACTTCCATTCGCATAATCCGCCTTCTTTGAGAGCTAAGCACAACTTGCTAGTAATCTCACTTGTTACGTTGAGTAATGATATGAGTATCTTTCTCATATCAGCATCGAAGCTGGGAAAGCGTTCGATAGTGGTGACTTCGGCGTCATTCTTCTCTTCGCCTCCGAGTGCATTGACGGCCATTACCGGTACCGGTATGTTCGGCATCTGTGGTGGTTCGGAGCCTTGGAAGGAAGTGCGTGGTAACTGAGAATGGGAACTGCTTCTTGTGCGATGTGCGACGTGCATATGCCAGCGTAGGGATTATGTTCAATTCCGTTCCTGTTCCTTCTTGTGTGCAAGCCCTCTTAGAGCTTGCGACTGTTAATCTATTATTTTCCTTCTGAATCCGATTCGTTGAGAGTCTGATTCAAGGACTTCTGACGAACAGCAACGCTGTGTTAGTGTGTTAGTAGACGAACGATTGTACTCTACGCGTGACAATTGTGGTTGGATACTTTCGGCAACGGATAATCGGACTACAGGCGAGACTAGGGAAACGCCAGATCTCCTCTTGCTGTGACTTATTCAGATTGCAGCGAGACAGACCTTAGTATGTAGATTACAAGTAGTTGGTAGCAACTACTGTGAATTTTGGGATATAAATCAGTTGAATGTTAAAAGTATGAGATAAAGTGAAATCTTGCCGAAATGCAAGATATCTCTTTTATTGAGATGAATACGTTGCAACTGCTGTTGCGTAGTGCTGAGATTACTCGCTGATTATTTCCGTACATGTATTAGTCATTGACCATATATATTTGTATGCATGTATATGTATTGCGTGAGAATCACATGCCAACGGTTTTCTTCTCTTGTTCCGTTAGGAAGACTCCATGAAATGTTTATCATTAAGGTCAGGAATTGCTCCTGTAGCTCGTGTGATATTTTATGAAATCAGAGTTTGCTCACCGAAGAACAATGGCAATATCGTAAGACAGGGATTGCTCACCGTTGATGCGCGATGGGAATCGATGCGCCGTGGGAATTGATATGCCGTGGGAATCGATTACTTAGATGGATACGGGACTCATTGATTCGTGCGCATAGGAAATCTACCCTTTGGTAGCTTTGGTACTTCTGGTCACGAAAGGAATTTAATAATTTTGGTCCGTGACAGGCAAGATTTGCACTGTCTTCAAATCTGTTGAGATTTTGGGTTGATGGTTGAGTTTTATTTTGGTCGAGGATTGGCAAGATTTGCACTATCTTCAAACCTGGTGAGTCTTTGGATTGATGATTGAGTTATATTATGGTCGTGGATTGGCAGGATTAGCACAGTCTTCTAATCTGGTGAGTTTTTTGGTTGATGACTGAGTTATATTTTGGTAGGGGTTTGACAAGAATTTCACTGTCTTGAAATCTCTTGAGTTTTTGGGTTGATGTTTGAGTTATATTTTGGTAGGGGATTGGCATGATTTGCACTGTCTTGAAATCTCTTGAGTTTTTGGGTTGATGGTTGAGTTATATTTTGGTCTGGGATTGGCAAGATTTGCACTGTCTTCAAATCTGGTGAGTTTTTGGATTGATGACTGAGTTATATTTTGGTCAGGGATTGGCAAGATTTGTACTGTCTTCAAATCTGGTGAGTTTGTGGAGTGATGATTGAGTTATAGTTTGGTCAGGGATTGGCAGGAATTGCACTGTCTTCAAATCTCTTGAGTTTTTGTGTTGATGGTTGAGTTATATTTTGGTCTGGGATTGGCAAGATTGCACTGTCTTCAAATCTGGTGAGTTTTTGGATTGATGATTGAGTTATATGTTGGTGGGGGATTGGCAAGATTTGCACTGTCTTCAAATCTGGTGAGTTTTTGGATTGATGATTGAGTTATATGTTGGTGGGGGATTGGCAAGATTTGCACTGTCTTCAAATCTGGTGAGTTTTTGGATTGATGATTGAGTTATATTATGGTCTGGGATTGGCAGGATTTGCACTGTCTTCAAATCTCTTGAGTTTTTGGGTTGATGATTGAGTTAAATTTTGGTCAGGGACTGGCAAGGTTTGCACTGTCTTCAAATTGGGTAAGTTTTTGGGTTGATGATTGAGTTATATTTTGGTCTGGGATTGACAAGATTTGCACTGTCTTCAAATCCGGTGAGTTTTTGGATTGATGACTGAGTTATATTTTGGTTGGGGATTGCCAAGATTTGCACTGTCTTCAAATCTGGTGAGTTTTTGGATTGATGATTGAGCTATAGTTTGGTCGGGGATTGGCAGGATTTGCACTGTCTTCAAATCTCTTGAGTTTTTGGGTTGATGGTTGAGTTATATTTTGGTAGGGGATTGGCAGGATTTGCACTGTCTTGAAATCTCTTGAGTTTTTGGATTGATGATTGAGTTATATTTTGGTCAGGGGTTGGCAAGATTTGTATTGTCTTCAAATCTGGTGAGTTTGTGGAGTGATGACTGAGTTATATTTTGGTCTGGGATTGGCAGGATTTGCGCTGTCTTCAAATCTCTTGAGTTGTTGGGTTGATGTTTGAGTTATAGTTTGGTCGGGCATTGGCAGGAATTGCACTGTCTTCAAATCTCTTGAGTTTTTGTGTTGATGGTTGAGTTATATTTTGGTCTGGGATTGGCAAGATTGCACTGTCTTCAAATCTGGTGAGTTTTTGGATTGATGATTGAGTTATATGTTGGTGGGGGATTGGCAAGATTTGCACTGTCTTCAAATCTGGTGAGTTTTTGGATTGATGATTGAGTTATATTTTGGTTGGGGATTGGCAAGATTTGCACTGTCTTCAAATCTGGTGAGTTTCTGGATTGATGACAACTGAGTTATATTTTGGTCGGGGATTGCCAAGATTTGCACTGTCTTCAAATCTCTTGAGTTTTTGGGTTGATGTTTGAGTTATATTTTTGTCGGGGATTGGCAGGATTTGCACTGTCTTGAAATCTCTTGAGTTTGTGGGTTGATGGTTCAGCAGTTATAGTTTGGTCTGGGATTGGCAAGATTTGCACTATCTTCAAATCTGGTGAGTTTTTGGATTGATGACAACTGAGTTATATTTTGGTCGGGGATTGCCAAGATTTGCACTGTCTTCAAATCTGTTGAGTTTTTGGGTTGATGAGTGAGATGGTAGATGATGTGGATGTATTCTGACCAATCAACGTCGTCATCCGTTTCTTTGGTCTTCTTTATTTATTTGCTGTCGTTGCAGTTGAGAAATACAATCAGACTTTTTCGAATCGGTACAATTTCTACATGAATGAGCTGGACTTAATTACTCCGTTACAATTTGTGGTCGTTGTTGAACTGTGAATACGATAGCAAGTAATTACCAGTAGCTCGTACACTTCTTGCTTGTTCTTTTGAATTTGCAATAGAACTCGTGCGGATGACGTCACTTGAATAGTAGTATAGACTGATTGGTAGGATAGGTATACAAGTACGTATTTTGCTTGTAGTTCTAATAGCTCGTAATTACCAGTAGCTCGTACACTTGCTTGTTCCAATTTACTTTGAAAAAAAGACCTTGCGCGATTGACGTCACTTGAATAATAGTAATATAAATCGATTGGTATGATTGGTATGAACGTAGATAGCAGCTTGCTTGTAGATCTGGTAGCTCGTAATTACCGTTAGCTTGTACAGCTTGCTTGCTCCAATTTGAAAAAGAACTCGCGGGAATGACTCACTTGATTGGTAGTATAGATCAATTGGTATGATCAATATGAAGGTAGGTAGCTTGCTTGTAGATCTGGTAGCTCGTAATTACCTGTAGCTCGTACAGCTTGCTTGCTCCAATTTGAAATAAAACTCGCGCGAATAACTCACTTGATTGGTAGTATAGATCAATTGGTATGATCAATATGAAGGTAGGTAGCTTGCTTGTAGATCTGGTAGCTCGTAATTACCTGTAGCTCGTACAGCTTGCTTGCTCCAATTTGAAATAAAACTCGCGCGAATGACTCACTTGATTGGTAGTATAGATCAATTGGTATGATCAATACGAAGGTAGGTAGCTTGCTTGTAGATCTTGTAGCTCGTAATTACCTGTAGCTCGTACAGCTTCTTGCTTGCTCCAATTTGAAATAAAACTCGCGCGAATGACTCACTTGATTGGTAGTATAGATCAATTGGTATGATCAATATGAAGGTAGGTAGCTTGCTTGTTGTCGGTAATGAGTAGGGCCTCTCTATCATATTTGTTCCACTCCACGTATAGGGCGCGTCTGCGTTTCCATAGTTTATACGCGTCCGAGGTGAGCTCTATTGTGCTATCGAGTTCTTGGGGCTCTGTCGGTGCCGTGGGATATTCGGCTCCGGCGTCTCTTGCCTTGTATTGTTCCTTACTCTCCAATAGGAATGCATACCCACTTCCTTGTAGGAATTTGATGGATACTACTTCGGCCAATGCGTTGGCTAGGGTCTTTTTGAACTCGTACACGTCCACACTCGTCGGGACTGCTATGGGCTTCAATTGGATCTCATCCAGGTGGTCTTTAACCCCAGTGTAATCCTTCTTCTTGACCATCTCGTCGTCGGTATCACTATCCTCACTGTCTTCGGTATAGTCGTATAGCAACCTGTTCTGTGTTTGTAACTGTGTGTTTTGTTCTTCTGTGTATTCGAGTATAATAACTGGTAATTTGAATTATGATCTAATTAGGTTAATCTAAGAATCCGGACCTCTATTGGAGTATTCCGCGTATTCTCGTGTTAGCCCTTTTGTTAACACACGCAATCTCTTGTTGTTTGCTTATTAAGCGATCGATCGCTTAATTAAGCGATTCAGATATTCTCTGGATCAACTTAGTGAAGCGTGTGTAACCAGCCAGGTATATCAAGTCTCATTCGTTCGTGATGGATTAATCATGATAGTGCCTTGGCACTTAGTCATGGTAATCCCGTGTCACTTAGTGGATTGGTACAGTATTTAGCCTTAGCCGACTGTCCGCGATTACTTTACTTAATGATACTCGTCGCTGATTGTTAGATCTGTTTCTTATCATACTCAATTTGCCACATCCAACATACGGGTGCCGTAACCCGTGTATCTTTGGTTAGTTGCGGTTATACGTATTACGTATTCATAATACGTATTATGTATTCATGATACGTTTTACGTATTCATAATACGTATTACGTGTTTGTTATACGTATCGTATACGTTTTACGTATTACGTCCGGAATACGTATTACGTATTCATAATACGTATTTCATATACGTACGTATACGTAATACGTAATACGTAATACATATTACGTAATTTACGTTTCTTCACTTAACAACTCTAATTCCGGTTGTTCTCCCCGAAATGCATGCCATTATTTTGTATTGCCTTGGCAGATTTCATATCTAGTATAACATTTTGAATTGTTTACAAACAAAGATATTTTTAGGCATGGATTTGTGTTCGAGGAATTAAGTGGACAGTTATTATTGTTTTTACTCGATTTTATTTTGTACTTAACTTTACATCGTCATGAACTCGTTAAGCAGGCTTCTTAGTGCGGTACTGTTGAGAGGTTTTGTTAGTATATCCGCGTAGTTCCCATGGGACTTGATATGGCTGATGGAGATTACCTTTCCTGCTTGGTGTTGTCTGATAAAGTGGTACGCTAGTGCAATCGATTTCTTGTTGAGTGTACTTGCTGGATTGGTTGAGTTGATTACCACACTTTTGTTATCCACATGGATTTCAGTTGGCTTGGTGACTTGGATTCCCATGGATCGAAGTATTAAATTCCTTTCGTGACCAGAAGTACCAAAGCTACCAAAGGGTAGATTTCCTATTCGTACGAATCAATGAGTCCCGTATCCATCTAAGTAATCGATTCCCACAGCATATCGATTCCCACGGCGCATCGATTCCCATCGCGCATCAACGGTGAGCAATCCCTGTCTTACGATATTGCCATTGTTCTTCGGTGAGCAAACTCTGATTTTATAAAATATCACACAAGCTACGGGAGCAATTCCTGACCTTAATGATAAACATATCATGGAGTCTTCCTAACGGAACAAGAGAAGAAAACCGTTGGCGTGTGATCTCACACAATACATATACATGCATACAAATATATATATGGTCAACGACTAATACATGTACGGAAATAATCAGCGAGTAATCTCAGCACTACGCAACAGCAGTTGCAACGTATTCATCTCAATAAAAGAGATATCTTGCATTTCGGCAAGATTTCACTTTATCTCATACTTTTAACATTCAACTGATTTATATCCCAAAATTCACACTAGTTGCTATCAACTACTTGTAATCTACATACTAAGGTCTGTCTCGCTGCAATCTGAATAAGTCACAGCAAGAGGAGATCTGGCGTTTCCCTAGTCTCGCCTGTAGTCCGATTATCCGTTGCCGAAAGTATCCAACCACAATTGTCACGCGTAGAGTACAACCATTCGTCTACTAACACACTAACGCAGCGTTGCTGTTCGTCAGAAGCCTTTGAATCAGACTCTCAACGAATCGGATTCAGAAGGAAAATAATAGATTAACAGTCGCAAGCTCTAAGAAGGCTTGCACACAAAAAGGAACAGGAACGGAATTGAATACAATCCCTACGCTGGCATATGCACATCGCACATCGTACACGAAGCAGTTCCCATTCTCAGTCACCGCGCAATTCTTTCCAAGACTCGGAACCACCACAGATGCCGAACATACCGTTGATGCCCGGCAATGCACTCGGAGGCGAAGAGAAGAATGACGCCAAAGTCGCCACTATCAACCGCTTTCCCAGCTTCGATACTAATATGAGAAAGATACTCGTATCCTTACTCAACGTAACAAGTGAGATTACTAGCAAGTTGTGCCTAGCTCTCAAAGAAGGCAGATTATGCGAGTGGAAGTCGTTCCTCGACGCACTTATCGAACCGGATTTTGCACGCGAACTTACCTATACAGAGGGAGGATTGCCAATGCATATCCCTCGATCCATTCAAAGGAGCATAGAAGCACTTGCGGATTTCGCTATCGACCTACAAGAAGCCGATGTCGCTCTAGAAGAAGCCGATAGAAACTGGAATGATGTAAAGTCATATACATACAGGGAGTTCCAGTCATTTCGCGAAGAACGTGCCCAACGCTTGCGTAACGAATCTGTTCTGAACCCACCACCTCCTCCGGCGGGAAGTAACAAAAAGTCCCCTCAGCAGGTAAAGTACGAATCATGGTGCCGAAAAGCACGAGATGAAAAGTCCTTTACACCCCTCACGAATGACTCGAGATTCGAACACTGGCTCGTCGGTTTCAAAGCTAAACTCGAGGCATACGACATCGATACAGAGACATTCCTCGATGAAACTTGGCTCCCAGCTACGCTTCTGGGTTATACCCGTGATCTCTTCGTCAAGCAGTGTGCCTTCTTCTGGGTACTAATGTTGGAAGTCTTCAAGAGTGACCTTTCTGCATCATGTGTACACAGTCATTCTACCACTCGTGATGGACGCAAGGCATACTTCGATTTCGTAAACCTCCATAGCAAATCAAAAGCAAAGGTATACGACAACTCGACTCAGCTACAAGCGTTGCTAAAGTTGAATCTCAACAGTTGGAAGGAATCGAAAGTGAAATTCATTACAAATTGGTTTGATGAATTAAATCACCTCAATAAGCTCCGTCCTCCCAACAAGCCCCTCGAGTACCATACTGTTAAATCAGCATTGTGTCAGGCATGCTATTCCAGCTTCCAGCTAAGCGAACAGTTTGCCAAAGTCAAGGATCCAGGTGGGACGAATAGCACCGTAACGGATGCGGTTGCCGAGGCCGCTGCTATCCACGATCTCAAAATCACGCTTTTACTCGAAGCAACTCGACTCGATTCCCAGTCCGCGATGTCTGCTCCTCGGTCGACCGTGCGTGCACACGTTCATGATTTTTCTTCTGAATCGAGCCAAAACCATGATGACTATGCTCTCTCCATCGAATTTGAAGGAGACTATCAAGATTATGCTGTGTTTAAGGCTGGACGTACCCCTGACCCTACCACAAGATTGCCTACAAACATATGGAAGGCCTTGTCACGTCAGGACATGAAGAGTTGGCTCAGTTTTTCTCCGGAAGGAAAGAAAATCGTGGTTGCCTCATTGCGACACGACTTACTTAACACGGACCAACCTGACCCCAACAGTGTCAAACCCATTTCCCGAAAGGCATACCAACATGATCACTCGGTATCTTTTCGAGAAGACGATACTTCGACCAAAGATGAGCATGCCAATTCCGCAGCAGACCTTCATCCTGCTGTAGAGAATGATCGTAGAGGTGTTTTTCATGCATCTCTAGGTGTATACAAATCAACGACCTCTTCGTCTAAGGACCAGCGACCTCTCAAATCTTCCGTGTCACCCGCGCATCCCGCTCGATTCCTTTCAGACAACCCTGACATTCAGTACAAAAAGGACGGTGACACTCAAATACCTGTGGGAACACCATCGTATTCCGCCAATTTTCACCAGTGGTGTACTCCCGAGGATGATCTCACCTTTCCTAACGATGGTCCAGTAACGTCATACACATACCGTATACACAAAACTACGGTTACTAGCCCTGGTTTTGCCATGGTCGATCGCGGCGCAAACGGCTGCATCATCGGCAATGATGTGTGTCTCATCTCCAAGGATATCCCACCGCGATATGTTAACGTCACCGGCATTAACAATCATCAGGTACAAAATATTCCCATTGCTACATGCAGAGCATATTCCATGTCGAACAGAGGCCCCGTCATCCTCATTTTCAATGAATGTGCCTATACAGGACGACATCCTTCTATATTGTCATCCGGCCAGATGGAAGCATATTTTTCCACTGTCGACGACACATCCATCAAAGCGGGCGGAGGACAGGTCATCACTACTTCCGATGGCTATGCACTGCCTCTTAGCATACGACACGGTTTACCATACCTTGCGATGCAAAAGTATACGACTGTTGAATTTGACACGCTCCCACATGTTATCATGACATCCGATAAGCATTGGGACCCATCTGTTCTCGATACCACGATCAGTGCAAAGGATGAACAATTTCTCCAGAAATATCCTCCCCAACCACAGCAACTCCCTTATGCCGATTACGACGAATATGGGAACCCACGCTGTCTTGAAGGATTAGTTATCTCCGTTTCTCCCGGGTCCTCCACGGTCACATCCCTCAGTTCGTATTCCAGCCATTCCACTCGATCTCCCTTTCTTCCTATTGATGATCATAGGGCCAACAATCGCTCCTTTTGGCTTACTTCCACCGACTACGCTCATCAAGAACGTCTTGCATGCTGCGCGCTACCCGCAGTCTCTGGAACAGTCACTGCGTTTCCGACAGATTGTACTGCCAGTGATACTACGCGTATTGCAGCTACGCCCCGCGAAAAGATACCCCACCAAACATGACTACTTATCCCTGAAGCCTTTCTTTTGTTGGGTTTCCACCGATCGCATCAAAGCTACTTTTGAAAACTCAACCCAATATGGTTCGTTAGCGGCTAGCCCTGATGGAAACATTTTCAAACGGTTTCATTCCCCTCAACCGGCCATGAACGTTTGCCCCTTCAATGACGATGTTATGTCCAATGCTGTCTATTCAGATGTCCCAGCAATTGATGGTGGCTCCAAGATTGCTCAGATCCTCTTTGGCCGCAAATCACATATTATACACGTTGAGGAAATGCGTACCACCGGCGATTTCCTATCCTGCTTCCAGAACTTTGTTCAAAAATGGGGCAGGCCCCTTCGCCTCCTTTGCGACCACGGTAACTATCAATCCAGTAAGAAGGTCCTCGATTACCTCAAAATGTTACGGATTGGACTCTGGCAAAGTGAACCGTATCACCAACACCAGAATCAATTCGAACGACGATACCAAACGTTCAAACGCATTGTCAATCGCGTCATGGATCGTACCGGCACACCACCACACCTATGGCTACTGTGCATGACATACGTCGCGGGTCTCCTCAATGTTGTTTCTGATCCTACGCTGTCTGATAAACACCCGATCTTCATTGCCACCGGTACACTTGGCGATATCAGCGCATACACCAGTTTCTTCTGGTTTGAACCTGTGTATTTCAAAACCAATGACTCTCCTTTTGGTACCCAGTCTACCGAACGCCTAGGTCATTTCGTCGGCATCGCCGAACATGTTGGCAATGGACTCTGCTTCCGAATCTGGGATCCCGTTACCAACAAGTTACTTGACCGGTCCGGTGTTCGATCTGCTCTTACGCCTGAGTCACGTAACAAACGCGCGGGCCTATTTACTGATGATGGTTTCATCAAATGGCGTAACGCAAAAGATTCCTTGCCCCGTTTATACGCCACTGGAGAAGCTCCAGCATTCAAACATGGGGAACATACCAATCAGAATAAACTCATTGACGAGTCTACTAAACCAAACAGCTCAGTTCCCCCTAGCGTTTCACCCGCTGATTCTGACACTGCCGATGACACCGTTCCATCTGTATCCAACAAACAACCAGATACTACGCACCACGCATCTGGCACTCAACCAATTCTTCAACCACCCGCCCACCCCTCGTTACCGAGCTTTCTTTATAAGAAGGTCGATGACAGCCCCAGCTGGTCACCTTCTCCACTCCCTAACAACTATGGGGAGAGTTTTGATGGTCCTCCTACGACACACATCTTCAGCAAGAACCCCGATGGCGTTCTCCTTACTGAAGATGATTTTGATCCTCCGGAATTAGCATACTTTGATGTTAGTGACGTCACAACTCCACACATCAACCCCGCTACTCCTTCCGTAGACCCATCACAGGTAGTTGTTACCGACGAAGAAGGCAACGCACAATTTGACGATGATGGTAAACCCATTACCATTCCTACGATCCCGATTGCCGATCTACAAGGACGATCCTTCCTTGTAACCAATCCGGATGGCACTCGGAAACGTCTTACTATCGTCGATGTTGAAGACAGTCTTGAACGCAACAACGACTTCATCAAGTTCAAGTGCAAACACACCGATGACGAACTTGATGATATCATTGCATACAATGATGTCATGAATTACATACATCGTGATTCAACACAAGAAGACGGCAAACTCTGGTCGTTTCGCCGCATCCTAGGACACCAAGGTCCGCTGGATAACAAGCATCCTCAATACAAAGGTTCCAAGTATAACCTTTGGATTGAATGGGAAAATATGGAACGCACATATGAACCCCTGGCCAACATTGCGGCTGATGACCCTGTCACCGTTGCAAAATATGGGAAAGACAACAACTTGCTTGACCTCCCGGGTTGGAAACAACTCAAGCGAATCACCAACCTAGCGCGACGAACCAAGAAACTTGATCGACTCGTGCACCAAGCCAAACTACGTTCTTTCCGTACCACTCCGCAGTATCAATATGGATTCAAAGTACCTCGTAACCACGAAGAAGCCCTCCGATTTGATCAAGCCAACGGGAATACCAAATGGGAAGATGCCACCACTCTGGAAATGGCACAACTCAATGAGTACAATACATTCATTGATAAAGGCGTGTACAAGACAAGCTCCATTCCCCCGGGATTCCAACAGATCAAGGTACACATGATATACGCTGTCAAGCACGACGGTAGACACAAGGCTTGTCTCGTTGCTAACGGTAATCTCACTGAGGCCCCTATCCATAGTGTTTACGCAGGTGTCGTATCTCTCCGCGGCCTAAGTATGTGCCTATTCCTAGCTGAACTCGACGACCTAGAAGCATGGGGCACCAACATAGGTAACGCCTACTTAGAAGCAGTCACCTGCGAGAAAGTATGCATCAAGGCAGGTCCCGAATTCGGATTGCTGGAGGGTCACCTGCTGATCATTTACAAAGCCCTATACGGTCTCAGGTCTTCAGGCAAGTGCTTTGGAGACTTACTCGCGGCTTGTCTCATCGAACTCGGCTTCGAAAGATCCCGCGCAGAACCGGAAATATTCCTCAAACCCAGAACGAACAAGCATGGTGAACGTGTATATGAGCTTATATGCACATATGTCGATGACCTATGTCTCTGCATGGCAGATCCCAATTCTTTCTTGAAGATATTGCAGTCGTCACCATATAACTTCAAACTGAAGGGATCCGGACCTATGAACTTTCACTTAGGTTGTGGATTTGAGCGCGACGAACATGGTGTTCTATGCATGAATCCCATAAAGTTCATCGAAAAGATGGAAGCGTCTTACGAACAAATGTTCGGATGCAAACCTAACACTAGGTTCCAATCACCCATTGCGTGAAGAGAACGATCATCCCAAATTGGACTCCTCAGCCTTTCTCGAAGAAACCGGTATACAGAAGTACCAAAGTATGATCGGTTCACTCCAATGGATCATCGCTATTGGCCGTTTTGATGTACAAACAGCCGTGATGACGCTCTCAAGTTTCAGAGCTCAGCAACGAGATGGGCATCTCGAACGTGCAAAACGTATCTATGGATATATCTCCAAGTTTAGACATTTTAAAATCAGATTCCGCGTGGAACCACCCGATTTTATATTGACTAAACCCGACACCATCGACTGGTCCAACACCGTCTATGGGGAGCATTCTGAAGAGCTACCCGACGACACTCCTGCACCGCTTGGAAAGACAGTAGTGTTGACACATTTCTATGATGCCAACCTCATGCATGATATTCTCAGTGGTAAGGCAGTAACCGGTATTCTTCACTTCGCGAACAAGACTCCCATGATGTGGTTCTCGAAGAAGCAGTCTACTATGGAAACAGCCACCTTTGGAGTCGAATTTGTTGCAGGAAGGACTTGCATCGAACAGATCGTTGATTTATGCCACTCATTCCGATACCTAGGAACACGAGTCCATGATGTCTCATACTCTTGGGGTGACAACAAAAAGATGATCCAAACGTCAACCTTCCCTTACGCAAGGTTGCACAAGCGTCATAATATTCTGTCGTTTCACTACGTACGAAGCATGATAGCGAGAGGTTTCATTTTAATGATGCACATCCCAGGTAAGGATAACTGTGCAGACATTCTCACCAAGCATTGGAGTCACTCAGTTGTGTATCCACTGCTCAGGCCCATCTTCCACTTCTGTGGTAATACTGGCGGCCTTCTTCAGGATGATGGAAGCATCATGTAGAGCGTGATGACCCTTCACAAGGAGACATGGGGAGTATTAAATTCCTTTCGTGACCAGAAGTACCAAAGCTACCAAAGGGTAGATTTCCTATGCGCACGAATCAATGAGTCCCGTATCCATCTAAGTAATCGATTCCCACAGCATATCAATTCCCACGGCGCATCGATTCCCATCGCGCATCAACGGTGAGCAATCCCTGTCTTACGATATTGCCATTGTTCTTCGGTGAGCAAACTCTGATTTTATAAAATATCACACAAGCTACGGGAGCAATTCCTGACCTTAATGATAAACATATCATGGAGTCTTCCTAATGGAACAAGAGAAGAAAACCGTTGGCGTGTGATCTCACACAATACATATACATGCATACAAATATATATATGGTCAACGACTAATACATGTACGGAAATAATCAGCGAGTAATCTCAGCACTACACAACAGCAGTTGCAACGTATTCATCTCAATAAAAGAGATATCTTGCATTTCGGCAAGATTTCACTTTATCTCATACTTTTAACATTCAACTGATTTATATCCCAAAATTCACACTAGTTGCTATCAACTACTTGTAATCTACATACTAAGGTCTGTCTCGCTGCAATCTGAATAAGTCACAGCAAGAGGAGATCTGGCGTTTCCCTAGTCTCGCCTGTAGTCCGATTATCCGTTGCCGAAAGTATCCAACCACAATTGTCACGCGTAGAGTACAACCATTCGTCTACTAACACACTAACGCAGCGTTGCTGTTCGTCAGAAGCCTTTGAATCAGACTCTCAACGAATCGGATTCAGAAGGAAAATAATACGAAGGTGGTACCTCAACATGATGGCTAATGCCACTGCATCTTTGAGCGCTGTGAATTCTGCTCCAAATGTGCTGGTATGAACTGATGTTTGTCGTTTTGATTTCCAGTATACTGGCATTGATCCAACAAATGCAATCAGACCGGTAATGCTCCTTCCTGTTACCAGATCATGTGCATGGTCGCTGTCACAGAAGATATTTAAATCTAATTCTGCAATTAATGGTGCTGGAAACATCGGATCTAATTCTTCCTTGTAGTACTTGTATTGGTGAGTAAATTCTTCGTAGTTCACTGTCGCTTCCCCGATTGACTGGATTTTGGGTGATTGTGGGTCCACTAGGATTCCTTTCTTTTTGTATTTTTTCAAATATCCGAGCACATGTCTTGCCATTTGTAGATGCCCTTCTCTTGGTCCGGATGCGAATCTGGATAGTGATGAAATAGCATATGCAATGTATATTCTTCCGGACAATACTATCCATTGTCCTAGACCGATGATATGTTGGAATTCCTTGTGGCCCGATTCGTTGAGTAGTTCTGAGTCATCTAATTCTGGGTGGCAGTCCGTTTTCATTGGTAGGTTCTCATTTCGTAGAGTAATATTGTATTTGTCTTGATATTTCCTTAGTACTTCTGAGATGTATTTTGTGGAATTCAATAATAATCTTCCGTCCTTTATCCTTGTCAAGCTTGTACCCAAATAATATCCGGGTTCAGATTCGATATTTCTGAGTGCAAATTCCTGTTCGATCAATGCAATCCAATCCTGAGGCTTCCTTGACACTACCATAAGATCATCAACGTGTGTTCCAATGTAGTCGTAGCTTTTGTTGTCTTCACTCAGTTTCATCCAAAGATCTGGATCAGCCCTGGAGGGTCTGAATCCTAGATTCATCAGAGTGTCTGGAAAGAAATCCGCGTATGCGCGTCCTGAACCTGCTAGTCCATAGAGAGCTCGTTGTATTTCCACCTTGCAGCCTTTCTTGTCTCCAAATTCATCTGTTGCCCAGCACCATACTTTTTCTTGGACCGGTGCTGTGGGAAAAGCGTTTCCCACGTCTGCAGTCATTAGGTCGAGATTTTGGTGTTGTGCAATTAGGAATAATAGGTACACGGATAGGCTGTTGACTTGGCTGGAATATGTATTATATTCAGTAGAATCCACCAAATGCCCCCCTGCAACCAGCCGGCTCTTGTATCGTTTGTCTTCACTTTTGATATCCCAAATCATATTGAGCCTTGCTTGTTGCCATCCTTCGGACTTGGGGAATTCTTTCTCAGCTGGATGATATTTGAAACACTTGAGCCAATCTAAATTGTCCATCTCTTTTTGAATCGAGTCTTGCCATTTCGTATCTCCAGCAGCTTGATCGATATGAACACAGTCATGGTAGGTATTAGGAATTTGTAGTCCAAATTTTTCTTTGTTTTTCTTCTTGGCTTGTCTTTGGTTTCTAGACATTTTCTTCGGATTGGTGTTTCGACGTGGTTTTCTGGCTTGTAGTAATCGAATGCGGCGTGTAATTGCTGTATCTTGCTTGAGGACCGATCTTGACCAATCCAGTAAGGGGTGGCTACGCCTTCGGCCGCCTGCTTCGATGATGTATCTTGTGATGTATTTTGCACAAGCAACAGGCTCGTCTTTTCGTAGTTGGGGAAATGGAGTATTCAATACAGTGTTTCCTTCCAGGTCATCCAAATATTGTGATTTAAGGATCAGTATGCCGTCTTTCCAAAAATGGCCCAATATTTTGCGAAAGGTAAGGTCCAGGTTGGTATCATTACTTTCAAGTATATTATTGTGTGTTTCTGCGTCATTGGTTCCGTCGACTATACTAGGGAGGGCTTCCTGATTCGAATTTTCAATTTCATGCTGGGTTTCTGCATTCTCCTCTTCTTGCTCCCCTGGATCTGTTTGTTCAGATTCTGGTTGATCAAGTGGATTGTTGCTGGTTGAATACTCCATTCCCGTGCTAGTTGCATCAAATTTTTTGCCTGGCACCAATAATGGGACTTCATCCGTACTTTGAATATCGTTGAGATTCTGCTGGTGCTCTGAGGTTGATAGTCGGAATTCCGCTGCTTCTGGGTCATCATTCACATATTCATCTTTTGTTCCAATATTTTTTCTTCTTGTTCTCACAACTGATCTCATCAATACTTGTCGTTTCTCCTTAGATGATTCTGGTTCAGTCAATATATAATACGTCATTGCGTCTCCTGTAGAATCAGCAAACGCTAGGAATCTTCCTTTTTGCATGTTGCTTTTAGGTGATTTGAAACTTGGGTTGTACCACCATATTGGCTCGTAGAAGTGGAATCGTAAATGTGATACATCTGGTGTCCAGCCTTGTGATATTTCTTGTGGCACTTTCCATCCCGACGATTTTCTTGCGGCTAGGTTGTTGATTTGAACGCACCACAGAGAACACCAATTTGCCAATCCTATAGGGGCTTTAAACATTCTCAGGCAGTTTTGAATCATTTTTGACAATCGAGCCCATTCTGACTCTGCTGGATTCTGATGATGGTAGTGTGGCTCGGAAGTTCTTGTTTTGATCATATTTTGTCGCATGATTTCGGTCCATTTTACTCCCTTTTCTGATTTGGCATTGTCACTGATAATTGTATTGGGAGCTCCCCTTTCTCGAAAATAATCCAGTAGAGCATTGGTGCATTGTGACTCTGTTTTTAATGGATGGAACGACCACATCTTGGATTTTGTGCCTGCAAAGAATTGACCACCATTATGTCCTTGTGACGTCTTTTGGCTGAAGAAGGTGTAATCGGTGCTAACATCCTCATTTTGTCGTTTGTAGTGAAAGGCTTTGAATCATTTCCTGTAGTGTTTTCTTGGAATGGCCCGATTCTCTTCTTCGATTTCCTCGTAAAATTGGGTGGTATTTTCTAGTGTTTTTCTCACTGTTTCTTCTGGTAGCATTCCAAATCTCTTCCTCAATTCCAATATTGGTAGATTTCCAAAAGCAAATTTTTCCCTCGATCTTTTCCTTCTCAACATTGGGTACTGTCTCATATTCGGTGGTGCCGGCGAGTTTAATTCAAAGACTTCCAATTCATTCATTTCTTCCTCTGTTGGTTTTGTGATGTGATAATAGACTTTTTCGTCATCATAGCTGAATGGTAAGAATGTATTTTCAACCGTGATTCCACATTTGTCACTTATTTGAGGTTGCACTCCGTTTACCAATACATTGTGAGAACCCATATCCATGGTTGTGAGGAGTGATTCTCCATCTGTAAAATCCTTGTCTCGAGAGATGAAGGTTGCATAGTGTACTAGTAGTATCACTGGTTCCTGGCGTCCTGGAATGAATGCTTTTGTTGCTGCGCTGCACACCGGATATTCCACTAGATCATCATCGTCTTGTGACATGTATGGTTTCATTACTGATGTCATTCCTGTGTCTCCTCCTGTTTTAGTCCATGCCCTGGCTGTAACGGTTGGGCGTTTTCCCCCTCCACTATCAATTACTGCGATATTATCATCCGGTTTTACTTCACGGTAGCGTCTGAGTGTTTTCAGTTGTTGTTGTCTCCTGGGTGTACCCTGAATAGTCTTTTTCTTTCTCGCAATCGGTGGATTGGATTTACTCTGCCGTTTCTTCTTGCCAGTGTTGTTGCTATCATCGTCACTGTCGCTGTAGACCGCGGTTCGTTCCACTAGATCAGGTATTCCTTCCTCCTCACTATCATCATCGGTGCTCTCACTGTCACTTGTTTCATATGTGATTGGTTGCGTCATTTTCAAGCGTCTAGCCGTGGAAAAGAAAGATGCTGCTCTTGCCCTTCTGGTTGGATTTCTTCTAGGTCTGAGGCCTGTATTCTGTTGGTTTGCTGTTTGTGGCGTGCCATCGTCATCGTCATCGTCTCCCCCCTCAGAATGCAGGTGAAATCGGACTGTACGAAGTTCGGTGCTCCCTGGGGGGAAAAGGGCGGATTCATCGATGGATCCGATACTGTCTTCTGTATCCTCAGCAGGAGGTGGCAACGGTGCTAATGGACTTGTATGTGTAGGGGGTGCCGGTTTAGAGATTCGCCTGACGCGTCTAGGCCTGTTATTGTTGTTGTTGGCGCGGTAAATGTCGGTATTGTTGAGGCCATCATCCTGTGGAGCGCCAAGGGTGATATCAGCTGGTGTCGGCGGTGGTGATTCTTGGTGACGCGCAGATCGATTGTAAAGGAGAACCCATTCCCTGTGTGGTTTGCACAAGGTGGCCCATGTTGCAGGCGGGATTCGTAAAATACCTTTAAGATTGGGATAGACCGTAGTAAGGACACCGTCGCTGGCCGGTGGAGGTGCATATTGTTGGCGTTTTGTTGGTGGTTCTTGGGCTTCTGTAACTCTGCGAATAGAACGTTTATTGTCGTTTTTATCTGCTAGTAAATTCAATCGGAGTTCCTCATCTCGGATTCTAAGCTTCTGCACCATTTCCACCAGGTTCATCTTGGCTCGGCTTTCTTGGAGCTCCATTTTAAGTTGAGCCAGGTTGGGGTCCAATAGATTGCGCGCAAAAGTATTCTTGGCATCGCATTCTCGTATGTTGAACCATGGGATTTTACTCCCTTTTTGATAGATGCTCTCAAAATTGTTGATATAGTCAGAGATGTTGCCACCAGGGTGTAATCTAACCCCTTAGGGTGGTGGCCTCTGTCGAATCCAGGGGAATGTAGGCTTTGGTCTTTTGCAATTCCAGGGAGTCCTTGAGAGAGAGGGAATTGCCTTGTGTGGATATCATGGTGTCGTATGCGGCCACATTGGCTGCTTCCTCGTGTTCCCTTTTCAGGGTGGCTGCTGATCCTCCTGGAGGAGTGAAGGCTAGGGGGAGGATTCCATCATCTGCTACATCAAAGGGGTCAGTCCCATAGAAGTTACAATCTTGGAACCTCTTGAGTACAGCTGTCGTGACAAGGGGCGCCTGAAGGCCAAGGTTGTAGGCATTGGTGGCTACTTGGCTCTGTAGGATCATGTGGGTCTTCTCGTGTTTGCTCTTCTTGGCCCAGGCTGTGTAGACGGGGGGAAGATCTGCTTCAGTTGTTTTCCCACAGAGGAGGAGGAGTCTTTCAGTGTAAAGGGTGCCCCAAACTTCCCTGACCGAGTGCAGCTTGGAGGATTCTTGTCGTCTGTGGTCCAGGGACTCGCTCAGTCTTAGTTGCTGGTCTGCGAGTGCTGAGAAGGCTGCTGTGAGTGTAGGGTCTGCAGGCGCTGAACCTGCTAGGCCTGGGAGGTCTCGGAGGAGGACATTTTTTTTCATGTAGGCCCGGAGGTTGGCCTCAGCTCGGAAGGATGGCCCGGGTTCTAGGAGCCGGATGGCCCCCAGAAGAGTGGTGGGTTGTGTTCCCACTGCCCGAAGGGTGTCCAATAGTGGTTTGCAGATATCCTCCAGCCCGTGCTGGTAGATGTGAGGTTGGAGGACTTGGAAGGCCTGCTTCGGCGTGAGGCCTCTGCATAACACCAGTGGGACGAATTCAAAGGGTAGGAAACACACCTTGTGAGCCTGGAGCATTTCGGTGTGGGCGGTCCCTTCAGGGATGGCAGGAATTTAATCTCTATCTGGGTGTTGGGCTATGGTGGCCTCATGATGAGCCAGAAGGTACACCCGGCTAGCTGCGGCCCGCGACAGCAGGGCGACATCCAACTGCACCAGCTCACCCTCTTGTTCTTCTACATCATCGATGTAGCCGAAGGCTCGGCCTCGGTTGGCCGAGGGCTGGGTGATGGTGCCTGGATAGCGTCGGTGGCCATGGATGACCCGGAGCCGGTCCACCCCCGCTGCATCTTCTTGGAAGATGCCCAAGCCGCCAATAGCTTGTGCATTGAAGATATCCAGGAGGAGGGGGAGAAGCCTATCCCCTTCAGTCTCTGTGAAGAGAGTGTAGATGGCCTGGTAGACGTCATGCCTAGCAGGGGCTTCCCCAAAGGGCCCCGAACCTTGGAAGTACTCCCTGTAGTTCATTGTCGTGCCGCTAGCCTGTAGGGGAAACGGGACGCCGCGGTAGGTCGAACCAGAGGGGTCCTTGCGTTGCGGAGGAGGAGTCAGCGAGGTAGGCATCTACCTAGGCGTGCACGGGTACGATGCTCTTGTAGGCGCGTTGGGCCTTTGAGGATGTATCGCAATGGGTAGATGGGGTTAGAGAGACGCGTTGGGCCTTTCTGGTGGGGATCCTCACGTTGGAAGGAACCGAAGCGGAGGAGGATCCGGTCGTCGCAGTAGTCTCAGGGCAGCCACATTGGAGACATTGGGGAGCCAGTTGAGGTTCTGGCTCATCCTGAAGGTGTGGAAGTCCACCCCAAAGTCCGGGGAGGGAAGGATGGAGGCTGCTTCCCACTGCTCCGTCCGAGAACTGTTTCGCGGGGTTCGAATTTACTTCTCGCGCACAAATTTTGTGCGTGATTTTAACACGGCAATATTTCTGGACACCCTGAAATTCCCACCCCCAGTTATTGCCTTAAAATAATACAAAAAACAATTCTGTGCGCGTGATGCACATTACTCTACTCTCGAATAAAAAAAATTGATTTCAGTCTTATTATTCTGTACGAACAACACTTACTTGTATTCATGAATAAAAAAGAAATCTTGAGTCAGTATTAATTCCAAAACATTAATCTACCAAACAACAATTCAATTCTGCTCTCCTAATTGTGAATTCTATTTCTCGACTACAATATTCCCTTTTTAAAATGTAGATTCTATTATGCTTTATTTATTCCTATTGCAACGTATTACGAATCCTCCATTATTTCTAAGATTCTCAAAATTAAGCTCAAGATTATTAGTAGGTTTGTATTATGTATGTACTGTTATTTTCTACATTAGTTCACCAATAGATAAACTTTCATTCATCGATGCTGTTATTGCCGGATCAATATAGATGTTTCTTTTCTTTTTCTTTTTTGGTCCACTACAATTAGTGGAGCTGCTACTAGTAATATTTGCATCGCCATGCTTATTGTTGGTGTAATCTGTTGAACTTTCGTTCCTAAATCTGTCCCTCATCATTTCTTCCAATTTCCTTCCTGTTTCTGGGTGTTTTCGCATCTCGCCAATTTTGTCGCACAAGTCACTGAACAACTCACGTCCTTCATCCATCCATCCATTTCTGCTTCCACTGTCAGAATCGCAGAATTTTTTTTTTTGTCGCGGAATTGTGGCATCACCCTTTCGCCGCTGCTGGTTCACCCATACATGATGCTCATTGTAGATCAGTACCAATGCAAATGCTTCATCTGCTATAGTAAATATATCACTCAGCAAGTGCCTCTCCTTCCGTTGTTTGAAATTGGAATTTGTCGGATTGATTGCCGACATGATTCTTGTAACAAAATAATAAAAATCTTCATCTTCCGCGTCTTTGTATGTTCTGTATTTAGGGTTTAAAATACCTGTGTCCTCATATTCTGTGCCTTCAATAACTGCCACAGTACCAGGGAATGTGATAGGGACTTGACCTTTTCTGTAATCGTCTGTACGGAAGTATCATCAGTATCAACGGGCAGCATGTTAGTGTTGTCGGACCAAAAATAGATTCCAAAATTCCTAATTTCAACAACCAATTCTCCCACCTGTATTTACCTATCCAGTTTTTTCTCGCTAATGTTTGTGAGTTGTGCCTCAATGCGGTCAGTACTGTCCCTACTCGTTTCCTGTAAAAGGAACAGAATGACGCAAGTGGAATATTTTGTGGCTTCATGATCGCACTTGCTTCAACAGCTTTTTGTATTACATGCGCCGTTACCTTTTCATTGATAGGGAACTTCATGTTGTGGTACCAATGTTTTTTGACGTAATCCCTTAGCTGCTTGTCCACTGTTTCAGTCATATCACTCAAAGCCTTAAGCATATCGTTGTCTATTATAAGCCCATATTCGTCTGTAATTGTACTTACTGCTCGTTCTCTTGTGTTGCTGGCATTATCAGTCCCCTCTCCCTGCATGGTTGCCTCCGTTTGTTTAGGTACCATTACTACCTTTCCCATCCCTATAGGTGGTTCCCTCTCTTGTTGCCGTAAGTGTTTTGCCAGTTCCTCTGCCAATTTGTCATATTGGATTTTTTTCATGACAAGTTCCGCAACATCCTCTAAATTGTAGCTTTCTCCTTTAGATGTTTTCTCTACCACATTGGTTTTTGTTCCTTCTTTCTGTTGGTTCGTTACTGTAGTGGTGGTTGTGTTGGTAATGCTCAGCGCTGGTTCGTTACTCTGGTTGATGGTGTTTTGTTCTTCCGTGTTTGTAGTAGTAGAAATTGTGTTGTCGGTACCATTTTTTTTACTGTTGCCCTTTGATGCGTTCATAGTTGTGGTATTACTGTTACTCACTTTGTTAGTAATTGCGGTGTTTGTTTTCACTCTTTTTTTCTTACCGTTGTTGTCCCCTGTATTTTGATGATCACCGGGCCGGATGGTTTTGTTGTTTCGAAGGGTCTTCCCCTCGGATTTTTTGCTTCGTCGTGTCTTTCCGATAGCATTCATATTTTTTGTATTTTATTTACTGAATACGGTGCCGATCAAGAATCATGTGTTTCTTTTTGTGTGGTTATGTGTGTGTACTAATAATTTTGTCGGGTTGTGTACGGTGTTGTGTGTTGTGTGTGTTGTGTGTGTCGTGTGTGTGTGTGTGTGTGTGTACGGTGTTTTGTGTAGTATGTGTACGATGTTTTGTGTGTAGAGTTTTTCCGTGGGTTCTGTACTATGTTGTTTTCCCTAACTTCTTCTGTGTGTTGTCTGGTTTTGGGCGCGCTGTTATATTTGTAGAAGTAGATCACGTACCTGTGCCAGCCAGCCCTCCCGCGCCATAATTTTTACAGAAGGGAAACTTTTGATCACACTAAGGTTATGTATTTCAATCCTCTAGTCACATGTAGAATCTCGTAGACTGCACCTAACATACCGTACTGTCTTGTGTGCCATTTGTATCTACAAACCACAACATTGTCTGTACTGTGTGTGGCAAAGTTGTTCCCAATATGCATTTAAAAGTTGTTCCCAACATGCATTTCGTAAGTCATGTGTTATGCATTCATGGCCTGGTACAATAACTTTGGTAGTCATTACCAAATGTGACTGCTTGTGCCCTGGAATTGCACCAAAAATACCCTCATGTTTGCCATATGGATAGTCAAACCACAACATTTCTGGCATTCTGAGTGACAAAGTTGTTCCCAATATGCATTTGATTAGTCCTGATAAATGTATTCATAGTTTGGACCGGATACTTTTGGAGGCATTACCCAATAACTCAGTTTGTGCCCTAGATTTGCACCAAAAATACCCTCATCGTGTTTGCCATTTCGAGAGTCAAACCACAACATTTCCAGCATTCTGTGTGACATAGTTGTTCCCAATATGCATTTGATGAGTCACGAGGAATGTATTCTTTGCTTGGACCGGATACTTTTTTAGTCATTACCCAATAAGGTAGTTTGTGCCCTGGAATTGCACCCAAAATACCCTCATGTTTGCCAGTTGGAGAGTCAAACCACAACATTTTGGGCATTCTGTGTGACAAAGTTGTTCCCAATATGCATTTGATGAGTCATGATGAATGTATTCATGGCTTAGACCAGATACTTTTTGAGTCCTTCCCCAATAAGTTACTTTGTGCCCTGGAATTGCACCAAAAATACCCCCATGTTTGCCATTTGTAGAGTCAAACCTTAAGATTTTGGGCATTCTATGTGACAAAGTTGTTTCCAATATGCATTGGATGTGTCATGATGAATGTATTCTTTGCTTGGACCGGATACTTTTTGTGTCATTACCCAATAAGTTAGTTTGTGCCCTAGATTTGCACCAAAATACCCCCATGATTGCCATTTGTAGAGTCAAACCACAACATTTTGGGCATTCTGTGTGACAAAGTTGTTCCCAATATGCATTGGATGAGTCACGAGGAATGTATTCTTTGCTTGGACCGGATACTTTTAGAGTCATTACCCAATAAGGTAGTTTGTGCCCTGGAATTGCACCCAAAATACCCTCATGTTTGCCAGTTGGAGAGTCAAACCACAACATTTTGGGCATTCTGTGTGACAAATTTGTTCCCAATATGCATTTGATGAGTCATGATGAATGTATTCATGGCTTAGACCAGATACTTTTTGAGTCCTTCCCCAATAAGTTACTTTGTGCCCTGGAATTGCACCAAAAATACCCCCATGTTTGCCATTTGTAGAGTCAAACCTTAAGATTTTGGGCATTCTATGTGACAAAGTTGTTTCCAATATGCATTGGATGAGTCATGATGAATGTATTCATGGCTTGGACCCGATACTTTTTGAGTCATTATCCAATAAGTTAGTTTGTGCCCTAGAATTGCACCTAAAATACCCTCATGATTGCCATTTGTAGAGTCAAACCTTAAGATTTTGGGCATTCTATGTGACAAAGTTGTTCCCAATATGCATTTAATGAGTCCTCATGAATGTATTCCTTGCTTGGACCGGATACTTTTTGTGTCATTACCCAATAAGTTAGTTTGTGCCCTGGATTTGCACCAAAAATACCCCCATGTTTGCCATTTAGAGAGTCAAACCTTACGATTTTGGGCATTCGATGTGACAAAGTAGTTCCCAATATGTATTGGATGAGTCCTCATGAAGGTATTCCTTGCTTGGACCAGATACTTTTTGAGTCCTTACCCAATTACTCAGTTTGTGCCCTAGATTTGCACCAAAAATACCCCCATGATTGCCATTTGTAGAGTCAAACCTTACGGTTTTGGGCATTCTATGTGACGAAGTTGTTCCCCATATTGAATTGGATGAGTCATGATGAATGCAGTCGTGACTAGGACCCGATATTGTTGTAGTCATTACCCAAGAACTCAGTTTGTGCGCTAGAATTGCCCCCAAAATACACCCATGATTGCCATTTCGAGAGTCAAACATTAAGATTTTGGGCATTCGATGTGACAAAGTTGTTCCCAATATGCATTTAATGAGTCATGATGAATGTTTTCATTGCTTTGACCGGATACTTTTGGAGTCATTACCCACTAAGTTAGTTTGTGCCCTGGAATTGCACCAAAAATACCCCCATGATTGCAATTTGGAGAGTCAAACCTTAAGATTTTGGTCATTCGATGTGACAAAGTTGTTCCCAATATGTATTGGAAGAGTCATGATGAATGTATTCATGGCTTGGACCAGATACTTTTTGAGTCCTTACCCAATAAGTAACTTTGTGCCCTGGAATTGCACCAAAAATACCCCCATGATTGCCATTTGTAGAGTCAAACCTTAATATTTTGGGCATTCTATGTGACAAAGTTGTTCCAAATATGCATTGGAATAGTCATGATGAATGTATTCCTGGCTTGGACCAGATATTGTTGTAGTCATTACCCAATTACTCAGTTTTTGCCCTACAATTGCACCAAAAATACCCCCATGATTGCCATTTGTAGAGTCAAACCTAAAGATTTTGGTCATTCTATGTGACAAAGTTGTTCCCAATATGCATTTAATGAGTCATGATGAATGTATTCATTGCTTGGACCGGATACTTTTGGAGTCATTACCAAATAAGTTTTTTTGTGCCCTGGAATTGCACCCAAAATACCCCCATGTTTGCCATTTGTAGAGTCAAACCTTAAGATTTTGGCATTCTGTGTGGAAAAGTTGTTTCGAATATGGTTAGGGTTACATAATGTTCGAAAATTCAGTAATTATTGGGTCTTTTATGTGGACTTCTCGCAAGTTCTTTACCCCTGCCAAAAATTATCTGTCTGTTCGAAAATTAAGTAATTATTTATTCTTATATGTGGACTTCTCGCAAGTTCTTTACCCCCATGTACCATGTACCAGCATTTACATCCAAATAAGGGTGGGAGTATGTACCGGACAATGAGTTTTTCACATGACAATCCTGAACATTATCTAGTACAAAAATGTGTACGAATCTACAGGGGTAGAAACCTACACGGATTCACTACCGAAAAATTATCTAGTACTAAAAAGGTATAGAAATCTACTGGTGTAGAAACGTACACGGATTCAATACCGAAAATTTTCTAGTAAGGTGTAAAGATCTTCCCGTGTAGAAACCTACGAGGATTCAGTACTTAAAATTATTCAGTACTAAAAATGTGTAGAAATCTTCACTACTACAAAATCCTGTAGAATTGTACAGGATGTATGATTTTTTTTACCTCGCGACAAAAAAAAATCTTTCCCACACAAACACTAATAAACTTTTCTTACCTCCCGACAAACAAAAAAGATCACTTTTTCTACCTTGCGACAAAAAAAATCACTTTTTCTACCTCGCAACAAAAAAAAAATCTACCTCGCAACAACAAAAAATCACTTCATAATCTGCCTTCTTACATCCGACTTATTTGACTAGGGTGTTGGTTCTTGTAATCAACACTCCGTCCGAGAACGTTTGATCCAAAACCTCTTTTGAGCCGGAGGATCTGTTGTCAGATATTTTAGTCCGAAATAACAGCCTTGTACTGCAAAAGAAGTAGTTAGCATTTGACGAGAAGGGGATTTGCTGGATAGATATTGTTTGGACTGCAGCCTTACATATACGTCTTGAAATCAATGAACTGGCTTTGTCCCTTGCAATTATATCAACAGGAACAAGGTACTGTTTTTCGTGACATGGAGTAAGAAGTAATCTACGGCAGCAACTACAATTTCATCGGGACGGTTGTCGGAACGACGGTACGAATAAACGGTAAGAATGAGAGAGATAGGCATCGGCAACGGCAACGGCAACGGCAATTGATTGGTCTTCCACTCCACCGGCATTACTGATAATGTATTTCTTCTCTGTTTTTCTTATTTTCATAGGACCGGATCAGAAGCAACGAATCGAAACCGAATCCTCAACCAGCAACCGGAAACCATCAAATAGAGGCAGGGAACAATCGAAACAAGCGGGAACGATCGAAGCAATCAAACAAATAGACCGTATCAACAAATCGAACGTATCAACAAATCGGAAGCATCAACAACGGGAGCAGACAGCAACATCGGTGAAATTGAAGGTGCGGCATCGATCGGACCAACGTCAGCATTCAATCGATCGGCATGTAGATTATATTATTCGTTGTTATTATTTACGCTATGTAGTACATCAATAGATACTCACCCATTTTGTTCAATTATCATGTTCCTTTCTCAGACACAACCGGCAAAACGCTACTCCTCCTTTTTACTGGCGCTTGGCAACGAATCGTCGAAACGCTCCTCCTCCACCGAAGCGGCAACGAATCACCAAAACGCTCCTCCTCCACTTTCAAGCGGCAACGAATCAGCGAAAACGCTCCTCCTCCACCGGCAAGCGGCAACGAATCAGCGAAAACGCTCCTCCTCCTCCACCGGCAAGCGGCAACGAATCAGCGAAAACGCTCCTCCTCCTCCACCGGCAAGCGGCAACGAATCCGCGAAAACGCTCCTCCTCCACCGGCAAGCGGCAACGAATCAGCGAAAACGCTCCTCCTCCTCCACCGGCAAGCGGCAACGAATCAGCGAAAACGCTCCTCCTCCTCCACCGGCAAGCGGCAACGAATCAGCGAAAACACTCCTCCTCCTCCACCGGCAAGCGGCAACGAATTGTTGGTATCGAATCGCTCCTCCTCCTCCACCGGTAATCGCTCCTCCTCCTCCACCGGCGATCGGCGCAACCCCTAGTAGTTGGAGGCCCATTTTTTAGCCACATTTTGCCCATCATCTTTCCCATCCATGTTGAGTCGTTTTTTTCTGATCCGCTGGATCAATCAATTCGAAACTTGGGCGGCGCGTTCTTCTATATGTAATGAAGAGGACCCTCCAATATCATTGCTGTTGGTGCCGTTGGTCCAGAGATATCTGCTGTGACTGTTATTTGGATTGCTTCCTTGAAATATAGCCAAATTTTGCCCCTCTGCTTCACCGGTTCGATTCTTCTGATCCGCTTGATCAATTGCTTTGAAACTTGGGCGGCGTGTTCTTATATATGTAATGAAGAGGACCCTGCAATATCATTGCTGTTGGTGCCGTTGGTCCAGAGATATCTGCTGTGACTGTTATTTGGATTGCTTCCTTGAAATATAGCCAAATTTTGCCCCTCTGCTTCACCGGTTCGATTCTTCTGATCCGCTGTATCAATTGATTCGAAACTTGGGCGGCGTGTTCTTATATATGTAATGAAGAGGACCCTGCAATATCGTTGCTGTTGGTGCCGTTGGTCCAGAGATATCTGCTGTGACTGTTATTTCGGTTGCTTCCTTGAAATATAGCCAAATTTTGCCCAATCTGCTTCACCGGTTTGATTCTTCTGATCCGCTGGATCAATTGATTCGAAACTTGGGCAGCGTGTTCTTATATATGTAATGAAGAGGACCTTGCAATATCATTGCTGTCGGTGCCGTTGATATGGAAATATCTGCTGTGACTGTTATTTGGGGTGTTTCTTTGAAATACAACCAAATTTTCCCAATCTGCTTCACCGGTTCGATTCTTTTAATCCGCTCAATGGATCACTACGAAACTTGGCAGGCGTCTTCTCATAGATGTAATATAGAGGCCCCTGCAATATCGTTGCTGTTGGTGTCGTTGTTATAGAGATATCTGCTGTCGCCGTTATTTGGGTTGCTTCCTTGAAATACAACCAAATTTGTCACTCTGCTATGTTGAGTCTGTTCCTTCTAATCCGCTCAATGGATCACTACGAAACTTGGCAGGCCTCTTCTCATAGATGTAATGAAGAGGCCCCTGCAATATCGTTGCTGTTGGTGTCGTTGTTATAGAGATATCTGCTGTCGCCGTTATTTGGGTTGCTTCCTTGAAATACAACCAAGTTTGTCACTTTTCTATGTTGAGTCTGTTCCTTTTAATCCGCTCAATGGATCACTACGAAACTTGGCAGGCGTCTTCTCATAGATGTAATATAGAGGCCCCTGCAATATCGTTGCTGTTGGTGTCGTTGTTATAGAGATATCTGCCGTCGTCGTTGTTTGGGTTGCTTCCTTGAAATTCAACCAAGTTTGTCACTTTTCTATGTTCATTCTGTTCCTTCTAATCCGCTCAATGGATCACTACGAAACTTGGCAGGCGTCTTCTCATAGATGTAATGAAGAGGCCCCTGCAATATCGTTGCTGTTGGTGTCGTTGTTATAGAGATATCTGCCGTCGCCGTTATTTCGGTTGCTTCCTTGAAATACAACCGAATTTGTCACTCTGCTATGTTGAGTCCGTTGCTTCTAATCCGCTCACTGGATCAATACGAAACTTGCAGGCCTCGTCCTTCTTGATATAATGAAGAGATCCCTGCAATATCATTGCCGCCGGTGACTCCAGTATGGAGATATCTGCTTGTTATTTGGAGTGTGTGTGTGTGTTTTCTGTGTGGAAAAAACGGATTTGGAGTTTCTGCTTAGCCCTCCCATCTGAATAGCCATCAGAATAGCGAATAGCCATTGGATAGCCCTTTGATTGCCATTCCTGGTCAGCAAATCAGTAAAGTAACATGCTGGTGCTCAAACCTAGTAGAGTTTGTACATTTCTGCCTCCATTCTCTCCTCTATCCAAGGGGAAAAAGATGGGTTGAATTTTTCTTATCTTTGTCATTCAGATTCATCTTTGCCGTTTGAATACCCTTCCCAACCAAAACGTGTAGGTATTTGAGCTGGTGTCCTTTTGTACTATTTGTATGGTGGTGAACCTTCATGGTCTGTTCTAGTGAAGGAGAAACAGAAGGGTCGTTGCAGGGCCGTCAAAATGGAAGTTAATGACATTGGTGATTTTGATGATCGGAATTCCTATCAAAAATAAATCATGTCTTTGAGGGGTTTTCTGCTGTGTTTGCAGGGTCTTTTCACTTGTTCTTTTTTTGAAGAGATTTCAGTGTACGGAGCACACACATGTTCATTACCTGTAGACTTGTACATGGTTTTTGTACTGTGTATTTATTGTGGTATTTTGTACATAGTGTGTTACTAAGTGCAGTTAACAGCATGTTTCGAAGATGAGAGAAAATCATTTGTGCGTAAGAAGTTTGACACAAAATATTGTTCATCACGGCAACTTATGATATCCCTAACCCTGAAAATGTTATTTAATTGATTATTTTTATTCCACCAAGTCGAGAGTGAGTTTTAGGTGATGATCCAGATAGGGATCGATGAGATATTGTCTGGAAAGGAGAAGCGCGCGACACGCGAGGTATTTTAGTAGACACGCGACCATAAAAGATAGGAAATTTTAAAAATAGGGTCGAGAATTTTAAAAATACCGCGCGAGAGCCCGCGGGGGGTAGAGAAACAGTTCTCGGACGTCCTCAAGCCATCCCCTGACTCGGATTTGGAAGTAGTAGACTACAATGGCAGGGGTGAGGAATTCTCCCACCTCATCTGCAATTGCTCTTCGGAGGGGCATCTGCTGGATCTTGAGCCTGCGGAGGCCTTGTTGGTAGCTGGTGACGACATCATGGTTGAGTCCTAGGATGGTGGCTAGGACGGCCAGGTAGCTCTCCAGCTGGGTGGTGGCTTCAGTCCAGTCGACAGGGATGTAGGCCTTTGTCTTCTGGAGCTCCAGGGAGTCCTTCAAGGTGAGGGAGTTGCCTTCAGTGGAGATCACAGTGTCATATGCTGCCACAGTGGCGGCTGCCTCCTGCTCCCTTTTCAGGGTGGCGGCAGACCCACCTGGGGGTGTGAAAGCCATGGGGAGTATTCCATCTGCCACATCAAAGGGGTCAGTACCATGGAAGTTGCCATCCTGGAACCTCTTGAGAGCGGCGGTGGTAATCAAGGGGGCTTGGATCCCCAACTCAGATGCCCTGGCTGCCACTTGGCTTTGGAAAATCATGTGGGTCCTCTTGTGCTTGCTCTTTTGAGCCCAGGCCTGGTAGATGGGGGGGGAGGTTAGCTTCATCCTATTTACCACAGAGCAGAAGCAAGCGCTGGGTGTACAAGGGGCCCCAAGTGGTCCTCACTGACTGCGACCGCTTGTGGTCCATATTCTCACTTAGCTTTAGTTGGTGGTCTGTGAGGGCCGTGACTGCTGCTGTGAGTGCCGGGTCTCCAGGTGGATCCCAAGGTCGCTCCAATTCTGGCAGGTCCCGGTACATCACCTTGAGCTTCATGTAGTTGGTAAGGCCTGTCTCACCTCTAAAGAATGGACCTGGCTGCTGGAGCTTGGGGCTGCCACCGGGTTCTGTAGATGTAGTCCCGGCCAACCTGAGAGTGTTAAACAGGGGGATGCAGGACTCCATTAGCCCCGCCCTGTTAAGCTGAGGATGGAGGACCTCCATGGCTTGTTTTGGAGAGAGCCCCTTTCCCAAGAGAAAATGCACCAACTCAAAGGGAATGAAGAAAGACTTGTGGGCCCGTATCAACTCGGAGTGGGCGGTCCCCTCGGGTATCACTGGGATGGACAGTCTTGCTGGGTGCGCCTCCAGCTCTGCCAGATGATGATCCAGGGTTAGCACCCGCGTGGCTATGGTGGGGGATAGCATGGCTGGATCTACTAGCACCAGTTCCCCAGCTTCCCCTTCATTGTCGTCCAAGTACCCAAAGGCCTTGTTTTTGTTGGGGCTGTGTTGAGCCAAGGGCCCCAGGTACTTTCGAAGGCCATGCACCAATCGGAGGCAGGGCAGGCCTTGGGAGTCAGCTACAAAGATCCCCAGCGCGCCCACAGCCTCAGCCTCAAAGAGGTTGAGTAGATATTCCAAGAGGACCTGGGGGGGGGAGGCCAGAGTGAAGTAGCTAAAGATGGTGGCATAAGCTTTGTTCCGCTCTGCCGTGCTCCCAAAGGGGCTTGGAGTAGTCTGGAAGTACTCTGAGTAGGTCAACATCTCTAGGTCAGGAAATCTGAGAAACGAGGATATCTCACACAGCTAGGCGCTGAGTGTGATTGGAGTTCTATTCGCCGCTAGGGGGGTGCAGATAGAGGTGCGAGGAGGAGGTGCGGATCGGTTGCCCAAAATCGATTCGACTGCTTGGAGGTGCGGATCGGTAGACCAAAATCGATTCGACTGCTTGGAAGATTGTCGGTTCTCAGAAGTGTCGGCAGACGTCGGGTCGCCGGTATCAAGGCCAGTCCTATTGTAGTGACAAGGGGGAGCTGTTGAGGTGTGAGTGTGTTAGTAATAGCCGGGCTCTGTCGTTTTGTCGTTAGAGATAGGATGACTATCGCTGCTGATAGGCTGTCGTACGGGTACAATAGGATGACTATTGGACCAGGACGGATTTGCCAATTTATTCTACTACTAATTGTTTTAGGAGCAAAAGAGTGAGCTGCTTACGTTTGTGGGGAGGGATGTTCCTTTACCAGCTTGTTCTAGTGCTAGCCTGTAATTTTTGGTTGCAGACGAGTCTTTCGGTCGCAAGCCCATCCGTACGAGCTACCGTGATACAGTGACACCTCTTATCCGGTGATACAGGGAATCGATTGTGTTTCCTTGGTACCGATGGGCTTGCTAGGGGAATCCGTGGCACGCTTGTTGAGGCTATCGGGGTCTAAGCGTGTGCTTAGAAGCTGGTTTTAGTGATACAGGGAATCGATCGTGCGAGTGATACAGGGAATCGATCGTGCGTGTAGATCGTAATTCTTCTGGTAGCGCGTGATACAGGGAATCGATCGTGTAGATCGTATTCCTTCTGGTAGGGCGTGTGGTAGGCTTGCGCTTTGCTGGAGGAATCCTTTGCTGGCTTGTTGAGGCTATCGGGGGTCTAAGCGTGTGCTTAGAAGCTGGTTTCAGGGATAGTGAAATCTACTAGATTTCTACTAGGTTCCCCCCCCCCCCCCCCGGTCTGGTTCTCTACCGGTTGTAGGGAGTGCCACGTGGCACTACCATTACTTTCATTCGGCTCGCTACATCAATTTGCTACATCAATTCTAAGACGTGATCATCTAAAATTTCGCACCTCGGTTTTGTCGTGGATCGAATTTGCCGCCGACAAGGTCCGTATTTTTTTTGCCCGACATCAACTTCACTATCACCAATATTTTAACTACCTACCGTACTACGTACCGTACTGCCACTACTATCGAGTATTTGGCAGCGACGTACGATAGGGGGATACGACGTAGAAATCAGACCGACGGCCGATTCTCTTCTTTGGAGATCCAACAGGTACGTACGTACGTACTCGTACGTACCGTATGAAAAAAAAACCCGCGTATCGTGACTGGTAAGTCAAGAGGATCCAGCGCCACCAAAGCAGATTGTTTTTACGCAGATGTGATACCATACACAATCGGAGTAGCAGGACCTTGGCAATTTATTTGTCACTATGTCTGATAATTGAACGACGATTCAGCCCCACCATAAATGAACGTTTTTACTTAAGTCTTCTTGCCATCCGCGTTTTCAGGCGTTGTATAATCAGATTCTTTGGTGGTTGTTTTTACGCAGATGTGACACCATAGGTAGGAGCAGCCCGACCTTGGCCATAATTAATCCCCACCATTAATGATGGTTTTTACATACGTATTTTAAACTCGCTCTCATTTTCCGTAAAGGGTGTGCCTAATTGGTTTGAAAACGACCGATTCTTCATTTCCCAACCCACGACCGATTGATCGATTAAGGTATTGATTCACGGTATAAGTTTTTTTTGACATCAGTGTTTTCTGGGTTTGTATAATCAGTTTCGATACATAGGGCTTCTGACGGCCGATTCTCTTCTTTCACGAAAATGATTCATTGACTACGTTAGATTGGTTATTATTGCCTACCACCGATTTCTACTTCGGCTGAGTAATCTTTAAAGCGTTTAGTGGAGCAGGAATTACACATCAATCCCCGACCGAGGGACAGTTGAAACACACTGTAAAATTTGTACCACGAAGATCCCTTTTGTAGTAATTTACGGCTACAGGATACGCTTCTGTGTTTCAATCGTTACTCGAAACATTCACTATTCCTCTCATAAATTTACTTTCGGAATCTCGCAAAAGACAAAGCAAAACAACAACAATGACGTTCGCTTCCGCTGCCCTCGCGCTCGTTACCCTTGGTTTGAGCTCAAGCTCGTTGCTCGTTAATGCAGGTCTTCTTCCAATTGACACCTGGGAGCTCCTTGCTGCAGGATTACCTTATGGAGAAGTGTTCACGCTCGAGCCATTTGACGCGAAAGTGTACTACGAATCAAAGGCAGGTGCAACCATTAATACGACTGTGTACAGGAATGTCTCTACTGGAAGTCCTTGTTCCTCTGGTAAAGAAATCTTAACAAATATCACGACGAAAGCAAGCGTCGGTGGTAACCCGAACTTAACCAAGTCAACCACTGATGGAAAATTCAGTAAGTTCTTTCGCTATCGTCATTTTGATTCTGTTTGTGCGGTCTGGGGCGCATGGAGAATGTCACATTTTGTTCCAGGTTTCTCACTTCTATTCTCATTCGTGATCTGCGCAGGTTCCGTCCAACTCACATCCGCTGATATCAAAAGTACTGGTGCATACACAGCCATCGGTGGAAATGATGGAAAGGTGAACTTGTGTAAGCAATAATATGACAAAGATGATTTCACTCGTCAAAAGCCTGCTTATTTCCTGATGCAAACTAGTGTCAGTTGATTTCACTTACCATTTCTGTACCTTGCGTTTTCTGGAAAATTGTCAGGTGTTCGAAGCTTCTTGTTTGTTGAAATGAATTCCACTCCTATGGTAGTGTCCTACGTTGATACCCACCTTGAATTATTTGTGGATTTCACGGCGAAATTCCAAAATTTTACGCAGGAGGTCAACATCACTGCA
Organism: Pseudo-nitzschia multiseries; assembly: GCA_037355745.1. NCBI lineage: Eukaryota > Bacillariophyta > Bacillariophyceae > Bacillariales > Bacillariaceae > Pseudo-nitzschia > Pseudo-nitzschia multiseries. The sequence continues at coordinate 27,541,293 of CM074782.1, read as the reverse complement.
ACTTCTGCCAAGGAATTCACTCAAAACATTACGAAGAATGTTGAAGTTCAAGCGAGTGTGTGTGTTCCAAACAATAAGACAGCACTCCCAACAACCTACAAGATAGGTCAAGACTTCTCCGTCTGTGTATCACCCACACCAAAATACCAGGCTGAATCATATTCTGTTTCTGGTTTCGAAAATGTTACATGCGAAAACGCTGGTTCTACACGTGAATTGGTTAGCAATTCCAAGTATGATGCCCTGACCACGAACTTTTCTTTGAGCACAAATGGGACCTTTGGATTCACGAGCGTCGTCACCGCCGGTTTCTTTTCGAAAGGCAACAAAAATTTTACTTGCACGGGTGATGTTGCACTCAAATTGAGCGGAGGTCGACGTGCCCTTTCCGCCTTCAGTGCCTCATTCTCTGGAGATGTCAGCCGTAACCTCCAAGCTGAAGAGAGCGCACCATTCGCAACACAGATCAACCTGGACACCGAGGACCCCGCACTTCTCGCTTCGGCTGCAATGAGCTTCGGATGGAGCTCACTCGTCCTTGGAACAATCGGATCCGTTCTGTTTATGACTCTCTAAGCGAGACACGATAGCTAGTCAGTATACAACTAACTCCTGAACCCCTCTTACAACCAATCATGAGAGAATTTACCAGTTTGCCATAGGAGGGTGTGAACGTGCCGCGCATGACAATGCGCACGTCTCGTTAATTGCATGGCATTCACACCGTTCCTTCCTATGTGTTCCATTCTGAAGATACATTTTATGAGTCTATTGACTCCCCAGTCCTGTCCCACCAATTGAAAGGACAGATTGTCCAATGATCATTGCAATACATAATCATACATATATCTCATGATTGAGAATTAATTAAATTGTTTAAAACAAAATGAAAATGTACCGTACCGTTCTAATTGGATGAAAAGAATTCACCGTGTAAAGCGTATCGCACGTACGAAGAGTCACAAAGGCAAATAACCTTATTCGTAAGGTTATTTAACCTGAGTGAATAATCGTCGGTGATTAATCCATGTGGATTGTCTCTTAGAGGGAATTTTCCCAACAGCTCACTCTTCGAAGAATTAACAACTCTAAAACACTATCATGCCCTAAAATCTATGTACAACCTAGTACTAATTCTACATAATAAGGTACAAATACTGTGATAGTCCAATGAGAATATCACGGTGAATTATACGGTAAAAGACCGATCGAAGATGGTTTTGCATGTGTCCTGTGACTTATTTTACGTGTGCTTTGTATGCTAAGAATTACACGGTAATATGCCGTAAATCGACACGACGATCCGATGAGTAATTAACCTGTCGACCATCAGAGATGATCGACGATACGATATTAAGAGGACGATTACTCTTATTTCTACTCACTAAATCAATCGATCGTAAGACCGATTGCATTTGTTTTATTACTGTTACGACACATTCTTTATAGTTTATCAGACCCACAGCACTCTACGAGCTGTGGAGGACGAATGGCGTTTCCACCGAGAAACGCAGTTGAGCTCGAAGACCAGACGAATCCGGATTAGCCTGATCAGCTACCGGCATCAACCCTCAAGGATGTAAAAGGGGCAATTGCTTGCGGAGCCCTGGAATAGACCAACACCAGGGCGGTCTCCCTGAAAGAAGAGACCAAAGAACCGAACCAAGGTGGTGGCTCCACCGGGTTTCGAGATCCAGCAAACAAGCAAGGGAAAAGGGCTGGACGATTCAGATGAAAGAGTCGCCCAGGTTGGCATCAGTTGAAAGGAATCAATATCCAATTCGAGAACACTGATCTTTCACTGAAAACTAGAACGACGTGAGCCAGAAGATTGAGCCTGAAGTATTCTGTGGAGGAACAGATTGCAAAGAGCGTCTGCCCGCAAGAAGGAACAGATTGCAAAGAGCATCTGGCACGAAAAAACGAAAAATCCAAAGATATGAGAACACCAAATCTCGAAGATCGAAAGATCCAAAAGGAAAAGAGAACACTAAATTCTCAGGAAACAATCTTTCACCACAGAAATACAGAATGAGCAAAATCCCAAGAAAGGATAGGAAAGCTCACAATCCTGATTTGCAACAAAAGCAAAAGCTCACACAAATAACAAAAGTATAACCAAACCGGAACGAAAATTCGATCCGGAAAAATACAGAACGACTGTCACAACTAATACCCATTTCTCACATCCAATCCTCGATTTAATTACACTCTTCCACCCAATACCAACTTCCATCGGATACCCCACTACAAATCGCCCATCCATATTTCATCACAAAATAATTCCATACACCATTTGAAATATCGCACTCCACCATGGTACGAACTAGAGCCGATGCCGACATAGAAGAAACAAAAATGGAAGTGGACGAGGACGATCCACAGAATTCTAATGACAACAATGGAAGAGGTATGCAAGAAAAGGAAGATTTGGAAGATAAAATCATGGAAGTCATGGAAAGGGCCTTTGGGGACCCAGAAACAAACTCAACCATGAAGAGAATCATCGACCAAGAAATAAAGAAGAGAGTCAGGGCAATGAGAGATGCAGAAAGAAGGGGTGAGAATCCAGGTGACGCGAATAGTGAAAATGATGAGGACGAACGAAATGATGTTGACCAAAATGCAGAGAACGCAAGAGCTGAACGACTGGGAAGAAGGTCGTCCCAACCCAGGATAAAAATCAGGGGATTCAACAATGGTAGATTTCTGAACCCAGAACAGCTAGCTTTCAGGAGCAGCCTAATGGATTTTGGTATCAACTATGAATCAGCTGAAGAAATTATGAGGGGAGGGATGTCTAATATTCGCGAAATTACAGACCTCAACAAGGAAAGCATTAAATCGTTCATGCATGGATTGAAATCTATCAGTCCGGACTGTCCTAATCCAAAAAGTATCCACTATGGTAACAGGCTATCATCGAGGCTCCTAACTTGGGCAAATTGGGCCCGGTATCAACCATTGATTGGAGTCAAGCCAAGGGCTATCGACTGGAACGCAAACCCAAACAACCTGGAACTGCAGCAATTCAGAATCAAGATGATGGAATCAAGTGTGAAATCACAGGAAAAGGCAACTCCACCCGAGCTAAAGGATCTCACAAAATTCAGGGAATGGGAGGAAGGCTTCCGACAAAACCTGAGATACAGATTCAACTCTGAGGGATTCCCAATCTTGTATGTCATAAGACCCCAAGAAAAGGAAGAAGTTACTGACGAAGCCAGGGCTGGAACAGTTGGGCAAAGTACAACAGATACTTATCCAACTTGGAGTGATTACAATGAAAGATGTGGCGTCCTGTCAGGTCACCAGTACGATGAGGACAACAACGTCGTCTGGAGGTTGCTGTGTGATGCAACAAGAAAAGGTCCTGGTTGGGAATATGTGGCACATTTCCAAAACACTGCACTGAATTCTGGTAATGCCAGAAACGCTTTCATTTCTCTCATGCAACATGCTTACACTGATACCAATATCACTATGGTTCTGAATAAGACATATCAGGATATGAAAGATTCACACTACACTGGAGATTCCAAGGGTTATGACTGGAACAAGCACAAGCGAAATTGGACTGCTTTTCATGGAACAATTCTGAGATTTGAAAAGAATCATAACGAAAGAAGATTTGTTTGGGATTTTATCAATTCAATCAGTGATGAGCGACTTGATGCTGCAAAAGCAGATGCGATTGATGAGAGCAAAGACTATCGTGACAACTTCAATGAATGTTTGATTCTATTCACCAATCGTCTTGGATTGAAAAAGCTTGCAACCGGGAAGAGTAAAAGAGGTTCCAGAAGTTTGTATTCTATGGGCACAACCAGCAACAAAAAAGCAAAAGACAACTGGAACCTTTACAGGAAAAGTTGAGTGCAAGCCTTACCCAACAAGTGTTTATAAAACAATGTCAAAAGAACAGCGCCAGGAGCTTTACCAGATGAGACAGGCTAAAAAGAAAAGAAATCTCAAGGCTGCTGAGACTAAAAAGAAAGAAACTGAAAATGAAGGCGCGGGTGACAGTTTTGGATCAAAATCTAAGAAATGACATAATAACCGGACACTATCACTAGAACACAAATTGTTAAAAATGGTGAGCCGGTCATTATACCAGATGAATGTTCCTGTAGGTTTTGATGATGGGGAAAATGAAGAAGGATATTGTGAGTTAGACTCACATGCAGATACTACCGCAGCAGGAAGCAATATGGTATTGCTGAATCCTGATCAAATCACAACACACGTTGATGTTGCACCTTTTTCTGAAGAATACAAGCCCATCAAGAAAATCCCCATTGGAAGCTGTGCGACTGCATGGACGAATCCAACATCAGGCCAAGTATATATCATAGTGTTCCATCAAGCACTGTACTTTGGGGACAAATTGAAAAACAGCTTGATATGCCCAAATCAAGTGAGGGACTGCAATTTCAACTCTGTTGAAGAGACACCTCGCCAATTTGATCCAAGATCCAAGCATGGAATTACAATTCAAACTCCACTGGAGGATGATGATCCGAAGAAAGTTTTTATCAAACTGAGTATGAGAAACGTGATCTCATATTTCCCCACAAGAAAGCCCACAAGAATTGAGCTTGACGAATGTCAACATTTGATAGCAACAAATGATACCCCCTGGGATCCACATTCACTGAAGTTCAGGATGGCCGAGCTAGCCATTGACAATGGAGATCCAATTTCAGGGGACCAGTTCAGCCTTCAAGCTATGTTGACCGAAGAGGACCAAGCAATGGAGGAAAGTTCTGTTGTAACAGAACCTGCTAGTAATGTTACAAATAAACTTCCCAAGACCAGCTTAGGAAAAGAACGGCATCCAAGTGTCATGCAGCAATGCAAACTGATGAGGGTCCATCAAGTATCCACAAGGAGAATGCTAACTGAATGCCAGATTGCAACAGATGGAAATATTGCTCATCGGATTTCTTCAGTAAGGAATATTTCAAGCGCGCGAAGGGTAGACCAATTTTTGTTTGATGATACAGAATTTGACTTTATGGAAGCTCCTGAAGCAGAATCAAAACAGGCCCCTAGCTTGCAAGAAATTGACAATACACTAGAAAGAAGGTCTCTTGACAGAAGAAATCAATGGGGGCCATCAGTGATAACAATTGAAGGTCCAAACAAAGTTGACTGTGAACGCCTAGCCAAAACTTGGAACATTAGTTTTAAGAAAGCTGAGCAGACATTGAAAGTCACGACGCAGAAGGCACTCAGGAATTTGCAATCACCATTGATGAAGCGGCTGCCTACTCAGCGCTTCAGGAACAAGAGAGTCGCACAAGGAACCTGGTACACTGATACATGGCATGCAAGAACCACGAGTATTATGAGGCAAGAAAAATGTGCACAGATCTTTACAAATGGAAATGGGTTTGAAGTATTTATACCAATACAGGACAAATCACAAGCCCACCAAGGACTGAAGACATTCATTCATGAAATTGGAATTCCAGAGCATTTGATTTCTGATGGTGCGCCAGAACAAGGATCCCCAAGAACCTACAAAACACACTGGAATTCAATTGTAAAGCGCAACCATATCCATCAGACATTCATCCAGCCACATTGCCCATTCCAAAATCGGGCAGAACAAGCAATTGGCCATCTTGGTAGTGCAATCACAACCAAGTCTGCAAAGAAGAAGTCACCGAGAAGTTTATGGTCATTTTGTGGTGAACTATGTGCTAATATCAGGCAGCGAACAGCCTCCAACAACCCTTCTTCAATGGGGAGAACCCCATTTGAATTGGTCCATGGCTATAGACCGGATATTACATTATACACTTCATCAGAATGGTATGATTTTGTGTTTTATTATGAAAAAGGTGATTCTTCCACCCGAGGTGTTGAAAGGCTGGCGCGATGGTTGGGCCCCTGTGGGAATAGGGTAGGTGGGGGGGATTGTTTTTGGCTACTGCCCGAGTCGGCAATACCAATATCAACAAATTCAATAAGACCCGTCAAGGAATTTGAATGGCGGGACAGAGATATCCTCAGAAGAATGGAAGCAATCGACAAATCAATTGAATCCAAGATTGGAGATGAAGTAAAGGATAGCGCATCATTCTTCCAGGAAAACTACCCAGAGCCCCAAATAGAGCTATTTGAGAATCAACCAGTAGAAACACCGAATATGAAACTTGAAATGGCTGAGCCAGAAGCATCGGTAGAAGATGTTGATGAACCAGATGAATATCTGGGAAATGAAGTAATCATTGAAAGAGGTGATGAAAGACTCAGGTGCGTTGTCAAGGACAGGGTTCGCGACTTGCAAAACAGACCGATAGGAATCAGAAATGAGAATCCCATACTAGACACGAGGCTGTATAAATTGCAACTACCCGATGGTACAATGGAGGAATACACGGCAAATATTGTGGCAGAAAGTCTGTATAGTTCTGTTGATGATGACGGACGGATGTTCACTTTACTGGATGAGCTCATTGACCATGAAAAAGACAACACTGCATTAAGTGATGAGGAAGCGACAACTATAGCAAAAAATGGCAGGAGAACCCATAAACCTACAACTAGGGGTTGGAGAATTTTAGCCAGTTGGAAAGATGGCACTGAATCTTGGTGTAAGCTAAGTGATGTGAAAGAGTCATTTCCAGTGCAATTGGCTGAATATGCTATCAACAATAATCTTGAAAAAACACCAGCATTCCGTTGGTGGGTGCACAAAATTTTGAGGAGGAAGGATCGAATCCTTAAAGCGGCCAAAACAGCAAAGTATTGGTTGAAGACTCACAAATATGGAGTTGAATTGCCACATTCAATCAAACAAGCGCTGGCTATTGATAAGAAAACAGGGACCGACCACTGGGAAAGAGCAATTCATAAGGAAATGACAAATAATATGGCAGCGTTTGAATTTTCTGATGATGACGCTATCCCAGTTGGCCATAAGCAGATAACAACTCATATGATCTTTGACATCAAGCTTGGATCCCTAACAAGGAAGGCCAGGTTGGTAGGGGACGGTCACAAAGTCCCTGCAGTGGCCAAAGAAAATACTTATTCATCGGTTCCCAGTCGAGACTCAGTAAGAATATTCTTTCTGCTGGCAGCGCTGAATGATTTGAAGGTTCTATCAGCTGATATTCAAAATGCATATTTGACAGCCCCAATTAAAGAGAAATACTTTCTAAAAGCGAGAGCAGAAGATGGTTTTCCACCTCACCTTGCAGGAAGGCCTTGCAAGATTGTCCGAGCATTGTATGGACTGCCGGTTGCTGGTGCATCTTTCAGGTCATACCTCACCCAGCATTTGAGAGATCTTGGATATTCACCTTGCAAGGCAGATCCGGATGTGCACTTAAGAATTGAAACCAGGAAAGATGGATCCAGATACTGGGCAATGCTCATTGCATACGTAGACGATATCTTATGTTCTGGCGAAGATCCAAAGTTCCAGCTTGAAAACATTGAACGAAAGTTCAAATTGAAGGATGATACGCGTCCGAGAACTGTTTCTCGACCCCCCGCGGGCTATCGCGCGCTATTTTTACAATTCTCGACCCTATTTTTTAAATTTCCTACCTTTTTAGGTCGCGTGTCTACTAAAATACCTCGCGCGTCGCACACCTTTACTTTTGAGACAATATCTCGTCACTCCTCAAATAAAATAACTATTTTAGGGTTAAGGATATCATATTCGTTTCGTGACAAGCACTATTTTGTGTACAACTTGTGCACGAATGACTTATTTCATTTTCTCAACATGTTTCCACCATACCGGTATAATGGGCTCCGACCCAAATCCTCCAACTCCAACTCAAATCCCAGCTCCAACTCCATGTCAACTCCAAGTCGAATCCACCCCAGGCGGGCTATTGCACTCAAGGGTTTTGTTCGTCTTTAACGCCAGGAAGATCCGCTGTATTTTCAGAAGCTACACCGTCGGAATCGCCACTCCAATGTTGTTCGCTGCTCTCAAATAACCCCCCGCTTTGTGGATAGATGCTGCTGGTTACATTCGGAACGACTTGATGATTGCTAGTAGGATCGTCGCTTTCCTTTTTAACATTTGGATCATTCCTTTTTTCTTCACGAATCTTACGAATCATTTTTTGGATTCGAGCAGTCTCTTTCTTGTGATAAACAAGCATTTTCCGGAGTTCTTGTTCGAGATTGGCTGGGTGTTCCTGAACCACCTTTTGTAGTTTGTAAATTCCCTCCATGGTTGGTTCGACTGTCGATTGGATGATTAGTATTAGTAGTATCAGTAGAGTAGATTATCTATTCGAAGATTAGGTCGTAGTAACACCTAACACGTTGGTATTTGTTTTCCTCGTCGGAAAGATAATGAAATAATCAATTATAATGATGAAGTACTAGCGAAAATAATGTATTACTAGTATCTACTAGTAATAACTCATGCAAAATAGCATACTAGTTGGTTTTACCGGTACATGAAAGTCGGAATCAACTCGATCGTAATCAACAAAACAATTGTCCACGATTTCCATTTCGATAATCAGCAACGCAATTGTCCACGATTTCGTACTAGTATCTACTAGTAATAACTCATGCAAAAATAGCGTACTAGTTGGTTTTACGGGTACATGAAAGTCGGAATCAACTTGATCGCAATCAACAAAACAATTGTCCACGATTTCCATTTCGATAATCAACAACGCTATTGTCCACGATTTCCATTTCGATTCACATTTCCGTGCACCTTATGGAAGAACTGACGCGCCTGCCAACAAATGTTTGTAATAACTGATGGGATTGACCCGTCCGGCGCTGTGTATTAACCCTCTTAAGGAGTTGACTGTACGTACTGTTCACTACTAAACATATTGTACGAGGAATGTTGCAATCATCACTAAGTAGTAATTACTTTACGGACCATTTTTGCAATCGAAGTACGGTAGTAAGGAAATCTACCGTACAAGGAAACACATCACACACAAAGTAACACATGTAATTTTTTCCTTTCAACGATTCATCTTTGTGATCTCCTTCGATTCGACCCCATCTACTGATATTTTCCTTCAAACAACTCTGCAACATCATGCCTCCTGTTATGAAAACCCCTCTTCTATTCTACTGCCGTTGTTGCGCGCTGAATGGCAAAAACTCCAAGTTTTTAGGATATAAATCCACGGCAAACAAGCAGGGTACTTTGAAATACGTCTCCGTTGGCCTAAGAAGACATCTTTATTGTCTTGATGAGTGCTGGGATTTCTACCATAGTCAGGGTCTAATTAAACGAAAGATCTATAACCTCTCCACCTCTATCAAAGTGCAGCCTACCTTGCCGTCTGTTCAACATTCTCCGTCTGATTTTGGGATGACTATGACACAAAACGGTCCATCTGTTCCCCCTTCCCATCTCTCCCAGCAACACACTGTCACAAGTCAGTCAGCGACGGGTCTTCATTCTGTTCTAAACCAACAGATTGTACATGATGTCTTTTTACCGCCAATGGATCGGAACGCCATTGAATCTTACATGGCTGTTTCTGCTGTTCAAGATGAAGATGCATTCCCGCTGAATAATGATATCGACAATTCCGATGACGAGGATGACAATGACGATGACGTAAATGAAAATAACGACACCAATTCTACCAACAACATTGATTGTGGAGACAACGAAGAAGATAACACTAATGGTTCTGCTGTTAATGTCGTTACTGCTCAGCCCGCCCCTCCACCACCTTCTTTTCATGAAAGCATTAATTTGAACGAAAGAGAGGATGCATTTCAAAGCCACACAAAACTACCGCCGCCCCCTCATCTTCTTGCTGAATTGGAACTCATGAATTTAATGGCCAGACATAAATTGCCACTGAACACATTCAAATCCATTTTCCAGTGGGCAAAGAAAAGTCAAATGAGACCGGGTTTTGATTTTTGCGATGCCAAAATTAGATCTCGTCAAGCAATTTTTGACAATCTCCAATCCAATCTTGGTCTCTCCGATATGAAATTTCATCCTCATATACTGAATTGGTTACCTGATAATAAGCCCACTCAGGTGTATGTCCGTTCTTTTAAGGATGCCATTTATTCTCTTCTTTCTGACCAGCAGCTAATGATAGAAGAAAACCTCTCCTTTCCCGACTATTCCACCCCTCTGTCTCCCGACAATAATCCTGAGTTGAATCCTAATTCTGTAATCTCAGAATTGCATCACGGCTCGTGGTGGAAATCTTCTTGGAAAGAAATTTGCAATCCCAATTCGCAAGAAATTCTTGTTCCTATTATATTTTACATGGACGGCATATCTTTGGATGCGCACGGACGACTTACGTTAACACCATTGAACATGACACTTGGTATTTTTAATGTGGAGACTCGTTCTCGACCTGAAGCATGGACAACTATTTACTTCCATCCCGACCCCGAATGGGAGTCAACCAGACACTCTCGTCCTGCCACTTCAAAGGAAAAAATTCAGAATCTTCACAATGGTTTGGAAGTAGCGTTTCGTTCCTTCAAAGCCGCGTGTAACGAAGACGGTGGTATCGAATGGAATTATCTTCCGTACGCAAATCAACAGTGGAGGGTAAAAATGAAATTTGCCATTGCCTATGTTATTGGCGACACAGAACTTCACGATAAATTGTGTGGAAAATACGGCTCCTTCAATAAGGGTGTCATGCGGATGTGCCGTCACTGCAACTGTTATTCTCCGAACATAAACATTCCTTCTGTTCAACCTGCAACAAAGAAGTGGTCACCTGTTGATTTCCATTGTTTTCCCGGCACAGATCTAAACGATATCAATAAGAACTTCAAAAACAACTCTCATCACAACATAAGGAATGTATTTCATGATTTATGCTTTGGTACTAATCAGAACAACATTCATTTTGCAACTCCCGGTGAATGTTTGCACATGCACCAGCTTGGTACTGCCAAACGGGCCATCGAGTCAATTGAATTGTTGCTCCGCGGAAGTGTTCCATGTGTTTATGCCCCCAATTTGAAGCACGGTGTGGCTGTTGCTAACAGTATTGGCCATTTAGCACAACGGTACGGTGGTTTGTTATCACGCCAGTCTGATAGAGATTTTCCTCGCACCAAATTTGGGACTCAGCTATTATCAACTACGAAGAAAGAAGGGCATGATTTCTCTGGAATGCTTATTTCTCTTCTGATCGCTATGGTTTCCAAACATGGATCTGACATTATTGGTGACCATCGTTTTGTAAAGAAACAGATAGAGGTAATTCAGCTCATTCTATCAATGGAAGAATTTCTTAAACACGGTCGAATGAAATATGCTTCCTTAAAGAATCTCCCAAAAACAATTGTTCACTTTATTAATTGTATAAACTCCACATGTCACAGGAAAGGGATGGGAACAAAACTAATCAAGAATCACCTGTACTTTCACCTACCAGATTATATCTCTTTATGGGGGAGCCCCGCAGGCTGGGATAGTGCTCCGAATGAGTCTCACCATAAAACTGAGATTAAAGCTCCTTCCAAGAACACGCAAGGTAATGCTGCATCACTAATCGGTCAAACGGCGAAGCGAAAGTCCGAGAAAATGATGCTAAGCCAGGCAACATATCACTTCAACTTGCATCCGCCTGATCCTCCTCCAATTGAACGACCTGATGGCGGCGGTTCTCATTTTCATATAATGAGAACCGAAAATGGGGAATCAACAATGAAGTGGCTTCGTTCTACGAACAAAAGCAAACCATTTTTTCCTTCTGACATACTCGACTTTGTTTGTGATTCTGTGCTACCTTTATTGGAGAATCCTTCACACATTTGTGGAGTTACAGAGCACAATCGTTTCGATGTTGCTTGTGGGTCTAATTTTATATTTCGCTCGCATCCTTCATATAGATCGGATAGTTCTCTGCTGAACTCCGTCTGGATGGATTGGTGTTTGATGAAATTGGACTTTGATTTAAATAACAATCCCAAGCTCATACCGTGCCATCTGGTATGCTTCTTAACTGTAGAGAGTTTGAAGCAGCCATACAGTAGTATTGGTGGCTATCCAATTGATACAAACGGAATGTATGCTGTGGCTCGTCGGTTTCAAGATGTGCCTAAGAAAACAGCTTCTGAATTTGTCCAACGTGGTCGCCTGATGAATTCACTGTACCTATTTCATGTCGACACTATCCATTCCGAGCTGGCAGTTGTTCCAGAGCAAGGCCTTGATGGGTCCATAACCAATTGCGATTGGCTAGTGATATCGAATCGGATCTCCTGGCTACATTTTTTTGAAAGCAAAAATGCTGCTACACCACCGTCTTACGAATCTTTGTACAACGCATGCACACTACAGGACGACATCCAGTTGGAACCGTTTGAGATGGCATTGAATGCTAACGAATCCAGTGATTCTCTATCTAGTTCAGAGAGCGAAAGCTCGGACAGCAGTTCCGATTGAGTAGCAAGGGTGAATGTACCGGCTAACTTTAAACTATTGTTTAATTTTACTATAGATGGTTAGCTCTAAGCACAGTTTTGCGAGATACATAGGCGCTCATAATATAACAGCCTTCGTATTTTGGATTCGAACAGCTATGTAATACTAATGGATTGAACAATAGAGTATCTCCTGACCTCAATGGAACTTTCACTCCATACGTGGGGAAGACAAAATAATAAATCACCTCGTCAGCAGACACTTCCGCCGGAGCAATTACTGTCAAACGAGTGTAGTACATGTCATCGTCCACATGGCATCTAGAATGGTAGTTGCGACCGATTGAAAATGCTAAGGCCTGCTGCCCAATTGCATTTAGCTTTGTACGAGACAGAATCTGAGACAACACATCCATTTCCTCCGCAACAAATGGTTCGACGTCAATTAAACTATGATGCATATGCTTCACAATTTCAACTGTTGTCTCTTCTAGCTCTAGTTTGATGCTGGGATCGACATGACTTTTGAAAACATACTCACCAATATTTGAATCCAATCTTTCTGGTCGAATTCCAATGATAGCATAATCATCATTGATACTGCCGCGCTTAACCCCTCTTCCAACGGTTGGTTTTGCTCCAACAATGGCAGGAGCAAACTGTCTCAACAATTCGATATTATTCTTCGAAGCGAGGTGTCGTTCCGCAAAATGGCGTGAAACTTTGGCAAAAATTCGCAATGATGGTTCGTAAGGATCAAACGCAAGAATATGCTCATCCTTCGTACTATCCAATGTATTGTAGTTTTCGATTGACAAAGCCTGTTCCGGTTGATACTTCTTCTTTCCGCCTGTCTTGCCACCCCAATCTGTCTCCATGTATTTACCTGCCACGGCAGCGGTACTGGATTTATTTTTCAGCGCTATTGTACGGACGCCATCTTTGCAAGTTGAACGCCTATTTCTTTCCTTTTTCATCGGTTTTATCAGAGACAAGTTCGTATAAGTTTCGTGGCTCTTTGACACCGGTGCAGCAATCCTCAGAAAGTTGGAAGACATTCTCTGTTTATGTCTTCTCTCATGTTTCCTATTTGCTTTTTGCCTCCTTCCTCGTGCTGACAATTGTTTTCCATTCGTTGTGGTTGGTTTCATTGTTGCCGAGACGAATTGCCGTTGGAGGAGGACGAGGACGAATCGATTTGCCGATGGAGTGCCGCTTGCCGCTTGCCGGTGGAGGTGGAGGAGGAACGACGTCGCCGGTGTAGGAGGAGGAGGAGCGACGGTGGAGGAGGAGCGCCGGTGGACGAGCGATTCGATCCCGGATCGCCGGTGGAGGAGGAGCGCCAGTGGAGGAGCGATTCGCTCCCGGATCGCCGGTGGAGGAGGAGCGACGTTGGTGGAGCGACGGTGGAGGAGGAGCGCCGGTGGACGAGCGATTCGATCCCGGATCGCCGGTGGAGGAGGAGCGCCAGTGGAGGAGCGATTCGATCCCGGATCGCCGGTGGAGGAGGAGCGCCAGTGGAGGAGCGATTCGCTCCCGGATCGCCGGTGGAGGAGGAGCGACGTTGGTGGAGCGACGGTGGAGGAGGAGCGCCGGTGGACGAGCGATTCGATCCCGGATCGCCGGTGGAGGAGGAGCGCCAGTGGAGGAGCGATTCGATCCCGGATCGCCGGTGGAGGAGGAGCGACGTTGGTGGAGCTACGGTGGAGGAGGAGCGACGGTGGAAGAGCGATTCGATCCCGTATCGCCGGTGGAGCAGGAGCGACGTTGGTGGAGCGACGGTGGAGGAGCGATTCGATGCCGGATCACCGGTGGAGGAGTAGGAGCTATTTGATGCTGACGATTCGTTGCCGAGCGCCGGTAGAGGAGATGGAGGAGGAGCGACGTTGGAGCGACGGTGTAGGAGGATGGTTCCCAGTTACGGTTCAATGGTGCCTGGTTGCTTGTATTCAATCGTTCCCGGTTGCTTGTATTCGATGGTTCCCGGAGACGGTTCGATGGTTCCCGGTTGTGCTTGTATTCAAGTGTGTGAATGGAGTGGAACTTTGCGGTTCGATCGTTCCCGCTTGCTTCTATTTGATCGTTCCCGGTTGCTTCTATTCGATCGTTCCCGGTTGCGGTTTGATGGTTCCCTGTTGCTTCTATGGTTCCCGGTTGCTTCGAATGTTCGCGGTTGATTCGATGGTTCCTGATTTCGGTTCGATGGTTCCCGGTTGCTTCGTTTGATGGTTCCCGGTTGCTTCGATGGTTCCCGGTTGCTTCGTTTGATGGTTCCCGGTTGCTTCGATGGTTCCCGGTTGCTCGTGTTGCCTTTGCCGACGATCCTATTCAAATATATGATAATTGAACAAAATGGGTGAGTATCTATTGATGTAGTACATAGAGTAAGTAATAAAAACAGAATAATATAATCTACATGCCGATCGATTCGATGCCACAAACCAAGACTGTTGGCGCCCAATCGATTCAATGCTGACGGCGCCGCCGCCGCCGCCTACTTTTGTTGTTGCCTTCAATTTGCCCAATCGATTCGATGCTTACGATTTCTAGGGCAGATTCGCCGCACCTACAGGGAACAAGACGACGAAAGATTTGTCGTACGATCCGTTGTTCCGATTCGTTGCTTCCAATCCTTTGCAAGGGAAGATTCGCCGCACCTACAGGGAACAAGACGACGAAAGATTTGTCGTACGATCCGTTGTTCCGATTCGTTGCTTCCAATCCTTTGCTTCCGATCCGTTGATCTGTTGGTTCCGATCCGTTCCTATGAAAAAATAAGAAAAACAGAGAGGAAATACATTATCAGGGAACACCAATCAATTGCCGTTGCCGTTGCCGTTTCCGTTGCCGTTTCCGTTGCCGATGCCTAGTATCTCTCTAATTCTTACCTTTGCTTGTTGTTCCGACGTTTTTACGACAATCGTCCTGATGAAATTGTTGTTGATGTTGCTGCCGTAGAATACTTCTTACTCCATGTCACGAAAAACAGTACCTTGTTCCTGTTGATATAATTGCAAGGGACAAAGCCAGTTCATTGATTTCAAGACGTATATGTAAGGCTGCAGTCCAAACAATATCTATCCAGCAAATCCCCTTCTCGTCAAATGCTAACTACTTCTTTTCCAGTACAAGGCTGTTATTTCGGACTAAAATAAATGAGAACGGATCGTTGTGCTCAAAGAGGGTCAGATCCCACGTTCTCGGACGGAGTGTTGATTGCAAGAACCAACACTCTACTCAAATAAGTCGGATGTAAGAAGGCAGCTTATGAAGTGTATTTATTTTTTGTTGCGAGGTAGATTGTTTTTTTTGTTGCGAGGTAGAAAAAGTGATTTTTTTTGTCGCGAGGTAGAAAAAGTGATCTTTTTTGTTTGTCGCGAGGTAAGAAAAGTTTACTAGTGTTTGTGTGGGAAAGATTTTTTTTTTTGTCGCGAGGTAAAAAAAAATCATACATCCTGTACAATTCTACACGATTTGGTAATAGTGTAGATTTCTAGACTAGTGTAGAATTCTACACGTTTTTTGTACTAGATAATTCAATTTCGTACGTACGTACGAAAAAAATTCGATAAAGATTCTCGTACGTACGACGTTCGAAAAAGAATCTCCTACATACTAGATTGTACGGTATGTATGTCGTACGAAAAAGAATCTCCCACATACTAGATTGTACGGTATGTATGTACGTTCAAAAAATAATCTCGTACGTACGACGTTCGAAAAAGAATCTCGTACATACTAGATTGTACGGTATGTATGTACGTTCGAAAAATAATCTCGTACGTACGTTCGAAAAAGACAGATGTAGATTCGTGCACGTCTTGGTACTAGATAATTTTCCGCACGGGTCAAGAACTTGCGAGAAGTCCACATATACGAACAAATAATTACTGAATTTGCGAACAGGATGGAACCCTAACCATATTGGGAACAACTTTGTCACACAGAATGCCCAAAATCTTAAGGTTCGACTCTCCAAATGGCAATCATGGGTGTATTTTTGGTGCAATTTCAGGGCACAAACTAACTTATTGGATAGTAATGACTAAAAAAATATCGGGTCCAAGCCATTAATACATTCATCATGACTCATCGAATGCATATTGGAAACAACTTTGTCACATAGAATGCCCAAAATGTTGTGGTTTGACTCTACAAATGGCTAAACATGGTTTTTTTTTTGGTGCAATTACAGGGCACAAACTAACTTATTGGGTTATGACTCAAAAAGTATCTGGTCAAAGCCATGAATACATTAATCATGACTCATCAAATGCAGATTGGAAACAACTTTTTCACATAGAATGCCCAAAATGTTGTGGTTTGACTCTACAAATGGCTAAACATGGGGGTATTTTTGGTGCAATTACAGGGCACAAACTAACTTTTTGGGTAAGGACTCAAAAAGTATCTGGTCAAAGCCATGAATACATTCATCATGACTCATCAAATGCAGATTGGAAACAACTTTTTCACATACAATGCCCAAAATGTTGTGGTTTGACTCTACAAATGGCAATCATGGGGGTATTTTTGGTGCAATTCCAGGGCACAAACTAACTTCTTATTGGGTAATGACTCAAAAAGTATCGGGTCCAAGCCATGAATACATTCATCATGACTCATCAAATGCATATTCGAAACAACTTTGTCACATAGAATGCCCTAA
Organism: Pseudo-nitzschia multiseries; assembly: GCA_037355745.1. Classification (NCBI taxonomy): domain Eukaryota; phylum Bacillariophyta; class Bacillariophyceae; order Bacillariales; family Bacillariaceae; genus Pseudo-nitzschia; species Pseudo-nitzschia multiseries. The sequence continues at coordinate 27,524,246 of CM074782.1, read as the reverse complement.
ATGTTGTGGTTTGACTCTACAAATGGCAATCATGGGGGTATTTTTGGTGCAATTCCGGGGCACAAACTAACTTATTGGGTACTGACTAAAAAAATATTGGGTCCAAGCAATGAATACATTCCTCATGACTCATCAAATGCAGATTGGAAACCACTTTGTTACATATAATGCCCAAAATGTTGTGGTTTGACTCTACAAATGGCAATCATGGGGGTATTTTTGGTGCAATTCCAGGGCACAAACTAACTTCTTATTGGGTAATGACTCAAAAAGTATCGGGTCCAAGCCATGAATACATTCATCATGACTCATCAAATGCATATTCGAAACAACTTTGTCACATAGAATGCCCTAAATGTTGTGGTTTGACTCTACAAATGGCAATCATGGGGGTATTTTTGGTGCAATTCCGGGGCACAAACTAACTTATTGGGTACTGACTAAAAAAATATTGGGTCCAAGCAATGAATACATTCCTCATGACTCATCAAATGCAGATTGGAAACCACTTTGTTACATATAATGCCCAAAATGTTGTGGTTTGACTCTACAAATGGCAAACATGGGTGTATTTATGGTGCAATTCCAGGGCACAAACTAACTTATTGGGTAAGGACTCAAAAAGTATCTGGTCCAAGCAATGAATACATTCATCATGACTCATCAAATGCATATTGGTAACTACTTTGTCACATACAATGCCCTAAATCTTAAGGTTTGACTCTACAAATGGCAATCATGGGGGTATTTTTGGTGCAATTCCAGGGCACAAACTAACTTATTGGGTAAGGACTAAAAAAGTATCGGATCCAAGCCATGAATACATTCATCATGACTCATCAAATGCATAATGGGAACAACATTGTCACACAGAATGCCCAAAATGTTGTGGTTTGACTCTCCAAATGGCTAAACATGGGGGTATTTTTGGTGCAATTCCAGGGCACAAACTAACTTATTGGGTAATGACTCAAAAAGTATCGGGTCCAAGCCATGAATACATTCATCATGACTCATCCAATGCATATTGGAAACAACTTTGTTACATAGAATGCCCAAAATGTTGTGGTTTGACTCTACAAATGGCAAACACGGGGGTATTTTTGGTGCAATTCCAGGGCACAAACTAACTTATTCGGTAATGACTCAAAAAGTATCTGGTCCAAGCCATGAATATATTCATCATGACTCTTCCAATGCATATTGGAAACAACTTTGTCACATAGAATGCCCAAAATCTTAAGGTTTGAGTCTCCAAATGGCAAACATGTGGGTATTTTTGGTGCAATTCCAGGGCACAAACTAACTTCTTATTGGGTAATGACTCAAAAAGTATCGGGTCCAAGCCATGAATACATTCATCATGACTCATCAAATGCATAGTGCGAACAACTTTGTCACATAGAATGCCCAAAATCTTAGGGTTTGACTCTCCAACTGACAAACATGAAGGTATTTTTGGTGCAATTCCAGGGCACAAACTAACTTATTGGGTAATGGCTCAAAAAGTATCCGGTCCAAGCAATGAATACATTCCTCATGACTCATCAAATACATATTGGGAACAACTTTGTCACACAGAATGCTGTAAATGTTGTGGTTTGACTCTCGAAATGGCAAACATGGGTGTATTTTTGGTGCAATTCCAGGGCACAAACTAACTTATTCGGTAATGACTCAAAAAGTATCTGGTCCAAGCCATGAATACATTCATCATGACTCATCCAATGCATATTGGGAACAACTGTGGCACATAGAATGACCAAAATCTTAAGGTTTGACTCTACAAATGGCAAACATGGGGGTATTTTTGGTGCAATTCTAGGGCAAAAACTAACTGATTGGGTAATGACTCAAATAGTATCGGGTCCAAGCCATGAATGCATTCATCATGACTCATCCAATGCATATTGGAAACAACTATGACACATAGAATGCCCAAAATCTTAAGGTTTCACTCTCCAACTGACAAACATGAGGGTATTTTTGGTGCAATTCCAGGGCACAAACTAACTTATTGGGTAATGACTCAAAAAGTATCTGGTCCAAGCAATGAATACATTCCTCATGACTCATCAAATACATATTGGGAACAACTTTGTCACACAGAATGCTGTAAATGTTGTGGTTTGACTCTCGAAATGGCAAACATGAGGGTATTTTTGGTGCAATTCTAAGGCACAAACTAACTGATTGGGTAATGACTCCAAAAGTATCCGGTCAAAACTATGAATACATTTATCATGACTCATCAAATGCATATTGGGAACAACTTTGCCACTCAGAATGCCCAAAATGTTGTGGTTTGACTCTCAAAATGGCAAACATGATGAGGGTATTTTTGGTGCAATTCCAGGGTACAAACAAACTCATTGGGAAATGACTACCAAAGTTTTTGTACCAGGCCATGAATGCATATCACATGACTTACGAAATGCATGTTGGGAACAACTTTTAAATGCATATTGGGAACAACTTTGACACACACAGTACAGACAATGATGTGGTTTGTAGATACAAATGGCACACAAAACAGTACGGTATGTTAGGTGCAGCAGTCTACGAGATTCTACATGTGACTAGAGGATTGAAATACATAACCTTAGTGTGATCAAATGTTTCCCTTCTGAAAAAATTATGGCGCGGGAGGGGTGGCTGGCACAGGTACGTGATCTACTGCTACAAATATAACAGCGCGCCCAAAACCAGACAACACACAGAAGATGTTCGGGCAAACAACATAGTACAGAACCCACGGAAAAATTCTACACACAAAACATCGTACACATACTACACGAAACACCGTACACACACACACACACACGACACACACAACACACACAACACAAAACACCGTACACAACACGACAAATTATTAGAACACACACAAAACCACACAAAAAGAAACACATGATTCTTGATCGACACCGTATTCAGAAAATAAAATAAAAAAATATGAATGCTATCGGAAAGACACGACGAAGCAAAAAATCCGAGGGGAAGACCCTTCGAAACAACAAAACCATCCGGCCCGGTGATCATCAAAATACAGGGGACAACAACGGTAAGAAAAAAAGAGTGAAAACAAACACCGCAATTACTAACAAAGTGTGTAACAGTAATACCAAAACTATGAACGCATCAAAGGGCAACAGTAAAAAAAATGGTTCCGACAACACAATTTCTACTACTAGAAACACGGAAGAACAAAACACCATCAACCAGAGTAACGAACCAGCGCTGACCATTACCAACACAACCACCACTACAGTAACGAACCAACAGAAAGAAGGAACAAAAACCAATGTGGTAGAGAAAACATCTAACGGAGAATGCTACAATTTAGAGTATATTGCCGAACATGTCATGAAAAATATCCAATATGACAAATTGGCAGAGGAAGTGGCAAAACGCTTACGGAAACAAGAGAGGGAACCACATATAGGGGTGGGAAAGGTAGTAATGGTACCTAAACAAACGGAGGCAACCATGCAGGGAGAGGGGAGTTACAATGCCGGCGACACAAGAGAACGAGCAGTAAGTACAATTACAGACGAATATGGACTTATAATAGACAACAATATGCTTAAGGCTTTGAGTGATATGAGTGAAAGAGTGGAGAAGCAGCTAAGGGATTACGTCAAAAAACATTGGTACCCCAACATGAAGTTCCCTATCAATGACAAGGTAACGGCGCTTGTAATAAATAAAGCTGTTGGAGAAAGTGCGGTTATGAAGCCACAAAATATTCCACTTGCGGCATTCTGTTCCTTTTACAGGAAACGAGTAGGGACAGTACTGACCGCATTGAGGCACAACTCACAAACATTAGCGAGAAAAAACTGGATAGGTAAATACAGACAGGAGAATTGGTTGTTGAAATTAGGATTTTGAGAATCTATTTTTGGTCCGACAACACTAACATGCTGCACGTTGATACTTATGATACTTCCGTACAGACGATTACAGAAAAGGTCGAGTCCCTATCACATTCCCTGGTACTGTTGCAGTTATTCAAGACACAGAATATGAAAACACAGGTATTTTAAACCCTCAATACAGAACATACAAAGACGCGGAAGATGAAGATTTTTATTATTTTGTTACAAGAATCATGTCGGCAATCAATCCGACAAATTCCAATTTCAAACAACGGAAGGAGAGGCACTTGCTGAGTGATATATTTACTATAGCAGATGAAGCATTTGCATTGGTACTAATCTACAATGAGCATCATGTATGGGTGAACCAGCAGCGGCGAAAGGGTGATGCCACGATTCCGCGACAAAAAAAAAAATTCTGCGATTCAGACAGTGGAAGCAGAAATGGATGGATGGAGGAAGGTCGCGAGTTGTTCAGTGACTTGTGCGACAAAATTGGCGAGATGCGAAAACACCCAGAAACAGGAAGGAAATTGGAAGAAATGATGAGGGACAGATTTAGGAACGAAAGTTCGACAAATTACACCAACAATAAGCAGGGCGATGCAAATATTACTAGTAGCAGCTCCACTAATTGTAGTGGACCAAAGAAGAAAAAGAAAAGAAACGTCTATATTGATCCGGCAATAACAGCATTGATGAATGAAAGTTTATCTATGGGTGAACTAATGTAGAAAATAACAGTACATACATAATACAAAACTACTACTAATCTTGAACTTAATTTTGAGAATATTAGAAATAATGGAGGATTCGTAATACGTCGCAATAGGAATAAATCAAGCATAATAGAATCTACATTTTAAAAAGGGAATATTGTAGTCAAGAAATATAATTCACAACTAGGGGAGCAGAATCGAATTGTTGTTTGGTAGATTAATATTTTGGAATTAATACTGACTCAAGATTTCTTTTTTATTCGTGAATAGAAGTAAGTGTTGTTCGTACAGAATAATAATTCGGTTCTGCTAGAGACTGAAATAAATTATTTTTATTTGAGAGTAGAGTAATGTGCATCACGCGCACAGAAATAGTGCTGAGTTTACATATACCCTTATACAATCGGCGCGAATTTCAGGGTGTCCAGAAATATTGCCGTGTTAAAATCACGCACAAAATTTGTGCGCGAGAAGTAAATTCGAACCCCGCGAAACAGTTCTCGGACGCGATAGAAGAGCCAACTCTGTATTTGGGAGCTGATATTGGGAAATTCTACTTTGAAGGTGATTCAAAGCCAAGATGGTCATTATCGAGCACTAAGTATACAGCGAAAGCTGTTGCAGCAGTCGAACAAGAGTTAGGAACTGAAAAATATGGCTACAAGTATCTACCAAAATCAGCATCCAGTCCACTATCACATGATTACCGACCGGAAATTGATATATCAGAAGAATTGAACCCTGAATTGCAAAATTACTATCAAGGTTTAATTGGAGTTCTCAGGTGGATTTGTGAATTAGGAAGACTTGACATAGTAATGCCAGTCTCACTGATGTCAAGGTATTTGGCACAGGCAAGGATCGGGCATTTGAATCAATTATTTCATATATTTGCATATTTGAAAAAGTACAACAGGTCAAAATTGGTTTTTGATGATACTGTACCAAATGTTGACGAGAGTAAATTTCAAAAATGTGACTGGTCTGAATTTTATCCTGGTGCCGCTGAAGTCATACCAGCAGATATACCTGAAGCTTTGGGAAAGCATGTGTTAATTTCCTTTTGAAACTGGCTGTTGAGCTGATTCAATCCAAAGGCAAAGAAGGGCAACAGGAGCTTTAGCTGCAGGCCGGTTGAGGTGCCGGTCTGTTGTGTTCTAATATTTCTCTGATATCCACTACGATTGGACGTTAATCCAACCAGATCTATTCTGACTATCGGTAACCGACGCAATCAGTTAGATCTTAGGCTTGTAGTTCTACAATGGGACGCAAAAGGGGCGTCCGGTGCAAGGTTTAAGGTTGAATAATCAAATAATCTAAAAGTATAAGCGTGTTAGCTTGCTGGAGAGCAAGTTACCACTTTGAAGCGTGCTGCCGCTAATACAGCACTTTGTTACGAATATATTATACGGTAAAATACCGTGTTACGGGTAAATACCGTGTTACGTGGAAATACCGTGTTGCCGCTAGTACAACACGTATTTTTACACAGCAGATAAACAAGTTCGTGAGCAGCGCTTCGAACCTCTGCTGTCTTTTCTTGAAAACAGCACACTTAACAAGAGATTGCGTGTGCGAACCTCTAGTGTGTGTTCTTTCTTTGAGTAGTAAGTATCGATTGGAGTGACGATCGATCCTGTGGAGTGACGATCGATTCTTCTCTTTCAGTTTAAGTATCGAACTCGATCGTTCGAGGTCTCATTATTTTCGATCTCGTACCTCTACCAACCTAGGCACGAAAGGAATTTAACACTCCCCATGTGTCCACATGAAAGCATCCTCTAGTATCTGGTGCAGTCATCCTGCAACAAATCACCGGTGTTCCCACAGTAGTGAAAGATGGGCTTGAGTAAAGGATACACTACTGAGTGTCCCCAATGCTTGGTGAGGATATCAGCGCAGTTATCCTTACCTGCAAGATGTTGCATGAGGATGAAACCTCTTGCGATCATGCTTCTAACATAGTGATATGATAGAATGTGATGCCTCTTGTGTAGCCTCGCATATGGGAATGTAGAGGTTTGGATCATCTTTTCATTGTCTCCCCATGTGTAGGATGTGTCGTGTACTCTAGTACCTAGATACCTGAATGACTGTCGAATGTCAACAATTTGCTCAATGCAGGTTCTAGCAGACACAAATTCGGCGCCAAAGGTTGCTGTTTCAGATGTTGCTTGCTTTTTGGAGAACCACATGATGGGGGTCTTGTTTGCAAAGTGCAGGATACCAGTGACAGCTTTACCACTTAGGATGTCATGCATTAAGTTTGCATCATAGAAATGAGACAATACAACTACCTTACCTAGGGGTTTAGGGGCATCGCTTGGTAGGTCTTCAGAATGCTCCCCATATACGGTATTGGACCAGTCTGTACTGTTGCCTTGAGTGAGTACAAAATCTGGTATGCCCACTCTGAATCTGATTTTGAAATGACGAAACTTGGAAATATATCCATAGATTCGTTTGGCTCTGTTGAGATGGCCTTCCCTAGGTTGCACACGAAAGCTTGATAAGGTCATGACAGCAGTCTGCACATCAAAACGTCCAATGGCAATGACCCACTGGAGTGAGCCCACCATGCTTTGATACTTTTGGATATCAGTATCACCTAGGAATGATGATGAATCTAGCTCTGGATGATCATTCTCAGCAAGGGGTGAGTGGAACCTAGTGGTGGGTTTGCAGCCAAACATTTGTTCATATGAGGCCTCCATTTTCTCAATGAACTTGATGGGGTTCATGCAGAGCACACCATGTTCATCTCTTTCGAAACCACATCCCAAATGAAAGTTCATTGGACCAGAGCCTTTTAATTTGAAATTGTAAGGTTCAGACTGTAGGATGACCAGAAAGGTTTCAGGATTGGCCATACATAAGCAAAGGTCGTCAACATATGTGCATATCAGCTCGTATACTGGCTCCCCATGTTTGTTGTTGCCAGGTTTGATAAAGATTTCAGGCTCTGCCTTGGATCTTTCAAAACCTAGTTCAATGAGGCAGGCAGCGAGCATATCACCAAAACACTTGCCAGATGATCGAAGTCCATATAGAGCCTTGTAAATCACTAGTAGGTGACCCTCTAGTGATCCAAATTCAGCACCAGCCTTGATGCATACTTTCTCACAGGTAACAGCTTCTAGGTATGCATTCCCAATGTCGGTTCCCCATGCTTCTAAGCTATTCAGTTCAGCAAGGAATAGGCACATGCGCAAGCCTCTAAGTGAAACAACTCCTGCATACACACTGTGGATGGGAGCTTCAGTGAGATTACCATTTGCAACTAGCCGGGCTTTATGTCGGCCATCGTGCTTGACTGCATAAATCATGTGGACCTTGATTTGTTGGAAGCCAATGGGTATATTGCTAGCCTTGTAGATACCTTTGTCAATAAAGGTGTCATATTCCTGAAGCTGCGACATTTCCAGCGCTATGGCATCCTGCCATTTGGTATTGCCATTGGCTGTGTCAAACTGGATGGCTTCTTCATGATTGCGAGGTACCTTGAATCCATACTGGTACTGTGGAGCAGTTCGAAAGGAGCGAAGTTTGGCTTGGTGGATTAGCCTGTCTAGCTTCTTGGTTCTTCGGGCAAGGGAAACAATGCGTTTGAGATGTTTCCAACCAGGTTGATCAAGCATGTTGTTGTCCTTTGCATATTTGGCTACAGTAACAGGGTCGTCTGCAGCTACATTGGAGAGAGGTTCATAGGTGCGCTCCATGTTTTCCCATTCAATCCATAGGTTGTATTTGGAACCTTTGTATTGTGGGTGCTTGTTGTCAAGGGGACCTTGATGACCAAGTATGCGTCGGAAAGACCAAAGTTTGCCATCTTCTTGAGTTACATCCCTGTGGATGTAGTTCATGACGTCATTGTATGCTATGATATCTTCAAGTTCATCATCTGTATGCTTGCACTTGAATTTGATGAAGTCCTTGTTTTGCTCAAGACTGTTTTCAATGTCAACAACTGTCATTCTTTTCTGTGTGCCATCAGGGAGAGCCATGAGAAAAGAGCGACCTTGCAAGTCGGCAACAGGGATAGCAGGGATGGTGATGGGTGTGCCATCATCGTCAAATTGGGCGTTGCCTTCTTCATCAGTAACAACTACTTTAGATGGACCAACAGATGGGGTAGCAGGATTGATAGGTGGAGGTGTTGCGGCACTGACATCAAAATATGCTAGCTCAGGGGGACCAAAATCATCTTCAGTGACAGGTACGCCGGTAGGGGTCTTGCTGAAGATGTGAGAGGTTGGAGGACCATCAAGAATCTCCCCATAGTTGTTAGGGAGTGGAGAAGGGACATAGCTTCGTGTATTAGGAACCTTGGAATAAAGGAAGGTAGGCAAGGATGGCTTTGGAAGGCGCAGAGGAGATGATGCTGGGACCGGACTGGGGGATGAAGGATGTCGAAAGGAGGGACTATCACCAGAAGATTTAGGAGTGATGGAAGCATCTTTGGCCTTGCGCCATGCAAGAAAGCCATCATCAGTGAACAATCCAGCACGTTTGTTGCGATGCTCGGGAGTTAAAGCAGTGCGTACACCAGAGCGGTCAAGGAGCTTATTGGTGATGGGATCCCAGATGGTGAAACATAAGCTATTGCCAACATGTTCAGCAATGCCAACAAAGTGGCCAAGGCATTCAGTGGTCTGAGAGCCAAACTGTGTATCTGGAGTCTTGTAGTATACGGGCTCAAACCAGAAGAAACTAAGGTAGGGACTGATATCACCAATGGTACCAGTAGCAATAAAGAAAGGCTGTTTGTCAGAGAGAGTGGGATCAGACAAATGATTCATGAGGCGGCCAACATATTGCATGCAAAGAAGCCAGAGGTGTGGTGGAGTGCCCGTGCGATCCATGATTCTATTGACAATGCGTTTGAAGGTCTGGTATCGCCGTTCAAAAAGATTTTGGTGTTGATGGTATGGTTCACTTTGCCATAAGCCAATCCACATCATCTTGAGGTAGTCAAGAACAGATTTGCTGGACTGGTAAGATCCATGATCACAGAGCAATCTGAGTGGTCTACCCCATTGTCGAACAAAATTTTGGAGACAAGGAAGAAAATCAGCAGTAGTCCTCATTTCTTCAACATGGATGATATGAGATTTGCGACCAAAGAAAACTTGAGCAATCTTGGAACCACCATTGATAGCAGGGGTGTCGGAATAGATGACATCAGAGAGGACATCATCATTGAAAGGCCTGACATTCATGGCAGGCTGTGGTGATTGGAACCGTTTGAAGATGTTACCATCGGGACTAAGAGACAATGAGCCATACTGTGTGGAATTGTTGAAGGTGGCCTTGATACGGTCAAGGGAGATCCATCCAAAGAAGGGTTTCAGGGACAGGTAATCGGTATCAGTGGGCGATTGAACATGGGCTGCAGCAGTGAGAAAGGTGGAAGGAGATTGATTAGAGCACCTACTCAGGATGTCTTGATGGATGTAATCAGTGGGGCTAAGCCAAAATGAAGTATCAGAAACATCCAAAGCCTGTAGGGAGGAAGTAGTAGTGCTGTTGGACAAGAATGAGGTGACTGTAGAGGAGGTGCCAATGTTGATATCCCTAAGCGCGCCAAATTCATCATAATCTTGATATGGAAGTGATGTGGAGACAGGCGGGTATTTCTGAATGAAGGTATCATCCTGGGGGGTATATGCGGTATCTAGCACAGATGGGTCCCAATGCAGATCACTTGTCATGACGACGTGAGGTAGATGAGCAAATTCTGCACGGGTATACTTGCGCATGGCAAGATAAGGTAAGCCATGGCATATACTGAGTGGAAAGACATGGCCATCAGTAGTGGTAATGACTTGGGTTCCACCGGTCTTGAGAGAGGTATCATCTACAATCGAGTGGTATGCTTCCATCTGAGGAGAGGACAAGATAGATGGGTGTTGTCCAGTGTAGGCACATTCATGAAAGATGATAATGACCGGACCTCGGTTGGAAACAGAGTAGGCGCCACACGTTGCAATAGGGATGTTTTGGATTTGGTGATTGTTGATACCAGTTACATTGACAAATCTAGGTGGGATGTCCTTAGAGATAAGGCATGCATCATTTCCTATGATACATCCATTTGCGCCCCTGTCAACCATGGCATAACCGGGTGTGGATACAGTAGTTTTGCTAGAGTGGTAAATAGCGGCGGGGTTTGCTGGTGAAACAAGAGGTTCACAGTCCGGTGATGCCCAATAGTGGAATTTTACAGACCGTGAAGTCTGTTCAACAGGGACATAGACAGTGCCTTCTTTCTTGTAAAGAATATCAGGATTATCTGCAAGGAAACGAGCTGGATGTGCGGGAGAAACAGAAGACTTGAGCGGTCTGTTATCGGATTGAGAAGATGCCCGATATACACCAAGGGATGCATGGAATGCAGATCTGGCTGCGCTTTCCTCAGCAGGTGAGAGGATCTGTTCAATATCAGGTGAGGGGACCTGCTGATCAGTGTGGTGTTCATAGATCCGACGTGTGATCGGTTTGCTAGAATTGGGATCCGGTGATAATGCAACATCAAGGAGCTCAGATCGTAGGCAGGCAACTAGTCGCTTCTTGTCGTCAGCTGAGAAGCCAAGCCAGTGCTTCATACCCTGTTTAGAGAGAGTTTTCCAAACTGCAGATGGTAGTCTTGTGGTTGGATCTGGTGTTCTGCCAGCCTTGTAAACAGCGTAGTCCTGGTAGTCACCATCAAAATCAATAGGAGGTAAATATGAGGCCGAGTCATCAGTGATGGCAGAATATGTGGACTGTGTCATAGAAGACAAATCATGAGTATTGGCTTTGACAGACAGCCGACTTCGAGGTTGCGACAGGGAAGCCTGAGAGTCCAGTCTGGTGGCTTCAAGGAGGAGGGTATTTTTCAATTCACTGATAGCAGCGGCTTCATGCTGTCTAAACTTGGTCAAATCCTGTGCTGCAGGTGGATCATCAACCTTGCAGAACTGTTCACTGAGTTGGAAGCTGCTACTGCAGGCCTTGCAAAGGTGTGTTTTAACGGTATCAAAATCAAGTGGCCTCTGCGGGTCGCGTAGTGTGTTGAGATGGTCTAGCTGAGCAAACCATTGGGTGATGAACTTGACTTTGGTGTCCTTCCATGTTCGTAAGTCAATGTCCAATAGGTGTTGCATCACAATGGAGGTGTCATACACTTTGGATTTGGACCTATCATGCAATGCGACAAAGTCAAAGAATGCCTGTCTGCCGTCTCTAGAAGTGGTATGGCTGAGCACACAGGAGTAGGAGAGGTCACTCTGGAGGGCATGTAGAACAAGAGTCCAGAAGAATGCACACTGCTTGTCATGAAGGGCCTTCTCGTACCCGATGAGTGGTATATCAGGCCAGCTTGGATCGAGAAATGTGCGCGTATCTATGTCGGATGTTTCCAGTTTAGCCTTGAATTTGACAAGCCAACGCTCAAAGGTTGCATCATTCTTCAGGGTTGGGAATGTGGTTTCATCCCGTGATTTCTTGGTCCATGACTCATATCTGAGCTGTTCGATTGGTTTGGAGGGTCTCTCCTGTTGTCGTTGAGATGTGCCGATAGTGCGCGCCGTTGTTTCAATGTCAGTCCCAGATTCTCTTCTGGCTCTGATAATCCCTCGACAGTAGCTCTTAAAAGCGGCCTTGGTATAGTGGGTTCTGTCTTCCCAGTCCAGTCCTTGTTCTGTGAGATGTTGTCCAAAATCGACAACTCGTTGTAGAGTCATCTGTACATGCCGGTAAAGCGGTGTTCTTGTTCCTCTCTCGAGGTAGGCGAGATCACCTATATTCTCGATGTACAAGAAGTCCAGCCATGTCTTGTACTGCCCAGCTACGAGCGCCTCACACAAGGTGCTGTGGGACTCCTTTGGGACATCGAAGGATTCATGCAAAAAGGTGGCTAATGGTTGGTCGAATGAAGGAAAGAGGTCGGCGATGGATGTGTTCTCCTCATCATCTTGGGTTGGATTGTTCTGGTGGCCGGTTTCTACCGTGTCAGTTGTGGGCAAGCGGGGGGTGGTTGCGGCGCTCCCAGGTTGGAGTGTTTGGAATCGTCCTGTCGACCTGCTTCTCGTTCTGCCGGCAGCCGGGATGTTGGGCATTGTTGTGTTTTGCAATTATCGCGTATGGATTAAGGCAATTATCGATGGATAATTGTAGTCGGTGTTTATTGTTGCTTAACACAATCAAATGACGGGCGTCGATGTGTCCTTGGATGGAGGTAGATTGCTATTGGCGTGTCCAATGCAATGGGCTTCTATTGAAGACAAATGGCTTGTCCGTTTGGTCTTTGTTATGCTGTAATCGGATCAGAGAACTATCAACCGTCGTCCGTAGTCGAGTCAATTGATGATCTTCTGTCCGGTTGTCGTCGGCGTCGAGTTCTTCTACTGTCGTCGTCGGCGTCGAGTTCTTCTACTGTCGTCGTCTTCTTCTTTTGCAAGCTTCAACAAGCTTGCGACTGTTAATCTGTTAATTTCCTTTTGAAACTGGCTGTTGAGCTGATTCAATCCAAAGGCAAAGAAGGGCAACAGGAGCTTTAGCTGCAGGCCGGTTGAGGTGCCGGTCTGTTGTGTTCTAATATTTCTCTGATATCCACTACGATTGGACGTTAATCCAACCAGATCTATTCTGACTATCGGTAACCGACGCAATCAGTTAGATCTTAGGCTTGTAGTTCTACAATGGGACGCAAAAGGGGCGTCCGGTGCAAGGTTTAAGGTTGAATAATCAAATAATCTAAAAGTATAAGCGTGTTAGCTTGCTGGAGAGCAAGTTACCACTTTAAAGCGTGCTGCCGCTAATACAGCACTTTGTTACAAATATATTATACGGTAAAATACCGTGTTACGGGTAAATACCGTGTTACGTGGAAATACCGTGTTGCCGCTAGTACAACACGTATTTTTACACAGCAGATAAACAAGTTCGTGAGCAGCGCTTCGAACCTCTGCTGTCTTTTCTTGAAAACAGCACACTTAACAAGAGATTGCGTGTGCGAACCTCTAGTGTGTGTTCTTTCTTTGAGTAGTAAGTATCGATTGGAGTGACGATCGATCCTGTGGAGTGACGATCGATTCTTCTCTTTCAGTTTAAGTATCGAACTCGATCGTTCGAGGTCTCATTATTTTCGATCTCGTACCTCTACCAACCTAGGCACGAAAGGAATTTAACAGCATGTAACAATGAGCTGTTTTGTTGACGCCGACCATGCCGGATGCAAGGCAACAAGACGATCTCATACTGGTGTTATTATCTTCATCAATAATGCACCGATCATTTGGTTTTCCAAAAGACAAACAACAGTTGAGACATCAACTTTTGGATCTGAAATCATTGCTTTGAAAATTGCAATCGAATTGGTTGAAGGTCTAAGGTACAAGTTGAGAATGATGGGTGTTCCAATTGATGGGAGCACAAATGTGTATTGTGATAATGATTCTGTTGTCACAAATGTTACACGACCTGAAAGCCCATGTAAGAAGAAGCACAACAGCATTGCATACCACAAAGCGCGTGAATCTATTGCAGCAGGAATTATCAGAGTTGCAAAGGAACCAGGTTCAACAAATATTGCTGATTTGTTTACAAAGCTAATGAGTGGCGCTGTTTTCCGGGAACATTGTTCTCGTTGCATGTGGTAAGAGATTTAATAAAAGGAAAATCAATCGTTCGATGGAATGTTCGATCGATCGTTCGATCGAAGTAACAAGTTGATTTTATGTTCGATCTGCAATGAGCATTTCGAAGATGGATAATTTGATCCATGAATACAATATATCAAACCGGCAAGGATCAGGGCAAAATGCCATGATACAAGCCAGAATGAAAGGCAAAACGCCGCCCCATTTCTTTTGATAGGGCCTCTGATGGTAGACTGGATACAGTTTGGTATTCAACACGACTCACGATGAATAGGTTAAGTCATAGAATCCAGTCGCTTGACGGTTGGAGGATTTACGACTGAAGGGGACTGAAAAGAATTCACCGTGTAAAGCGTATCGTACGTACGAAGAGTCACAAAGGCAAATAACCTTATTCGTAAGGTTATTTAACCTGAGTGAATAATCGTCGGTGATTAATCCATGTGGATTGTCTCTTAGAGGGAATTTTCCCAACAGCTCACTCTTCGAAGAATTAACAACTCTAAAACACTATCATGCCCTAAAATCTATGTACAACCTAGTACTAATTCTACATAATAAGGTACAAATACTGTGATAGTCCAATGAGAATATCACGGTGAATTATACGGTAAATGACCGATCGAAGATGGTTTTGCATGTGTCCTGTGACTTATTTTACGTGTGCTTTGTATGCTAAGAATTACACGGTAATATGCCGTAAATCGACACGACGATCCGATGAGTAATTAACCTGTCGACCATCAGAGATGATCGACGATACGATATTAAGAGGACGATTACTCTTATTTCTACTCACTAAATCAATCGATCGTAAGACCGATTGCATTTGTTTTATTACTGTTACGACACATTCTTTATATGGAAAAGGTGCGGAAACGGACCACGTGTACTGAATTTTGGAGGGCTTTTTGTAATCGTAAAAATCTATGTCTAGATCAAACCAATAGCGTACCCGTTATCAACGTCGAGTTTTGGTCAAGAATGAACTATTCCATAGTTCCTACATGCTGAAACTTTGCCAGCAATGAGCTCCGGAAGTTCCCGAAAGCCGAAAATCAAACACCCCGCACCATAACACACAAAATCGTGAAAGGAATTCACCGTGTAAGTACGTATTCGTACGTACTAAGCGGGTCATACTTAATCTTATTCGTAAGATTATTAACTTGATGAATAATCGTCGCCAGCTTTTATGTGGATTTCCCCATTCCAATCCCGTACTCCATTGAGTCGAATTCCTGTAGAAGCAACATGACTCGTTCGATCGTCCTCAAACACGCGACTCGTTCTGAACGATCGTCCTCAAACATTGAGTGATTCCCGGCAGTGATAAAGTAATAAAAGTTTGCGACCAGAGTAATAAATTTATTCTCTAAGTAATAGATTTATTCCATTTTTATTCCATACTCAATAGAATCTGGCAGTCGAAGCAGCCTCGACTGCCAGATTTTATAACAGAGAATAAACTCCAACGGAATCTTAGAATCATACTAAAATCAAATATTTTAGTCCCCAACGCACGAATGAATCATGTGCATCTCTTGCACCTCTTAGGCCTACAACAGAAACAGGTTAAACTATTTGAACCAAGGCATCATTAAAGACCGGACTGATAAGTTAACAGTTGGAACCCATATGTGCATTCAAAAGAGTACATATGAAATGGGCCTCATTTATTCCATATATCACGATCAGGCAAAAGGCCCATTGAATAAAATACTTAACCTCGCCGGCCAGCCTTGCTTGCCAAAAGAGGCAGTTAGGTGGCGCGGGTAGTGATTAAACAGACAGTTACTGTTTCTTATTTAGAGATTCCAAATTCCAAATTTGCTCTGAGTGATAGTTAATAAAAAATATTCGTGCATTTAATCTATTCAATCTATTCACTGGCGAATATTTTTTTATTACTCTGGTCGTTTATTACTTTATCACTGCCGGGAATCACTCATTAGCTCACTCTTTGTGGTACCCCGGGTGACAAAGACTCTGTAAAATTATTTATTTTTAGGATGCGCGAAAATTCTTGAATTGTGACATTCTTATCTCAACAACCCCACCTCGGCTGAAAATGCTCAATAGACCAGCATAATGCTGAGATAGTAAGGATTGATTCACTATTATATGACATAGTCAACCGATATCTTGTTGTCAAGATATTAGTGACACAAAATTGGGGCCTTAACAAAATCCCTCTCCAAAAACTATGGAGAACCCTTTCTTTTTTACTTAAATAAAATAACTGTTGCTTAACACCCCGTGAAACTCCTACTAGGCTGTGCACGCTTGGAGCCTGCGCGCAAGGCAAAACCCGCTTGAGGTGCAAAGAAGAAGCCAACCGCGAAAGAAGAAACCAACCGAGGTGCGAAAGAAGAAACCAACCGAGGTGCAAACACCGTACCGTACGGTAATGTACCAACCAAGGTGCGAAAGAAGAAACCAACCGAGGTGCGAAAGAAGAAACCAACCGAGGTGCAAACACCGTACCGGTTAACAACCGGAATTAGAGTTGTTAAGTGAACAACAGAATAAATGAGAGAATACGACGCGATTAGAAACAGTACGTAAATAACCGTACCGGCGCCGTCGGATGATTAACCACGATTCACTATGAATTGTAATCACGAATACGAACACACGGTTAAGGCATATACTTAACCTTAATCGTGAGTAACTAATTCGTTGTGGCAAATTGAGTATGATAAGAAACAGATCGAATAATCAGCGACAAGTTTCAATAAATAATGTAATCGCGGACAGCCGGCTAAGGCTAAATACTGTACCGATCTACTAAGTGACACAGGATTACCATGACTAAGTGCCAAGGCAAAATTAGTAGCATGGAATCAAATCGGTACCAACAACAGTAAAGAATCCACAATCGAATGCCATCTGTGAGAGATTACACCGCACCATGGGAGACATACTGAGAGTTACAATGCGGACCACACATGCCAACAATGAGCAAGAAGCAGAACAGATCATGGACAATGCCCTAGCCAGCTGCATGCATGCAACACGATGCGCAGTCAATCACACGATGCAAACCTCGCTAGGAGCCATGGCGTTCAATAGGGATATGATGATGGACATTCCCTTGATAGCCAACCTGGAAGCAATACGAAATAGAAGACAGCAACTCATCGACCAGAATCTCATACGAACAAACAAGGGCAGAATAAACCATAACTACCAGATAGGGGATCAGATAATAGTTTGAGTGTATGATCCTGCCAAACTGCAGGAGAGATTCCACGGGCCATACCCGATTATCCAAGTATTCACCAACGGAACGATTAAAGTGCAACGGTCGCAGGCAGTTGAAGAAATCTACAATATTCGGAAGTGGTACCGTACCGGGGACCCATCCAACAACCACCCATCCAGCAACCGCAACAGTAAACGATCCGATCGGTCGGCCAGTCACTGTGGGGGATAGTGTAACAATGGTCCTCGTGACTGACCGATCGAGTCGGGACTCCAGGTTGAAGGAAATCTTAGTGACCGGATGAAGGTTCTCAAATGACCGGGAGAAGAATCATACTTCCGGTAGAAGAGGAAATGCTGACTCTTCCAGAAGATTAATTTACATCTTACATAACAACCGGAATTGGAGTTGTTAAGTGAACAACAGAATAAATGAGAGAATACGACGCGATTAGAAACAGTACGTAAATAACCGTACCGGCGCTGTCGGATGATTAACCACGATTCACTATGAATCGTAATCACGAATACGAACACACGGTTAAGGCATATACTTAACCTTAATCGTGAGTAACTGATTCGTTGTGGCAAATTGAGTATGATAAGAAACAGATCGAATAATCAGCGACAAGTATCAATAAATAATGTAATCGCGGACAGCCGGCTAAGGCTAAATACTGTACCGATCTACTAAGTGACACGGGATTACCATGACTAAGTGCCAAGGCACTATCATGATTAATCCATCACAAATGAATGAGACTTGATATGCCTGGTTGGTCACACATGCTTCACTATTGATCTGGAGAATATTCGAATCGCTTAATTAAGCGATCGATGGATTCAGAAAGCGATTCATCGCTTAATTAGCAAATAACAAGGGATTGCATGTGTTAACAAAAGGGCTAACACGAGAATACGCGGAACACTCCAATAGAGGTCCGGATTCTTAGATTAACCTAATTAGATCATAATTCAAATTACCAGTTATTGATTAACAGTCGCAGCCTCATACGAAAGCTATCTATCATACATACATACGAATTCGAACTAACTGAATCCCACAAGTCCTACAGAAAATCTACACAAAAAATCCTACCGGTAATAATTAATCATCCAAACGCGAAAACTCGCGATCGACCGACTATCAGAAATAATCCAATCCGAAAGATCATTCTACTGAAAGATTATCCCACTGAAACAAAATCTAACACCACAGCCCGAACCTACTGAAATCTTGGCCTATCTCGTACACCAAAGAACAGATATCACTGAAAATAGCACCATTGAGATCTGCAAAGCCAATAGAAAATACTTCGAAAGGAAAATCTCGACACGAAATAAAAATACCCCGAAAACAAAAACAAAAAACAATCTCGTAACAATCATCATGTTCTCTTCATCGGAAATGCTCTCTTTATCGGAAATCCTCATAGTCACCTGCAGCTGCATCATAGCGCCAGCAACCATGTACATCATGAACAACCAAACGGTCCAGGCCATCAAAAACCAAACAAAGAGCAATGACCGAGAGAAGGCTAACCAAGTAAAGTGCGAGGAACGAGACAGGGCCATTGAGAGATTGACTCATGAATTATCGAAACTCAAGGAAAAAGAGAAGGAGTACAAGAAGGATGCCCGTCAGCGCCTCAAGCCAAGACAAATCCAGGATTTCGATGGTAGCCAAGATAACTGGATCAAATGGAGATGCGATACCAAAGCAACACTCCATGCCACCGGACACAGAGACATTATGGAAAGTCGTGAAGCAGCTGACAACGACCACCCATTGAACAGCACGTTATGGGGTACACTACTGAACGCATGCAGTGGGGGTAGCGCATCTTCCAAAGTCACCAGACATGAGGATGCTAGTGACGGTCATGCAGCATGGAAAGAATTGTTGGAATGGTATGATTCAGAGTCCCAACAAGAGGCCTATGCAGCAACAATGAAATTAAAATTGGAAGGGGTTAGACTACACCCGGGTGGCAATATTTCCGACTATATCAACAATTTTGAGAGTATCTACCAAAAAGGGAGTAAAATCCCATGGTTCAACATACGCGAATGTGATGCCAAGAATACTTTTGCGCGTAATCTATTGGACCCTGACCTGGCTCAACTCAAAATGGAGCTCCAAGAAAGCCGAGCCAAGATGAACCTGGTGGAAATGGTGCAGAAGCTTCGAATTCGGGATGAGGAACTCCGCTTGAATTTACTGGCAGATAAAAACGACAATAAACGATCTATTCGCAGAGTTACAGAAGCCCAAGAACCACCAACAAAACGCCAACAATATGCATCTCCACCGGCCAGTGACAGTGTCCTTACTACGGTCTATCCCAATCTTAAAGGTATTTTACGAATCCCGCCTGCAACATGGGCCACCTTATGCAAACCACACAGGGAATGGGTTCTCCTTTACAATCGATCTGCGCGTCACCAAGAATCACCACCGCCGACACCAGCTGATATCACTCTTGGCGCTCCACAGGATGATGGCCTCAACAATACAGATATCTACCGCGCCAACAACAACAATAACAGGCCTAGACGCGTCAGGCGAATCTCTAAACCGGCACCCCTTGCACATACAATTCCATTAGCACCTTTGCCACTCCCTGCCGAGGATACTGTTAGATACAGAAGACAGTATCAGATCCATCGATGAATCCGCCCTTTTCCCCCCAGGGAGCACCGAACTTCGTACAGTCCGATTTCACCTGCATTCTGAGGGGGGAGACGATGACGATGACAATGGCACGCCACAAACAGCAAACCAACAGAATACAGGCCCCAGACCTAGAAGAAATCCAACCAGAAGGGCAAGAGCCGCATCCTTCTTTTCCACGGCTAGACGCTTGAAAATGATGCAACCAATCACATATGAAACAAGTGACAGTGAGAGTACCGACAATGACAGTGAGGAGGAAGGAATACCCGATCTAGTGGAACGAACTGCGGTCTACAGTGACAGTGATGATGATAGCAACAACACTGGCAAGAAGAAATGGCAGAGTAAATCCAATCCACCGATTGCGAGAAAGAAAAAGACTATTCAGGGTACACCCAGGAGACAACAACAACTGAAAACACTCAGACGCTACCAGGAAGTAAAACCGGATGATAATATCGCAGTAATTGATAGTGGAGGGGGAAAACGCCCAACCGTTACGGCCAGGGCATGGACTAAAACAGGAGGAGACACAGGAATGACATCAGTAATGAAACCATACATGTCACAAGACGATGATGATCTAGTGGAATATCCTGTATGCAGCGCAGCAACAAAAGCATTCATTCCAGGACGCCAGGAACCAGTGATACTACTAGTACACTATGCAACCTTCATCTCTCGAGACAAGGATTTTACAGATGGAGAATCACTCCTCACAACGATGGATATGGGTTCCCACAATGTATTGGTGAACGGAGTGCAACCTCAAATAAGTGACAAATGTGGAATCACGGTTGAAAATACATTCTTACCATTCAGCTATGATGACAAAAAAGTCTATTACCACGTCACAAAACCAACAGAGGAAGAAATGAATGAATTGGAAGTCTTTGAATTAAACTCGCCGGCACCACCGAATATGAGACAGTACCCAATGTTGAGAAGGAAAAGATCGAGGGAAAAATTCGCCTTTGGAAACCTACCAATATTGGAATTGAGGAAGAGATTTGGAATGCTACCATATTGGAATACTGAATCAAGCGTGAATTTACGTATCCACGTACACACGAATTTACGTGATACGTAATACGTAACGTACAATTTACGTATACGTGAACGATTTACGTATTGTTTTACGTAAACGTAAAACACGAGTTACGTATTGTTTTACGTAAACGTAGAACAAGACGTACGATTCCAAAGTGTTCTAGATCTTTTATCAAGAAGAGAGCGCAATAAGTAAAATATACATAAGCGCTCAAGAGTATCAAGAGATACTTAAAACACTGAGTATCGAACACACGATACGAGTATCTATGAGTATCGAACCCTCGATACGCGTATTCCCACTCAAAGAAAAGACAAATTGGTAAATGAGAGAACAATATGGTCCAGAAACAATCCGATCATAATCTTATCAATAACTCTTTCCAACACCGTAAAATAAAAACCGAAGTAACTAACTACATAACCCAACGACGTTTACGACCTTGGTCTTATTAGTTATTGATAAGATTACCACACCCCAATGCCAGAGGGAACACAAACCGAAGGAATCCCCGGCCCTACAACAATAGGAGTTACCCCTGACACCAGCATCGACGATTCCAGGAACGTAGGCTCCACCGCAATCCGGGATCTGAGAGACCAACTGGTAGAACTCAAACAGTACAACAGGGACGTACTCGAATACACAGAGGAGCAAAACACACAATTACAAACACAGAACAGGTTGCTATACGACTATACTGAAGACAGTGAGGATAGCGATACCGACGACGAGATGGTCAAGAAGAAGGATTACACCGGGGTCAAGGACCATCTGGATGAGACCCAATTGAAGCCCATATCGATACTGACGAGCGTAGATGTGTACGAGTTCAAAAAGGCCCTAGCCAACGCATTGGCCGAAGTAGTATCCATCAAATAACTACAAGGAAGTGGGTATGCATTCCTGTTGGAGAGTAAGGAACAACACAAGGCAAGAGACGCCGGAGCCGCATATCCCACAGCACCGACAGAGCCTCAAGAACTCGATAGCACAATAGAGCTCACCTCGGACGCGTATAAACTATGGAAACGCAGACGCGCCCTGTACGTGGAGTGGAACAAATATGATAGAGAGGCCCTACTCATCACCGACAAAAAGTTTCCCACCATGCTGGATGATCTAAAAGACCCGGGCTCCGAGGCGTTCCCCAGAGGAACCACGGTACTGGCCGCATTCCAGGCCATGGAAGCTGACCTCTGTACAACAGATGCCCAGCACCGGCTTACCCGCGAGCTCGTGAAGAAAATGAATGACCTATCGTATACACCGAGCCCTATTGGACCCAAGGAGTACTTCAGACAATTGACTAAGTACCAATGGCAAATCAATCTACTCCCGGAAACTGCAGAAGTATCCTCGGCACAGATGATTGATTATGCCCGGGACGCCTTCATGCGCAGCAAACATGACCCGATTACACTACATAGGGTCAATGAGGATTGGAAACAACCCAGGACAACCATAGCCACGGGTGATGAGTTCATCCACTACAAAAAGTTCTGGGGCCAACGGCTAAAGGAATTGTACAGCGCATACCACAACAAATCTGCATCGGCCAACATGGTGGACATCCACAATGACCAACGTTTCACTGACCTGGAAACACAACAACTCGAACTGGCCAACGTGTGCCGAGAGATCTATTCGCGGGTGTCCGAGAATACAGCCTCGACGGCGACGGCGGCATCTACAATGACAATGTCACACCAGTGGGAAACAGCCATGGCAGCCCTACAAGCAGACGTCAACAGACTTAAGGCGACCGACGCGGGTTGGCCCAGACAGGCAGCCTCGGGACGCCCGCTGGCCCACGAGTGGAAACAATACAAATATTACTGCCACTCGTGCGGTGTCAACCTCTCACACACCGGGCAAGAATGCTTCCACAAGAGGAACAAAGCTGCCCACCAGGATGGAGCCTCCTACGAGAACCAAATGGGAGGATCCACCAGAAACAACGACAGGTGGATGAAATGGAACGGACCCAATCCCAATGGCGCCGGTCGTGGGGTGTACGAGGCCCCCCACCACACCTGACGGCGTGGGAGGAACCACAGTAGTAGTATACATAAACCTAGTAATCATGATTCACAATTACTCAGTATCCTACGTGCGGGACCCTCGAGACATAAACTACCTCGGCCACCACGATCGGTGACCTTTGCGCAAGACGTTGCATTCCAGATCAGGGCCCCACCCGGATATGGGGCCCTGGATTCCGCGGCAACGGACCATTTTGTCCCAACGACCTACCAAGGAGGGGCACATCAGGACACACCGGGGGCACTGACCGTAGGTTGTGCTAATGGAAGCACTATGCTATCCAATGCAACCGACCAATTAGACCTACCCCAACTCCCCAGCGAGGCACGCGGCTGTCACAAATTTGATGAAGTAGAGCTACCATTGGTCTCGGTGCCCAAACTTTGCGATCACGGGTGCGAAGTGGCGTTCTCTAAAGACAACGTGTCTGTATATGGCCCCTCCAAACGAGTCATACTCACCGGTCAACGCGACCCCCTAAGGAACCTATACATGATTCCCCTCCATCAGCCCAACAAACATGGGACGACTCAATCTCCAAGGGTGACAGGCCCCCCGCAAAACGAAAACGAACAACCTGAAACCGGCCCCCCGCAACACAAAAACGAACAAAACGAACACAGCGCAACCAGCGCCGTCCACAACAACAACGAAACCGAATATCCGATTCACACGGGGGCAGGAGCATACCAGATTCAAGCCATCCCCAAACTAATACAATTCTACCACGCAGCAGCAGGGTACCCCACTAAAGAGACGTGGGTCCGCGCCATCGAACGCGGCTCATATGTCACGTGGCTGGGTCTCACTGCACAACGTGTCAACCGACACCTCCCACTCACAGAAGAAACTACTATGGGACACCTACAAATGGTTCGACAAGGCATCCAAAGCACGCACAAACCAAAGAAGGCGAAGAACAGGCCGACAGCCGATACAGAACCACCCCAAGTCGGCCGGAAGAAGATACATAATGTCTGCGTGGACATAGTTTCGGCGAATGAAATGCAACCAACCAACCACGCAGGGCCACGAACCAAAGACGAGCCGAAGGAACTCATAGCGTGGGACCTGCCGGGGAGATACCCAGTCACGTCACGTCGTGGGCACCAGTACGTATTCCTCATGTACGACTACGATTCCAACTATATTGACGTGGAACCCATTCAGTCACGCAAGAGCGAAGACATCCTACAGGGATTCACGGCGTGCTACGCGCGGATGAAAGAGGACAACGTGAACGCAAAAATAGTGTCTCATAATACTGGTAGTCCTGGCATGCCACGTATCAGTGTACCAGGTTCCTTGTGCAATTCTCTTGTTTCTGAAGCGCTGTGTAGGCAGCCTCTTCATCAATGGTAATTGCAAATTCCTGAGTGCCTTCTGGGTTGTGACCTTCAATGTCTGCTCAGCTTTCTTGAAACTAATATTCCAAGTTTTGGCTAGGCGTTCACAATCAACTTTGTTTGGACCCTCAATAGTTATCACTGACGGCCCCCATTGATTTCTTCTATCAAGAGATCTCCTTTCAAGTGGGTTGTCAATTTCTTGCAAGCTAGGGGCTTGTTTTGATTCTTCTTCAGGAGCTTCCATAAAGTCAAATTCTGTATCATCAAACAAGAATTGGTCTACCCTTCGCGCGCTTGAAATATTGGTTACTGAAGAAATTCGATGAGCAATATTTCCATCTGTTGCAATTTGGCATTCAGTTAGCATTCTCCTTGTTGATACCTGATGCACCCTCATCAATTTGCATTGCTGCATGACACTTGGATGCCTGTTCTCTAAGCTGGTCTCGGAGAGCCTATCTGTAACGTTACTTGTAGGTTCCGTTACAATCGAACTTGTATCCTATTAAATTCCTTTCGTGTCTAAGTTGGTAGAGGTACGAGATCGAAAATAATGAGACCTCGAAAATTACCGGGCTCATTCTCACGATCGAGAATCGATACTTAACTGGAGAAGAAGAATCGATCGTCACTCAAGTTCGATACTTAGTGATCCAAGAAAGAACACATGCCAGATATTAGCATATGCTATATTTTGTTAAGTGTTCTGTTTTCAAGAAAAGACAGCAGAGGTTCGAAGCGCTGCTCACGAACTTGTTTATCTGCTGTGTAAAAATATGTGTTGTATTAGCGGCAACACGATATTCACCGTAACACGGTAATTTACCGTACAAAATACTCGTAATTTCACCGTGCTGTATTAGCGGCAGCACGCTTTAAAGCGGTAACTTGCTCTCCAGCAGCAAGCCAACACGCTTATACTTTTAGATTATTTGATTATTCAACCTTAAACCTTGCACCGGACGCCTCCTTGCGTCCCATTTGTAGAACTACAAGCCTAAGATCTAACTGATTGCGCCGGTTACCGATAGTCAGAATAGATCTGGTTGGACTAGCGTCCAATCGTAGTGGATATCAGAGAAATATTAGAACACAACAGACCGGCACCTCAACCGGCCTGCAGTTAAAGCTCCTGTTGCTCTTCTTTGCCTTTGGATTGAATCAGCTCGACAGCCAGTTTCAAAAGGAAATTAACAGATTAACAGTCGCAAGCTTGTTGAAGCTTGCAAAAGAAGAAGGAGCAACCGTCGACGACAATCCGACAGCAGATCATCGAACGATCGACTACAGCCGACGATCGATAGTTCTCTGATCCGATTTCAGTATAACAAAGACCAAGCGGACAAGCCATTCGTCTTTAATAGAAGCCCTATTGCTATTCGGATACGCCGAAAGCAGCCCATCCCCATCCAAGGACCACAAGTTCCCTGGATTATATATTTCGCGAACGACTCGACAGAATATTATCGAACAACGACGATTGATAATTCTCTGATTCGATTGCAAAAACGCAACAGCATACATGTCTGACATCCCTATTGCCGGTCGAACCCGTAGCAGGTCCACAGGATTCCAAACACTCCAACCCGGAAGTGCTGCAACCACTTCCCTCCTGCCCACAACTGACATGGCTCCCGATCAACAGAATAATCCAAGCCAAGAGGAGGAAGAGGACACATCTATCACGGACCTCTTTCCATCATTCGACCAACCACTAGCCACCTTCCTGCATGATTCCTTCGATGTCCCAAAGGAGTCCCACAGCACCTTATGCGAGGCACTCATCGCTGGACAGTATAAGACATGGTTAGATTTTCTGTACATCGAAAATATTGGTGATCTTGCCTACCTCGAGAGAGGAACAAGAACACCACTCTATCGGCACGTACAGATGACCATACAGAGAGTCATTGACTTTGGACAACACCTCACAGCAAAAGGACTAGACTGGGAAGATAGGAATCATTATACCAAGGATGCCTTTAAGAATTACTGTCGCGGGATTGTCAGAGCCCGAAGAGAATCTGGAACTGACATTGAGACATCAGCTCGCAACAGCACATCTCAACGGCAACAAGAAAGATCCTCCAAACCCATCGACCAGCTGAGATACGAATCATGGACTAAGAAATCAACAGACGAAACCACATTTCCAACCCTGCAAAATGATGCAACGTTTGAGAGGTGGCTTGTCAAATTCAAGGCCAAGCTGGAAACATCTGACATAGATACTCGTACCTTCCTTGATCCTAGTTGGCCTGATGTACCACTCATCGGGTATGAGAAGGCCCTTCATGACAAGCAGTGTGCATTCTTCTGGACCCTTGTTCTACATGCCCTCCAGAGTGACCTCTCCTACTCCTGTGTGCTCAGCCATACCACCTCGAGAGACGGCAGACAGGCTTTCTTTGACTTCGTTGCACTACATGACAGGTCCAAATCCAAGGTATATGATACCTCCATTGTGATGCAGCATCTATTGGACATTGACTTAAGGGTATGGAAGGACACCAAAGTCAAGTTTATCACCCAGTGGTTTGCCCAGCTAGAACACCTCAACACGCTACGAGATCCACAAAGGCCACTTGATTTTGACACTGTCAAAACACACCTCTGCAAGGCCTGTAGCAGCAGCTTCCAGCTCAGCGAACAATTCTGCAAGGTTGATGATCCCCCTGCAGCACAGGATATGATTAAGTTCAGACAACATGAAGCTGCCGCTATCAGTGAATTGAAAAATATCCTCCTCCTTGAAGCAACCAGGCTGGATTCCCAAGCATCACTGTCCCAGCCTCGCAGTCGGACGTCTGTTAAGGCCAACACCCATGATTTCTCTTCTGTGACGCAGTCCACATATTCTGGCATAACTGATGACTCGGCATCATATTTACCTCCTATTGATTTTGATGGTGACTATCAGGACTACGCTGTTTACAAGGCTGGAAGAACCCCAGACCCAACCACAAGGCTACCATCTGCAGTTTGGAAAACTCTCTCTAAGCAAGGCATGAAGCATTGGCTTGGCTTCACAGCTGATGACAAGAAGCGACTAGTTGCTTGCCTCCGGCCTGAGCACCTTGATGCTGCATTACCACCGGACCCCAATTCCAGCAAGCCAATCACACGCCGGGCTTATGAACACCATACTGATGAGAAGGTCCCCTCACCCGCTACTGAGCAAGTCCTATCGCCTGCTGACGAGAGCTCAGCCAGATCTGCTTTCCATGCATCACTTGGTGTATACAAATCATCTTCCCAATCAGACACCAGGCCTCTCAAGTCTTCTGTTTCTCCTGCACACCCAGCCCGATTCCTTGCAGACAACCCTGATATACTTTACAAGAAAGAAGGCAATGTCTATATCCCTGTTGAACAAACCTCACGATCAGTGAACTTTCACTATTGGGCACCTATGGAATGTGAATCTCCTGTTTCATCAGCAAACCCCATCGCTACTTATCACTCAAGCAAAACTGCTGTATCCACACCTGGTTCTGCTATGGTTGACAGAGGTGCAAATGGGTGTATCATCGGAAATGACGCATGTCTCATCTCTAAAGATGTTCCCCCAAGATATGTCAACGTAACTGGTATAAACAATCACCAAATCCAGAACATCCCTATTGCAACATGCGGCGCCTACTCTGTCTCCAACAGAGGTCCTGTCATTATCATCTTTCATGAGAGTGCATACACCGGACAACACCCATCTATCTTGTCTTCCCCCCAGATGGAAGCATACCACTCAACCGTGGATGATTCCTCTATCAAGACAGGCGGCTCCCAAGTCATTACCACTACTGATGGTCATGTCTTTCCACTCAGTATATGCCATGGCTTACCTTATCTTGCTATGCGCAAGTATACCAGTGCAGAATTTGCTAGTCTTCCCCACGTCATAATGACAAGTGATCAGCATTGGAACCCATCTGTACTGGATAACGCATATACCCCACAGGATGATACCTTCATTCAGAAATACCCGCCTGTTTCCACATCACTTTCATATCAAGATTATGATGAATTTGGCGCGCTTAGGGATATCAACATTGGCACCTCCTCTACAGTCACCTCATTCTTGTCCAACAGCACTACCTCCTCCCTACAGGCCTTGGATGTTTCTGATACTTCATTTTGGCTTAGCCCCACTGATTACATTCATCAAGACATCCTTAGTAGGTGCTCTAATCAATCTCCTTCCACCTTTATCACTGCTGCAGCCCATGTTCAATCACCCACTGATATCGATTACCTGTCCCTGAAACCCTTCTTTGGATGGATCTCCCTTGACCGTATCAAGGCCACTTTCAACAATTCCACACAGTATGGCTCACTGTCACTTAGTCCCGATGGCAACATCTTCAAAAGGTTCCAATCACCACAGCCTGCCATGAATGTCCGGCCTCTCAATGATGATGTCCTCTCTGATGTCATCTATTCAGACACCCCCGCTATCGATGGTGGTTCCAAAATTGCTCAAGTTTTCTTTGGTCGCAAATCTCATATCATCCATGTTGAAGAAATGAGGACTACTGCTGATTTTCTCCCTTGTCTCCAAAATTTTGTTCGGCAATGGAGTAGACCACTCAGATTGCTCTGTGATCATGGATCTTACCAGTCCAGCAAATCTGTTCTTGATTACCTCAAGATGATGTGGATTGGCTTATGGCAAAGTGAACCATACCATCAACACCAAAATCTCTTTGAACGGCGATACCAGACCTTCAAACGCATTGTCAATAGAATCATGGATCGCACGGGCACTCCACCACACCTCTGGCTTCTTTGTATGCAATATGTTGGCCG
This sequence comes from Pseudo-nitzschia multiseries, assembly GCA_037355745.1. Classification (NCBI taxonomy): domain Eukaryota; phylum Bacillariophyta; class Bacillariophyceae; order Bacillariales; family Bacillariaceae; genus Pseudo-nitzschia; species Pseudo-nitzschia multiseries. Next base: position 27,494,866 of record CM074782.1, on the reverse strand, counting down.
CCTCATGAATCATTTGTCTGATCCCACTCTCTCTGACAAACAGCCTTTCTTTATTGCTACTGGTATCATTGGTGACATCAGTCCCTACCTTAGTTTCTTCTGGTTTGAGCCTGTCTACTACAAGACTCCTGATACCCAGTTTGGCTCCCAGACCACTGAATGTCTTGGTCACTTTGTTGGCATTGCTGCGCATGTTGGTAATAGCCTATGTTTCACCATCTGGGATCCCATCACCAATAAACTCCTTGATCGCTCTGGTGTACGCACTGCTTTAACTCCTGAGCATCGCAACAAGCGTGCTGGCTTGTTCACTGATGATGGCTTTCTTGCATGGCGCAAGGCTAAGGATGCTTCCCTCACTCCTAAGTCTTCTGGTGATAGTCCCTCCTTCCAACATCCTACACCACCCCGTTCCGTACCAGCATCACCTCCTCTGCACATCACACAGCCATCCTTGCCTACATTCCTTTATTCCAAGGTTCATAATACACGAAGCTATGTCCCTTCTCCACTCCCTAACAACTATGGGGAGATTCTTGATGGTCCTCCAACCTCTCACATCTTCAGCAAGACCCCTACCGGTATCCCTGTTACTGAAGATGACTTTGGTCCCCCTGAGCTAGCATATTTTGATGTCAGTGACGCCACACCTCCACCTATCAATCCTGCTACCCCATCTGTTGGTCCATCTAAAGTAGTTGTTACTGATGAAGAAGGCAACGCCCAATTTGACGATGATGGCACACCCATCACCATCCCTGCTATCCCTGTTGCCGACTTGCAAGGTCGCTCTTTTCTCATGGCTCTCCCTGATGGCACACAGAAAAGAATGACAGTTGTTGACATTGAAAACAGTCTTGAGAAAAACAAAGACTTCATCAAGTTCAAATGCAAGCATACAGATGATGAACTTGAAGATATCATAGCCTACAATGACGTCATGAATTACATCCACAGGGATGTAACTCAAGAAGATGGCAAACTTTGGTCTTTCCGACGCATACTTGGTCATCAAGGTCCCCTTGACAACAAGCACCCCCAATACAAAGGTTCCAAATACAACCTATGGATTGAGTGGGAAAACATGGAGCGCACCTATGAACCTCTCTCCAATGTAGCTGCAGACGACCCTGTTACTGTAGCCAAATATGCAAAGGACAACAACATGCTTGATCAACCTGGTTGGAAACATCTCAAACGCATTGTTTCCCTTGCCCGAAGAACCAAGAAGCTAGACAGGCTAATTCACCAAGCCAAACTTCGATCCTTTCGAACTGCTCCACAGTATCAGTATGGATTCAAGGTACCTCGCAATCATGACGAAGCCATCCAGTTTGACACAGCCAATGGCAATACCAAATGGCAGGATGCCATAGCGCTGGAAATGTCACAGCTTCAAGAATATGACACCTTTATTGACAAAGGTATCTACAAGGCTAGCAATATACCCGTTGGTTTCCAACAAATCAAGGTCCACATGATTTATGCAGTCAAGCACGATGGCCGACACAAAGCCCGGCTAGTTGCAAATGGTAATCTTACTGAAGCTCCCATTCACAGTGTATATGCAGGAGTTGTTTCACTTAGAGGCTTGCGCATGTGCCTATTCCTTGCTGAACTGAATAGTTTAGAAGCATGGGGAACCGGCATTGGGAATGCATACCTAGAAGCTGTTACCTGTGAGAAAGTATGCATCAAGGCTGGTGCTGAATTTGGATCACTAGAGGGTCACCTACTGGTGATTTACAAGGCTCTATATGGACTTCGATCATCTGGCAAGTGTTTTGGTGATATGCTCGCTGCCTGCCTCATTGAACTAGGTTTTGAAAGATCCAAGGCAGAGCCTGAAATCTTTATCAAACCTGGCCACAACAAACATGGGGAGCCAGTATACGAGCTGATATGCACATATGTTGACGACCTTTGCTTATGTATGGCCAATCCTGAAACCTTTCTGGTCATCCTACAGTCTGAACCTTACAATTTCAAATTAAAGGGCTCTGGTCCAATGAACTTTCATTTGGGATGTGGTTTCGAACGAGATGAACATGGTGTGCTCTGCATGAACCCCATCAAGTTCATTGAGAAAATGGAGGCCTCCTATGAACAAATGTTTGGCTGCAAACCCACCACTAGGTTCCATTCACCCCTTGCTGAGAATGATCATCCAGAGCTAGACTCATCATCATTCCTAGGAGATACTGATATCCAAAAGTATCAAAGCATGGTGGGCTCACTCCAGTGGGTCATTGCCATTGGACGTTTTGATGTGCAGACTGCTGTCATGACCTTATCAAGCTTTCGCGTGCAACCTAGGGAAGGCCATCTCAACAGAGCCAAACGAATCTATGGTTACATCTCCAAGTTTTGTCATTTCAAAATCATATTCAGAGTGGGCATACCAGATTTTGTACTCACTCAAGGCAACAGTACAGACTGGTCCAATACCGTATATGGGGAGCATTCTGAAGACCTACCAAGCGATGCACCTAAACCCCTAGGTAAGATAGTTGTGCTTTCACATTTCTATGATGCCAACTTAATGCAGGACATTTTAAGCGGTAAGGCTGTAACTGGTATTCTCCATTTTGCCAACAAGACCCCCATCATGTTGTTCTCCAAGAAACAAGCAACATCTGAAACAGCCACCTTTGGCGCTGAGTTTGTATCGGTAGTGTATCCTTTACTCAAGCCCATCTTTCACTACTGTGGAAACACCGGTGATCTGTTGCAGGATGACTGCACCAGATACTAGAGGATGCTTTCATGTGGATACATGGGGAGTATTAAATTCCTTTCGTGTCTAAGTTGGTAGAGGTACGAGATCGAAAATAATGAGACCTCGAAAATTACCGGGCTCATTCTCACGATCGAGAATCGATACTTAACTGGAGAAGAAGAATCGATCGTCACTCAAGTTCGATACTTAGTGATCCAAGAAAGAACACATGCCAGATATTAGCATATGCTATATTTTGTTAAGTGTTCTGTTTTCAAGAAAAGACAGCAGAGGTTCGAAGCGCTGCTCACGAACTTGTTTATCTGCTGTGTAAAAATATGTGTTGTATTAGCGGCAACACGATATTCACCGTAACACGGTAATTTACCGTACAAAATACTCGTAATTTCACCGTGCTGTATTAGCGGCAGCACGCTTTAAAGCGGTAACTTGCTCTCCAGCAGCAAGCCAACACGCTTATACTTTTAGATTATTTGATTATTCAACCTTAAACCTTGCACCGGACGCCTCCTTGCGTCCCATTTGTAGAACTACAAGCCTAAGATCTAACTGATTGCGTCGGTTACCAATAGTCAGAATAGATCTGGTTGGACTAGCGTCCAATCGTAGTGGATATCAGAGAAATATTAGAACACAACAGACCGGCACCTCAACCGGCCTGCAGTTAAAGCTCCTGTTGCTCTTCTTTGCCTTTGGATTGAATCAGCTCGACAGCCAGTTTCAAAAGGAAATTAACATATCCATGGCTTGATCCTCTTCTGTCGAAATGGCTTGAAGGCAAAACTGGTCCCCTGAAATTGGATCTCCATTTTCAATTGCTAACTCGGCCATCCTGAATTTCAGTGAATGTGGATCCCAAGGTGTATCGTTTGTTGCAATCAGATGTTGACATTCATCAAGCTCCATCCTTGTTGGCTTTCTTGTGGGAAAATATGAAATCACATTTCTCATACTCAGTTTGATAAAAACTTTCTTCGGATCATCATCTTCCATTGGCGTTTGAATTGTAATTCCATGCTTGGATCTTGAATCAAACTGACGAGGTGTCTCTTCAACAGAGTTGAAATTACAGTCCCTCACTTGATTTGGGCATATCAAGCTGTTCTTCAATTTGTTCCCAAAGTGTTGAATTACTAAAAGATACGTGATACGCAAACGTACGATTTGCGTATACGTGAAACGTAGAATCTACGTATACGTGAGAATTTACGTGTACGTGATACGTATACACGTATACGTGAAAACTTACGTATACGTGATATGTATACGTGCGAATATATACGTATACGTAATACGTAAATAGAGCGAGACGTATGATTCCAAGATCTATCACCGGATGAGCGCAATAAGTAAATTATACTATTAAATTCCTTTCGTGACCAGAAGTACCAAAGCTTCCAAAGGGTAGATTTCCTATGCGCATGAATCAATGAGTCCCGTATCCATCTAAGTAATCGATTCCCACGGCATATCGATTCCCACGGCGCATCGATTCCCATCGCGCATAAACGGTGAGCAATCCCTGTCTTACGATATTGCCATTGTTCTTCGGTGAGCAAACTCTGATTTCATAAAATTTCACACGAGCTACGGGAGCAATTCCTGACCTTAATGATAAACATTTCATGGAGTCTTCCTAACGGAACAAGAGAAGAAAACCGTTGGCATGTGATTCTCACACAATACATATACATGCATACAAATATATATGGTCAACGACTAATACATGTACGGAAATAATCAGCGAGTAATCTCAGCACTACGCAACAGCAGTTGCAACGTATTCATCTCAATAAAAGAGATATCTTGCATTTCGGCAAGATTTCACTTTATCTCATACTTTTAACATTCAACTGATTTAAATCCCAAAATTCACACTAGTTGCTACCAACTACTTGTAATCTACATACTAAGGTCTGTCTCGCTGCAATCTGAATAAGTCACAGCAAGAGGAGATCTGGCGTTTCCCTAGTCTCGCCTGTAGTCCGATTATCCGTTGCCGAAAGTATCCAACCACAATTGTCACGCGTAGAGTACAATCGTTCGTCTACTAACACACTAACACAGCGTTGCTGTTCGTCAGAAGCCCTTGAATCAGACTCTCAACGAATCGGATTCAGAAGGAAAATAATAGATTAACAGTCGCAAGCTCTAAGAAGGCTTGCACACAAGAAGGAACAGGAACGGAATTGAACACAATCCCTACACTGGCATATGCACATCGCACATCGTACACGAAGCAGTTCCCATTCTCAGTTACCACGCACTTCCTTCCAAGGCTCCGAACCACCACAGATGCCGAACATACCGTTGTTGCCCGGCAATGCACTCGGAGGCGAAGAGAAGAATGACGTCGAAGTCACCACTATTGAACGCTTTCCCAGCTTCGATGCTGATATGAGAAAGATACTCATATCCTTACTCAACGTAACAAGTGAGATTACTATCAAGTTGTGCCTAGCTCTCAAAGAAGGCGAATTATGCAAGTGGAAGTTGTTCCTCGACGCACTTATCGAACCGGATTTTGCACGCGAACTTACCTATACGAAGCAAGGATTGCCAACGCATATCCCTCGATCCATCCAAAGGAGCATAGAAGCACTTGCGGATTTCGCTATCGACCTACAAGAAGAAGATGTCGCCCTAGAAGATGACGAGAGGAACTGGAAAGATGTAAAGTCATATACATACAGGGAATTCCAGTCATTTCGCGAAGAACGTGCCCAACGCTTGCGTAATGAATCTGTTCTGAACCCACCACCTCCTTCGGCGGGAAGTAACAAAAAGTCCCCTCAGCAGGTAAAGTACGAATCATGGTGCCGAAAAGCACGAGATGAAAAGTCCTTTACACCCCTCACAAATGACTTGAGATTCGAACACTGGCTCGTCGGTTTCAAAGCTAAACTCGAGGCATACGACATCGATACAGAGACATTCCTCGATGAAACTTGGCCTCCAGCTACGCTTCAGGGTTATACCCGTGACCTCTTCGTCAAGCAGTGTGCCTTCTTCTGGGTACTAATGTTGGAAGTCTTCAAGAGTGACCTTTCTGCATCATGTGTACACAGTCATTCTACCACTCGTGATGGACACAAGGCATACTTCGATTTCATAAACCTCCATAGCAAATCAAAAGCAAAGGTATACAACAACTCGACTCAGCTACAAACTTTGCTCAGGTTGAACCTCAACAATTGGAAGGAATCCAAAGTGAAATTCATCACACATTGGTTTGACGAATTGAATCACCTCAATAAGCTCCGTCCTCCCAACAAGCCCCTTGAGTACCATACTGTTAAATCAGCATTGTGCCAGGCATGCTATTCCAGCTTCCAGCTAAGTGAACAGTTTGCCAAAGTCAAGGATCCAGGTGGGACGAATAGCACCGTAACGGATGCAGTTGCTGAAGCTGCTGCTATCCACGATCTCAAAATCACGCTTTTACTCGAAGCAACTCGACTTGATTCCCAGTCCGCGATGTCTGCTCCTCGGTTGACCGTACGTGCACACGTTCATGAATTCTCTTCTGAATCGAGCCAAAACCATGATGACTATGCTCTCCCCATCGAATTCGAAGGAGACTATCAAGATTATGCTGTGTTCAAGGCTGGACGTACCCCTGACCCTACCACAAGGTTGCCTACAAACATATGGAAGGCCTTGTCACGTCAGGACATGAAGAGTTGGCTCAGTTTTTCTCCTGAAGGCAAGAAAATCGTGGTTGCCTCATTGCGACACGACTTACTTAACACGGACCAACCTGACCCCAACAGTGTCAAACCCATTACCCGGAAGGCATACCAACATGAACACTCGGTATCTTTTCGAGAAGACAATACTTCGACTAAAGATGAGCATGCCAATTCCGCAGCAGACCTCCATCCTGCTGTAGAGAATGATCGCAGAGGTGTTTTCCATGCATCCCTAGGTGTATACAAATCAACGACCTCTTCGTCTAAGGACCAGCGACCTCTCAAGTCTTCCGTGTCACCCGCGCATCCAGCTCGATTCCTTTCAGACAACCCTGACATACAGTACAAAAAGGACGGTGACACCCAAATACCTGTGGGAACACCATCGTATTCCGCCAATTTTCACCAGTGGTATACTCCCGAAGATGATCTCACCTTTCCTAATGATGGTCCCGTAACCTCATACACATACCGTATACACAAAACTACGGTTACTAGCCCTGGTTTTGCCATGGTCGATCGCGGCGCAAATGGCTGCATCATCGGCAATGATGCGTGTCTCATCTCCAAGGATATCCCACCGCGATATGTTAACGTCACCGGCATTAACAATCATCAGGTACAAAATATTCCCATTGCTACATGCGGAGCATATTCCATGTCGAACAGAGGCCCCGTCATTCTCATTTTCAATGAATGTGCCTATACAGGACGACATCCTTCTATATTGTCATCCGGCCAAATGGAAGCATATCTTTCCACTGTAGACGACACGTCCATCAAAGCAGGCGGAGGACAGGTCATCACCACCTCCGATGGCTATGCACTGCCTCTTAGCATACGACACGGTTTACCATACCTTGCGATGCGAAAGTATACGACTGTTGAATTTGACACGCTACCACATGTTATCATGACATCCAATAAACATTGGGACCCATCTGTTCTCGATACCACGATCAGTGCAAAAGATGAACAATTTCTCCAGAAATATCCTCCTCAACCACAGCAACTCCCTTATGCCGATTACGACGAATATGGGAACCCACGCTGCCTTGAAGGATTAGATATCTCTGTTTCTCCCGGGTCCTCCACGGTCACATCCCTCAGTTCGTATTCCAGCCATTCCACCCGATCTCCCTTTCTTCCTATTGATGATCATAGGACCAACGACCGCTCCTTTTGGCTTACTTCCACCGACTACGCTCATCAAGAACGTCTTGCATGCTGCGCGCTACCCGCAGTCTCTGGAACAGTCACTGCGTTTCCGACAGATTGTACAGCCAGTGACACTACACGCATTGCAGCTACGCCCCGCGAAAGATACCCCAACGAACATGACTACTTATCCCTGAAACCTTTCTTTTGTTGGGTTTCCACCGATCGCATCAAAGCTACTTTTGAAAACTCGACCCAATACGGTTCGTTAGCGGTTAGCCCTGATGGTAACATTTTCAAACGGTTTCATTCCCCTCAACCGGCCATGAACGTTCGCCCCTTCAATGACGATGTTATGTCTGATGCTGTCTATTCAGATGTCCCAGCAATTGATGGTGGATCCAAGATTGCTCAGATCTTCTTTGGCCGCAAATCACATATTATACATGTTGAAGAAATGCGTACCACCGGCGATTTCCTATCCTGCTTTCAGAACTTTGTTCGAAAATGGGGCAGGCCCATCCGCCTCCTTTGCGACCACGGTAACTATCAATCCAGTAAGAAAGTCATGGATTACCTCAAAATGTTATGGATTGGACTCTGGCAAAGTGAACCGTATCATCAACACCAAAATCAATTCGAACGACGATACCAAACGTTCAAACGCATTGTCAATCGCGTCATGGATCGTACCGGCACACCACCACACATGTGGTTACTGTGCATGACATACGTCGCAGGTCTCCTCAATGTTGTTTCTGACCCTACGCTGTCCGATAAACAACCGATCTTCATTGCCACGGGTACACTTGGCGACATCAGCGCGTACACCAGCTTCTTCTGGTTTGAACCTGTGTATTTCAAAACCAATGACTCTCCTTTCGGTACCAAATCTACCGAACGCCTAGGTCATTTCGTCGGCATTGCCGAACATGTTGGCAATGGACTCTGCTTTCGAATCTGGGATCCAGTTACCAACAAGTTACTAGACCGGTCCGGTGTTTGATCTGCTCTTACACCTGAATCACGTAACAAACGCGCGGGCCTATTTACTGATGATGGTTTCATAAAATGGCGTAACGCAAAAGATTCGTTACCCCGTATATACGCCACTGGAGAAGCTCCAGCTTTCAAACATGGGGAGCATACCAATCAGAATAAACTCATTGACGAGTCTACTAAACCAAACAGCTCAGTTCCCCCTAGCGTTTCACCTGCTGATTCTGACACCGCCGATGACACCGTTCCATCTGCACCCAACAAACAACCAGATACCACGCCCCACGCATCTGGCACTCAACCAATTCTTCAACCACCCGCCCACCCCTTGTTACCGAGCTTTCTTTATAAGAAGGTCGATGACAGCCCAAGCTGGTCACCTTCTCCACTCCCTAACAACTATGGGGAGAGTCTTGATGGTCCTCCTACGACACACATCTTCAGCAAGACATCCGACGGCGTTCTCCTTACTGAAGATGATTTTGATCCACCAGAATTAGCATACTTTGATGTTAGTGACGTCACAACTCCACACACAAACCCCGCTACTCCTTCAGTAGACCCATCACAGGTAGTTGTTACCGACGAAGAAGGTAACGCACAATTTGACGATGACGGTAAACCCATTACCATTCCTACGATCCCGATTGCCGATCTACAAGGACGTTCCTTCCTTGTAACCAATCCAGATGGCACTCGGAAACGTCTTACCATCGTCGATGTTGAAGACAGCCTTGAACGCAACAAAGACTTCATCAAGTTCAAGTGCAAACACTCCGATGAATAACTCGATGATATCATTGCATACAATGACGTCATGAATTACATACATCGTGATTCAACACAAGAAGACGGCAAACTCTGGTCGTTTCGCCGCATCCTAGGACACCAAGGTCCACTGGATAACAAGCACCCTCAATACAAAGGTTCCAAGTATAACCTCTGGATTGAATGGGAGAATATGGAAAGCACATATGAACCTCTGGCCAATATTGCGGCTGATGACCCGGTCACCGTTGCAAAATATGGGAAAGACAACAACTTGCTTGACCTCCCGGGTTGGAAACGTCTCAGGAGAATCACCAACCTAGCCCGATGAACCAAGAAACTTGATCGACTCGTGCACCAAGCCAAACTACGTTCTTTCCGTACCACCCCGCAGTATCAATATGGATTCAAAGTGCCTCGTAACCACGAAGAAGCCCTCCGATTTGATCAAGCCAACGGAAACACCAAATGGGAAGATGCCACCACTCTGGAAATGGCACAGCTCAATGAGTACAATACATTCATTGATAAAGGCATGTACAAGACAAGCTCCATTCCCCCGGGATTCCAACGGATCAAGGTACACATGATATACGCTGTCAAACACGACGGTAGACACAAGGCTCGCCTCGTTGCTAACGGTAATCTCACTGAGGCCCCTATCCACAGTGTCTACGCAGGCGTCGTATCTTTTCGCGGCCTACGTATGTGCCTATTCCTAGCTGAACTCAACGACCTAGAAGCATGGGGCACCGACATAGGTAACGCCTACTTAGAAGCAGTCACCTGCGAGAAAGTATGCATCAAGGCAGGTCCCGAATTCGGATCGCTGGAGGGTCACCTGCTGGTCATTTACAAAGCCCTATATGGTCTCAGGTCTTCAGGCAAGTGCTTTGGAGACTTACTCGCGGCTTGTCTCATCGAACTCGGCTTCGAAAGATCCCGCGCAGAACCGGAAATATTCCTCAAACCCGGAACGAACAAGCATGGTGAACGTGTATATGAGCTTATATGCACATATGCCGATGACCTATGTCTCTGCATGGCCGATCCCAATTCCTTCTTGAAGATATTAAAATCGTCACCATATAATTTCAAATTGAAGGGATCCGGACCTATGAACTTTCACTTAGGTTGTGGATTTGAGCGCGACGAACATGGTGTTCTGTGCATGAATCCCATAAAGTTCATCGAAAAGATGGAAGCGTCTTACGAACAAATGTTCGGATGCAAACCTAGCACTAGGTTTCAATCACCCATTGCGGAGAACTATCATCCTGAATTGGACTCCTCAGCCTTTCTTGAAGAAACCGGTATACAGAAATACCAAAGTATGATCGGTTCACTTCAATGGATCATCGCTATTGGCCGTTTCGATGTACAAACAGCCGTGATGACGCTCTCAAGTTTCAGAGCTCAGCCACGAGATGGGCATCTCGAACGTGCAAAACGTATCTATGGATATATCTCCAAGTTTAGACATTTTAAAATCAGATTCCGCGTGGAACCGCCCGATTTTATATTGACTAAACCCGACACCATCGACTGGTCCAACACCGTCTATGGGGAGCATTCTGAGGAGCTACCTGACGACGCTCCTGCACCGCTTGGAAAGACAGTAGTGTTAACACACTTCTATGATGCCAACCTCATGCATGATATTCTCAGTGGAAAGGCAGTAACAGGCATTCTTCATTTCGCGAACAAGACTCCCATGATGTGGTTCTCGAAGAAGCAGTCTACTACGGAGACAGCCACCTTTGGAGCCGAATTTGTTGCAGGAAGAACTTGCATCGAACAGATCGTTGATTTACGCCACTCATTCCGATACCTAGGAACACGAGTCCATGATATCTCATACTCTTGGGGTGACAACGAAAAGATGATCCAAACGTCAACCTTCCCTTACGCAAGGTTGCACAAGCGTCATAATATTCTGTCGTTTCACTACGTACGAAGCATGATAGCGAGAGGTTTCATTTTAATGATGCACATCCCAGGTAAGGATAACTGTGCAGACATTCTCACCAAGCATTGGAGTCACTCAGTTGTGTATCCACTGCTCAGGCCCATCTTCCACTTCTGTGGTAATACTGGCGGCCTTCTTCAGGACGATGGAAGCATCATGTAGAGCGTGATGACCCTTCACAAGGAGACATGGGGAGTATTAAATTCCTTTCGTGACCAGAAGTACCAAAGCTACCAAAGGGTAGATTTCCTATGCGCACGAATCAATGAGTCCCGTATCCATCTAAGTAATCGATTCCCACGGCATATCGATTCCCACGGCGCATCGATTCCCATCGCGCATAAACGGTGAGCAATCCCTGTCTTACGATATTGCCATTGTTCTTCGGTGAGCAAACTCTGATTTCATAAAATTTCACACGAGCTACGGGAGCAATTCCTGACCTTAATGATAAACATTTCATGGAGTCTTCCTAACGGAACAAGAGAAGAAAACCGTTGGCATGTGATTCTCACACAATACATATACATGCATACAAATATATATGGTCAACGACTAATACATGTACGGAAATAATCAGCGAGTAATCTCAGCACTACGCAACAGCAGTTGCAACGTATTCATCTCAATAAAAGAGATATCTTGCATTTCGGCAAGATTTCACTTTATCTCATACTTTTAACATTCAACTGATTTATATCCCAAAATTCACACTAGTTACTACCAACTACTTGTAATCTACATACTAAGGTCTGTCTCGCTGCAATCTGAATAAGTCACAGCAAGAGGAGATCTGGCGTTTCCCTAGTCTCGCCTGTAGTCCGATTATCCGTTGCCGAAAGTATCCAACCACAATTGTCACGCGTAGAGTACAATCGTTCGTCTACTAACACACTAACACAGCGTTGCTGTTCGTCAGAAGCCCTTGAATCAGACTCTCAACGAATCGGATTCAGAAGGAAAATAATATATACATAAGCGCAAGTGAGAGTCAAGGGATACTTAAAGCACTGAATAGAGGTATGCGATATGAGGATCGAACTCACAATATGAGTATCCACACATCCCCACACAAAGAAAAGACAAATTAGTAATTGAGAGAACAATATGGTCCAGAAACAATCCGATCATAATCTTATCGATAACTCTTTCCAACACCGTAAAATAAAACAGAAATAACTAAATACATAACCTAACGACGTTTACGATTTTGGTCTTATTAGTTATCGATAAGATACACACCCCAATGCCAGAGGGAACACAAACCGAAGGAATCCCCGGCCCTACAACGAGAGGAGTTACCACAGACACCAGCATCGACGATTCCAGAAACGTAGGCTCCACCCGAATCTGGGATCTAAGAGACCAACTGGTAGAGCTCGAACATTACAACAGGGATATACTCTAACAACCGGAATTAGAGTTGTTAAGTGAAGAAACGTAAATTACGTAATATGTATTATGTATTACGTATTACCTATACGTATTACGTAAACGTACGCATATGACATACGTATTATGAATACGTAATACTTATTCCGGACGTAATACGTAAAACGTATACGATACGTATAACGAACACGTAATACGTATTATGAATACGTAAAACGTATCACGAATACATAATACGTATTATGAATACGTAATACGTATAACCGCAACTAACCAAAGATACACGGGTTACGGCACGCGTATGTTGGATGTGGCAAATTGAGTATGATAAGAAACAGATCTAACAATCAGCGACGAGTATCATTAAGTAAAGTAATCGCGGACAGTCGGCTAAGGCAAAATACTGTACCAATCCACTAAGTGACACGGGATTACCATGACTAAGTGCCAAGGCACTATCATGATTAATCCATCACGAACGAATGAGACTTGATATACCTGGTTGGTTACACACGCTTCACTAAGTTGATCCAGAGAATATCTGAATCACTTAATTAAGCGATCGATCGCTTAATAAGCAAACAACAAGAGATTGCGTGTGTTAACAAAAGGGCTAACATGAGAATACGTGGAATACTCCAATAGAGGTCCGGATTCTTAGATTAACCTAATTAGATCATAATTCAAATTACCAGTTATTGATTAACAGTCGCAGCCTCATACGAAAGATATATATCATACATACATACGAATTCGAATCAACCGAATCCGACAAAGTCTACAGAAATTCTACACAAAATATCCTACTGGTAATACTTATCCGAACGCGAAAACTATTCGCGATCGACTATCGAAAATAATCCAAACTGAGAGATCATCCCACCGAAACAAAATCTAACACCACAGCCCGAATCTACTGAAACTTTAGCTTATCTCGTACACCATAACACAGACACCACTGAAAATAGCACCATTGAGATCTGCAAAGCCAATAGAAAATACTTCGAAAGGAAAATCTCGACACGAAATAAAAATACCCCGAAAACAAAAACAAAAAACAATCTCGTAACAATCATCATGTTCTCTTCATCGGAAATGCTATCTTTATCGGAAATCCTCATAGTCACCTGCAGCTGCATCATAGCGCCAGCAACCATGTACATCATGAACAACCAAACGGTCCAGGCCATCAAAAACCAAACAAAGAGCAATGACCGAGAGAAGGCTAACCAAGTAAAATGCGAGGAACGAGACAGGGCCATTGAGAGATTGACTCATGAATTATCGAAACTCAAGGAAAAAGAGAAGGAGTACAAGAAGGATGCCCGTCAGCGCCTCAAGCCAAGACAAATCCAGGATTTCGATGGTAGCCAAGATAACTGGATCAAATGGAGATGCGATACCAAAGCAACACTCCATGCCACTGGACACCGAGACATCATGGAAAGTCGCGAAGCAGCCCACAATGACCACCCATTGAACAGTGCATTATGGGGTACATTACTGAACGCATGCAGTGGAGGTAGCGCATCTTCCAAAGTTACTAGACACGAGGATGCCAGCGATGGACATGCAGCATGGAAAGAATTGTTGGAATGGTACGATTCAGAGTCCCAACAAGAGGCCTATGCAGCAACAATGAAATTAAAATTGGAAGGGGTTAGATTACAACCTGGTGGCAACATCTCTGACTATATCATCAATTTTGAGAGCATCTATCAAAAAGGGAGTAAAATCCCATGGTTCAACATACGAGAATGCGATGCCAAGAATACTTTTGCGCGCAATCTATTGGACCCCAACCTGGCTCAACTTAAAATGGAGCTCCAAGAAAGCCGAGCCAAGATGAACCTGGTGGAAATGGTGCAGAAGCTTCGAATTCGGGATGAGGAACTCCGATTGAATTTACTAGCAGATAAAAACGACAATAAACGATCTATTCGCAGAGTTACAGAAGCCCAAGAACCACCAACAAAACGCCAACAATATGCACCTCCACCGGCCAGCGACGGTGTCCTTACTACGGTCTATCCCAATCTTAAAGGTATTTTACGAATCCCGCCTGCAACATGGGCCACCTTATGCAAACCACACAGGGAATGGGTTCTCCTTTACAATCGATCTGCGCGTCACCAAGAATCACCCCCGCCGACACCAGCTGATATCACCCTTGGCGCTCCACAGGATGATGGCCTCAACAATACCGACATTTACCGCGCCAACAACAACAATAACAGGCCTAGACGCGTCAGGAGAATCTCTAAACCGGCACCCCCTACACATACAAGTCCATTAGCACCGTTGCCACCTCCTGCCGAGGATACAGAAGACAGTATCGGATCCATCGATGAATCCGCTCTTTTCCCCCCAGGGAGCACCGAACTTTGTACAGTCCGATTTCACCTGCATTCTGAGGGGGGAGACGATGACGATGACGATGGCACGCCACAAACAGCAAACCAACAGAATACAGGCCTCAGACCTAGAAGAAATCCAACCAGAAGGGCAAGAGCTGCATCTTTCTTTTCCACGGCTAGACGCTTGAAAATGACGCAACCAATCACATATGAAACAAATGACAGTGAGAGCACCGATGATGATAGTGAGGAGGAAGGAATACCTGATCTAGTGGAACGAACCGCGGTCTACAGCGACAGTGACGATGATAGCAACAACACTGGCAAGAAGAAATGGCAGAGTAAATCCAATCCACCGATTGCGAGAAAGAAAAAGACTATTCAGGGTACACCCAGGAGACAACAACAACTGAAAACACTCAGACGCTACCAGGAAGTAAAACCGGATGATAATATCGCAGTAATTGATAGTGGAGGGGGAAAACGCCCAACCGTTACAGCCAGGGCATGGACTAAAACAGGAGGAGACACAGGAATGACATCAGTAATGAAACCATACATGTCACAAGACGATGATGATCTAGTGGAATATCCGGTGTGCAGCGCAGCAACAAAAGCATTCATTCCAGGACGCCAGGAACCAGTGATACTACTAGTACACTATGCAACCTTCATCTCTCGAGACAAGGATTTTACAGATGGAGAATCACTCCTCACAACGATGGATATGGGTTCCCACAATGTATTGGTAAACGGAGTGCAACCTCAAATAAGTGACAAATGTGGAATCACGGTGGAAAATACATTCTTACCATTCAGCTATGATGACGAAAAAGTCTATTATCACATCACAAAACCAACAGAGGAAGAAATGAATGAATTGGAAGTCTTTGAATTAAACTCGCCGGCACCACCGAATATGAGACAGTACCCAATGTTGAGAAGGAAAAGATCGAGGGAAAAATTCGCCTTTGGAAACCTACCAATATTGGAATTGAGGAAGAGATTTGGAATGCTACCATATTGGAATACTGAATCAAGCGTGAATTTACGTATCCACGTACACACGAATTTACGTGATACGTAATACGTAACGTACAATTTACGCATACGTGAACGATTTACGTATTGTTTTACGTATACGTAAAACACGAGTTACGTATTGTTTTACGTAAACGTAGAACAAGACGTACGATTTAAAAGTGTTCTAGATCTTTTATCAAGAAGAGAGCGCAATAAGTAAAATATACATAAGCGCTCAAGAGTATCAAGAGATACTTAAAACACTGAGTATCGAACACACGATACGAGTATCTATGAGTATTGAACCCTCGATACGCGTATTCCCACTCAAAGAAAAGACAAATTGGTAAATGAGAGAACAATATGGTCCAGAAACAATCCGATCATAATCTTATCAATAACTCTTTCCAACACCGTAAAATAAAAACCGAAGTAACTAACTACATAACCCAACGACGTTTACGACCTTGGTCTTATTAGTTATTGATAAGATTACCACACCCCAATGCCAGAGGGAACACAAACCGAAGGAATCCCCGGCCCTACAACAATAGGAGTTACCCCTGACACCAAACAAGAACTTCCGAGCCACACTACCATCATCAGAATCCAGCAGAGTCAGAATGGGCTCGATTGTCGAAAATGATTCAAAACTGCCTGAGAATGTTTAAAGCCCCTATAGGATTGGCAAATTGGTGTTCTCTGTGGTGCGTTCAAATCAACAACCTAGCCGCAAGAAAATCGTCGGGATGGAAAGTGCCACAAGAAATATCACAAGGCTGGACACCAGATGTATCACATTTACGATTCCACTTCTACGAGCCAATATGGTGGTACAACCCAAGTTTCAAATCACCTAAAAGCAACATGCGAAAAGGAAGATTCCTAGCGTTTGCTGATTCTACAGGAGACGCAATGACGTATTATATATTGACTGAACCAGAATCATCTAAGGAGAAACGACAAGTATTGATGAGATCAGTTGTGAGAACAAGAAGAAAAAATATTGGAACAAAAGATGAATATGTGAATGATGACCCAGAAGCAGCGGAATTCCGACTATCAACCTCAGAGCACCAGCAGAATCTCAACGATATTCAAAGTACGGATGAAGTCCCATTATTGGTGCCAGGCAAAAAATTTGATGCAACTAGCACGGGAATGGAGTATTCAACCAGCAACAATCCACTTGATCAACCAGAATCTGAACAAACAGATCCAGGGGAGCAAGAAGAGGAGAATGCAGAAACCCAGCATGAAATTGAAAATTCGAATCAGGAAGCCCTCCCTAGTATAGTCGACGGAACCAATGACGCAGAAACACACAATAATATACTTGAAAGTAATGATACCAACCTGGACCTTACCTTTCGCAAAATATTGGGCCATTTTTGGAAAGACGGCATACTGATCCTTAAATCACAATATTTGGATGACCTGGAAGGAAACACTGTATTGAATACTCCATTTCCCCAACTACGAAAAGACGAGCCTGTTGCTTGTGCAAAATACATCACAAGATACATCATCGAAGCAGGCGGCCGAAGGCGTAGCCACCCCTTACTGGATTGGTCAAGATCGGTCCTCAAGCAAGATACAGCAATTACACGCCGCATTCGATTACTACAAGCCAGAAAACCACGTCGAAACACCAATCCGAAGAAAATGTCTAGAAACCAAAGACAAGCCAAGAAGAAAAACAAAGAAAAATTTGGACTACAAATTCCTAATACCTACCATGACTGTGTTCATATCGATCAAGCTGCTGGAGATACGAAATGGCAAGACTCGATTCAAAAAGAGATGGACAATTTAGATTGGCTCAAGTGTTTCAAATATCATCCAGCTGAGAAAGAATTCCCCAAGTCCGAAGGATGGCAACAAGCAAGGCTCAATATGATTTGGGATATCAAAAGTGAAGACAAACGATACAAGAGCCGGCTGGTTGCAGGGGGGCATTTGGTGGATTCTACTGAATATAATACATATTCCAGCCAAGTCAACAGCCTGTCAGTTTCTCTACTATTTCTCATCGCACAACACCAAAATCTCGACCTAATGACTGCAGACGTGGGAAACGCTTTTCCCACAGCACCGGTCCAAGAAAAAGTATGGTGCTGGGCCACAGATGAATTTGGAGACAAGAAAGGCTGCAAGGTGGAAATACAACGAGCTCTTTATGGACTAGTAGGTTCAGGACGAGCATACGCGGATTTCTTTGCAGACACTCTGATGAATCTAGGATTCAGACCCTCCAGGGCTGATCCAGATCTTTGGATGAAACTGAGTGAAGACAACAAAAGCTACGACTACATTGGAACACACGTTGATGATCTTATGGTAGTGTCAAGGAAGCCTCAGGATTGGATTGCATTGATCGAACAGGAATTTGCACTCAGAAATATCGAATCTGAACCCGGATATTATTTGGGTACAAGCTTGACAAGGATAAAGGACGGAAGATTATTATTGAATTCTACAAAATACATCTCAGAAGTACTAAGGAAATATCAAGACAAATACAATATTACTCTACGAAATGAGAACCTACCAATGAAAACGGACTGCCACCCAGAATTAGATGACTCAGAACTACTCAACGAATCAGGCCACAAGGAATTCCAACATATCATCGGTCTAGGACAATGGATAGTATTGTCCGGAAGAATAGACATTGCATATGCCATTTCATCACTATCCAGATTTGTTGTAACTCTAAAAATCGACCGTAAGGTATTGGATAATTGAAATTTAAAGAGATGTGAGCATATCATGAGATTGCTCTGTTACTGTGTATTTTACTGTATTCAACCGGTATCCCTGTGTTATTTGTGTTGTATGTAGGGATGTCTAAACCGGTCGTCGTAGATCATGTGTAATTCGTCATAAGACAGAGAACACATGATATGACCTAAATGTCTGGATACTTGAAGTCATTTTTATCTCTGGAGGAGTATAAGTAACTTTTCAAGTGTAGAATGGATATAATTCCTGTATAACGTACGTAAGTAGGGTACGTGTATTTTTGACCGACAGCACACCCCTTGATTCAACACTTAGTGAAGGAGTGTTGAATTACAAGTCGGTTCTCCATCTTGTAGAACTCTAAAAACTTAAGCTTAGATATCGAATCGGAAGATTGTAATCGTAGAATCGGAGTGGCATTGAAGGAGAGGTGCTTGAGTATGCGATGGTCGCGCGAGACCGATGAGAAGGATGAGAAGGTTAGTCGGAATCGATTGGATGGGTAACGAATCATCAACTCGTAAGAGACAGTAGATTGTCGGCAGTTGCTAAGGCGATTGATTATTGTAGGATCTCAAAGAGACGTGTCGTAGAAACAAATGGAAATGGAGGGGATTCATTCTTGACTTGGTAGGAAGAAGATCTATCGATTCCAGAATGAATCATCAAATGCCGACGAAGGGATTGATAGTCGACAAAGGGATCGACCATGGTATAAATCGAATGAAATTGGAGACAAGACGGAATATTGATGCGTATCCTGGAAATGAGATTAGGGAATCTGAATCGACTCATAGAAGCTCCATAAGTAGAGATTGAACCAAATGGTAGGAGTCGAGTGAGCAGCATCGAAGACGATTGATCAATCTTGGAAATGAATGGAGTCGGAGGGGATTCATATCTGACTTGGAAGTTGATTGATTTTGGAAGAGAATCGACTCAAAGAAACTTGATTGTAGATAGTCTTAGATTCACGGCAGTTGCTGAGGCGAAGGAAAACCAATGATTCAAATTGCTGAGAATCAAAACATGCTGAGTATTGACCAATCGTAGATGATCATCAACACAAAGACGATGGATTGGATGTAGATCCAAGAAGAAACAGAGATCAATATAACGAGACACTTGAGAGTGACGTGAAAGTCGTGAGATCGTAGATCAAACCGTAGAATTGTAGACATCGCTTGATTGTAGATCGGAGCGTCGTAGGATTTCAAAGAGACTTGACGTAGAAACGAATGGAATCGGTTGAGTGTGAAATACGATTGAGAGACCGTAGGAGTCAATATGATCGTAGAGATCGTAGATAGTCGTAGAATAGGATTGATGCGGATCTCAACAGATGGGAGTCGTATTTGCAAAGGAGAGATTGGCTTATCGTAGAACAGAAGCGTAGTGGAGACTTGGAAAGAGGTTTGGATAGAATCGTACGTTGAGAATGGAAGAGCCCAGTCAAAGCGTAGATGATACAGAGAAGGATTCTGGTGGATAGAGGATGAAGAGAATCGATTTCATATTTAAAGCGGATGAAGAGAATCGATTTCATATGTAAAGTGGGGCCGATTCATATCTCGGAAGGTTCATATCTCGGAAGATGAGATTTGGGAATCCATAACAACTGTAATTCCGGATTATGAGTTAATTAATCTATTTTCTGTTTTTCCAGTGCTTAACCTGAATCCCCGTATAATCCCGTGTTAAGCAATCCTCCATATGAGACTGCACGTGTATTCTCATGTTGTAGATTAACTAATATTTCCTCATTGAATTCGTCGGAGAATTGTGTCTCATTTTGTTCGTTTCTAACATAATTGGGCTTCGCGTATCCGTTTCATGTGTCATTGATCTTTTCCGTGTTTCATTGACATACACATGTATATCATTGACATACTTAATATCGGATCCTATGCCTCTATATTTTCTCGTGATACTTTCCTTTGATATTTCACTGTGTCCGATTCTTCTATCAATGATCTATGTATTCAATCGTGACTATCAGTTTGTTTTCTGTGATAGACTTCCTTCGGTTCCTATATTGCCTTGTCGGTCTTCATATGCCCAAGTGTCTATCCATCAGTAGTATCAGTAATCTGATCTTGCTCATCGTATTTCACGTAGCTTCATAGCTTAGCGTTTCACCTATTCATAAGGTCGGATGCCGTTCATTTCTCCGCGCATCTCATTCACGTGTGCGCGCGCGTCGGCCTGTTTTCTTATTCGCTCGTATTTAACCGCACGTAACTGTTATATCTTGTTTTTACTTAACAACACGATTTGCCGGTTGTTCTCCCCTAAATCCATGGTCTTGGTTTAGATTCCTATCAGATTTTTAGAGGGAAGCATACAACATAGTTTTTTAGACATGGATTTTTAGTGTGGTTGTTTTATTACTGAATTGTGGTACTTAACTTTTGTTTTTACATCGTCATAAATTCATTTAGAAGATTCCTGAATGCATTACTGTTTAGCGGCTTGGTCAGAATGTCGGCATAGTTGTCCTGTGAGTTAATATGACTGATAGATACAACTTTTCCAGCTTGGTGTTGTCTGACGAAATGGTAGGCCAGTGCGATTGATTTCTTGTTGAGTGAACTTGCAGGGTTGGTGGAATTTATTACTACGCTTTTGTTATCCACATAAATCTCTGCTGGTTTGGTAATTACAACTCCCATCGATCTAAGGTGATATCTGAGCATGATGGCCAATGCAACCGCGTCTTTCAGGGCAGTAAATTCAGCTCCAAATGTACTCGTGTGAACTGACGTCTGTCTCTTAGACTTCCAGTAGACTGGCATACACCCAACGAATGCAATCAATCCCGTGATACTCCTTCCAGTAACCAAGTCATGTGCATGGTCACTATCACAAAATATGTTCAAATCCATTTCAGGAATTAAAGGCACAGGGAACATTGGATCCAATTCTTCCTTGTAGTATTTGTAGTGATGTGTAAATTCTTCGTTTTTGAGCTTGACATCACCATTTGAACTGATCCTTGGAGATCTTGAATCCACTAGAATTCCTTTCTTTTTGTACTTCTTCAAATATCCCAGGATGTGCCTAGCCATCTGCAAATGGCCTTCTCGCGGTCCGGCTGCAAATCTTGAGAGAGATGATACTGCAAATGCAATATCAATTCTTCCAGACAACACCAACCACTGTCCTAGACCAATAATATGTTGGAATTCCTTATGTTCAGATACTGACAGTAATGGCGAATCGTCCAGCTCTGGGTGGCAATCAGTTTTCATTGGCAGATTTTCTTTCTTGAGGGTCACTGAATATTTCTCTTGATATTTCCGAATCACCTCGCTGATATATTTTGTAGAGTTCATCAACAATCGTCCATCTTTGATTCTTGTAAGACTTGTACCAAGGTAATACTGAGGTTCGGATTCAACATTTCTCAGTGCAAATTCTTGTTCAATTCTGGCTATCCAATCTTGTGGTTTCTTTCCTATTACCATAAGGTCATCGACATGAGTACCAATATATGTGTAGCTTTCTCCTTCTTTCTGCAGCCATAAATCTGGATCTGCTCTTGACGGTCTGAAACCCAAATTCATGAGTGTATCAGCCAGAAAATCCATGAAAGCTCTACCGCTACCTGCCAGTCCATACAGTGCTCTTTGTATTTCTACTTTGCACCCTTTCTTTTCACCAAACTCGTCTCCAGCCCACACCCATACTTTTTCCTGAACCGGCGCAGTTGGAAATGCATTTCCCACATCTGCTGTCATCAAATCCAGTTGTTGGTGTTGGGCGATTAGAAATAGTAAGTACACAGATAAACTGTTGATTTGACTGGAGTATGTGTTGTATTCACTCGAGTCAACTCTGTGACCTCCAGCTACTAAACGGCTCTTGTACCTGCCATCCTCGCTCTTGATATCCCATATCATCTGCAATCTTGCTTGTTGCCAACCTTCTTCTTTTGTAAATTCTTTTTCTGCTGAGTGGTATTTGAAGCATTTTAGTCGTTCCAAATTATCCATCTCTTTCTGAATTGAATCTTTCCATTTTGTATTGCCAGCTTCCGCATCGAATTGCATACATTCTTCATAGGTATTTGGAATCTTCTGTCCAAACTTTTCACGATTCTTCTTCTTTGCCATTCTTTGATTCCTGGATGGTTTCTTCTTGTTGACTGCGCGTTGAACACTCTTGTATATCAAGGACTTCATAAATCGTATTCTTCTAACAATGCCAGATTGTTGTTTTATGACTTGCTCTGCCCATACATTCAATGGTCTGTTATTTCCTCTCCTGCTTTCAACAATGTACTCCTTGATATACTTTGCGCATGCCAGTGGTTGATCTTTCTTCAACTGTGGGAATGGAGTATTCAATACGGTATTGCCTTGCAGCTCATCGATGTATTGGGCCTTAAATACCAAAATCCCATTTTCCCAGAAATGGTCCAAAATCTTTCGGAAATCCATATCCAAATTTACTTCTGTGCTTTCCAAGATATCCTGATGTGTTTCAGCATTGTTACATCCATCTATATCACTCGGTAACATTTCTTCTTCCATGTCCAACGTGTTTTCCTCTTCATCGGCATCAAGCTCCCCTGTAGTTGTATTGTCATTTTCATCACTGTCTTCCATTGGATTGGTGCTAGTTGAATTTTCCATTCCTTCAGAGCTCGCGACAAATTTCTCCCCTGAAGATAACAATGGGACTTCATCAGTGCTCTTGATATCTTCCATGTTCTGTTGATGCTCTGACAGAGAAAGAGTAAACTTCTCGGCGTCCGGGTTGTCGTTCACATATTCATCTTTAGTACCAATTTCCTTGCGTCTTGTTCTGACCACAGATCTCATTAACACTTGTCGTTTCTGTTTTGGTGTATCTGGTTCAGTCAGAATATAATAGGTCATTGCATCCCCCGTTGATTCAGCAAAACCCAGAAATCTCCCTTTCAACATGTTGTTTTTGGGGCTCTTGAATCGTGGCTCAAAATACCACACTGGTTCATAGAAATGGAATCTCAGATGGGAGATATCAGGTGTCCAACCTTGGTGCAATTCTAGGGGTACTTTCCAATTCAGGGATTTTCGGGCTGCCAAATTGTTAACTGACACACACCATTTTGCGCACCAATGTGCTAAACTGACTGGTGCCTGAAACATACGTAGACTGTTTTGTACCATTTTTGACAATCTTCCCCATTCCGCCTCACACAGGTTCTGATGGCTGTGGTGTGGTTCACTGGTTCTTGTTTTGATCATATTCTCTCGGAGAATTTGAGTCCACTTTACACCTGTTTCAGATCTTGCATTATCACTGAGTATAGTATCTGGTGCACCATGTTCCCGGAGATAATCCTGTAGCGCATTTGTACATTGAGATTCTGTTTTCAAAGGATGAAAAGACCAAAGCTTTGTCTTGGTGCCACTGAAAAATTGTCCCCCGTTGTGTCCTTGAGATGTCTTTTGCGAAAAGTATGTGTAATCCGTGCTCACTGTTTCATTTTGTCTTCTGTAATGAAATGCCTTGAATCTTTTCCTGTAATGTTTCCTGGGGACTTCTCGATTTTCTTCTTCTATTTCTTCATAGTGTTGAGTAGTATTCTCCAATGTTTTCAAAACAGTCAATTCTGGCAACATCGCAAACCTTTTTCGAAGTTCTAATATTGGTAGTTTTGCAAATTTGAATGTTTCTCTTGCTCTCTTTCTTCTCAACATTGGATATTTGCGCATGTCTGGAGGTGCAGGACTGTTCAGTTCAAATTTTTCCAATGTATCCACTTCTCCTTCCGTCGGTTTGGTAATATGATAATAAACTTTTTCATCGTCATATGAAAATGGTAGAAATGTCGTTCCGATTGTAATCCCACATTTGCTCAACTGTGGTTGCACTCCATTCACCAGTACTCCATGATCACCCATATCGATTGTTGTCAATAGCGATTCACCATCAGTTTGATCTTTATCCTTGGTCACATAAGTGGCATAGTGGACCATTAGAAGTACTGGATCTTCTCTTCCTGGAATAAAAGCCTTCGTTACAGCACTGCAAACTGGATGCTCCACATAGGCACTGGTATCATTACTCATGTACGGCCTCATTGCAGACGTCATTCCAGTTTCCCCTCCAATTCGAAGCCATGCTTGTTCTGTAACCGTTGGTCTTCTTCCTCCACCACTGTCAATGACAGCAATATTATCATTTTGTTGAACTTCTCTGTATCGATGTATATTTGTGATTGCTGAATTGCCTGTTGTTCGTCTCGGTCTTCTTCCTTGGTAAATTTTTCTGGTTTTTCGTTGGTCCCGCTTGTTATCATTATTGTTGTTCTCATTTTCATCGTCCGAATCAGGATCCATTCTTGCAACAAGATCTGGTACGTCCTCTCCATCACTATCCTCGTTCTCAGTTTCATCAGGTTTTATTTCTATCTTATTTCTTCTTGTTGTGTAAAAATACGATGATGCGTTTCGTCGTGTTGTTGAATTCACTGCATTCTGCGTTGCCTGATCCTCCCCATCATCATCCCCCCCAGAATGTAGGTGGAAACGAACCGTTTTGAGAGTAGTGGAGCCTGGAGGGAATAATTCAGTTTCATCAATCGTTCCGATGCTATCTTGATCGCTATCGGCATCCGCGGGAGACGGCGAGGTCGTCGGCGGTGACTCAGTGTTTTCTGCCGATGCCGGTGAATTCATTCCGGTAGGTGCCATTACACGGCGAACCCGACGTTGACGACTGGATTTAGGAATAAAATGATTCATTCCATCATCTTGTGGAGAACCAACAATAACGCCCTCTGGCGTAGGTGGTAAAGTATCGCTGTGTCGGACGGCTTGGTTGTATTTGAGTACCCAATCGCGGTACTGTTGAGATAGCTCTTGCCACGTGTCTGGAGGGATTCTGATGATACCTTTGAGGTTAGGGTGAATAGTTCCTGTAAGGGTGCCTGTGCCGTAAGAACCCGTGCGTTGTCTTTTGTTAAGACCATCAGGGGTGCGTCGGACGCGTTTGTGGCCTCCTCTGTTGCTATCAAATGCAGTGCGAGCAAGCTCTTCATCATGGATTCGAAGCTTAATAATCATTTCTTCTAGGGTCCTGTCGGTTTTATGTTCCAGCAATTCTTCTTTGAATCTCTCCAGATTTGGGTCTCGAATATTGCGAGCAAAAATACTTTTTGCATCCCATTCTGTCATATGGTATGGTGGAATTTTCCGGAGTTTATGGTAGGTCAATTCAAATGTGTTAATATACTTGGAAATATTGCCATTTGGGTGCAACAGGTTGTATCGTAGACGAAGCTTTAGTGTCTCAGCATACGATTCTCTCCGGTTGTCAGAATCATACCAGCCCAATAGTTCTTGCCATGCAGCATGACCATCAAATGTATCTTCATGCTTGATGATTTTTGAATGAGCGCTACCGCCACTGCACGCCGACAACAATGTTCCCCAAAGTGCCTTGTTTTTGCTCGGTGAATTCCGGGCCGCCTCTGCATCATTCATAATTTCCTCATGTCCTGTGGCTGCGAAAGTAGCTGTTGCATCGGATTTCCACTTTGTCCAGTTTTCCTGTTGGCCGTCGAAATCATGAATTGGTTTTGCCTTGAGTAGCTGCTGACCCGTTGCCTTTTCCTTGGCCGATCTCACTTCTTGTCTAAGCGCTTCCATCTCGTCATCCCTGTTGTGTGATTCTTGAATTGTTTGTCTCAGAGTGTTCATTTCTGCTTCATATCTTCTTTCTTTTTCTCGTCCTCGTGCTCTTGCAGCTCTCATCTCTTCCTTTAGTGCATTGATTTCTTCCATTTGGCGTTTGGCTTCTGCTACTTGTCTTCTGAGGTTAACCAGCTCTGCATCTCTGCGTCTACCCTCATATCGTCCGCCAGGTCTTGAACCACTATTATCGTCGTCACTTTCTGATGACGAAGATGATGAGGAAGATGGTGAAGATGAAGATGACGATGGTGCATAGTTGGCCCGTCTTGAATGGCGTTTGCGTCGAGTCGTAGGTGGAGTCTGGGGATCATCATTCTCCCTTGTATTCTGTGGTCCATCCGGTACTTCATTCTGTTTCCACCAATCATTGTTTCTCATCATGTAGAAGGCTGGATAGGTGACGGCTCCCAGAGTTTGAAAGAATCTGTTAGTAAAGGTTGGCATGTTGTCGGGTATTTTTCTTTTCGGTTGTTACGTATTTTTTATTTTTGTTTCTTGTTATGTATTTTTTATTTGTATTTTGATGTTTTTCTTCTTTGTTGTTCTAGCCAAATATCAGTAGTATTCGATAACTCACGTCCGAGATAATTGCTTATTTCAGTGGTTTCGTACCAGTGTGTTAGATTTGATTCGGTGGTATCAATCGTATAGAATTTTCTGAAGTTCGCGATCGATAAGTTCTAAGGTTGATTTTGTTAGTAGGAAATTTCTAGTAGAAACTTCGAAAGAATTTTCCCGCGTCAAGCTCGTAGAAATACTCCGGAATGGATTGTAACTCGTAGGTATGTTTGTTATATATACTTCGTATGAATCTGCGACTGTTAATCAACAACTGTAATTCCGGATTATGAGTTAATTAATCTATTTTCTGTTTTTCCAGTGCTTAACCTGAATCCCCGTATAATCCCGTGTTAAGCAATCCTCCATATGAGACTGCACGTGTATTCTCATGTTGTAGATTAACTAATATTTCCTCATTGAATTCGTCGGAGAATTGTGTCTCATTTTGTTCGTTTCTAACATAATTGGGCTTCGCGTATCCGTTTCATGTGTCATTGATCTTTTCCGTGTTTCATTGACATACACATGTATATCATTGACATACTTAATATCGGATCCTATGCCTCTATATTTTCTCGTGATACTTTCCTTTGATATTTCACTGTGTCCGATTCTTCTATCAATGATCTATGTATTCAATCGTGACTATCAGTTTGTTTTCTGTGATAGACTTCCTTCGGTTCCTATATTGCCTTGTCGGTCTTCATATGCCCAAGTGTCTATCCATCAGTAGTATCAGTAATCTGATCTTGCTCATCGTATTTCACGTAGCTTCATAGCTTAGCGTTTCACCTATTCATAAGGTCGGATGCCGTTCATTTCTCCGCGCATCTCATTCACGTGTGCGCGCGCGTCGGCCTGTTTTCTTATTCGCTCGTATTTAACCGCACGTAACTGTTATATCTTGTTTTTACTTAACAACACGATTTGCCGGTTGTTAATCCAAATCATATTCGAAGTGATGGCGATTCATATCTTGGAAGATGAGATTGGGGAATCAAAATCGTCAGATTAAGTCGTGTGAGCGTTTGTAGGGAGACGATGCTGGATATCAAGTAAATTGCTGGAATCTGCTTTTGGTGGGGTTACATGAACCGTCCAAACCGGCAACACACCCCTTGATTTGACACTTGGTGGAGGAGTGGCGAATTATCAGTCGGTTTGTTGAGGTTGGTTTCAGTGGGATCCTTGTCGCGTGCGGGGAGCATAAGTAAATTGGTGGAGGCTTATGAGGAAAAATCTGTAATGCAGATGTGTACAAAGTAAGCGGCATGTGGTGATCCAGTGCACACCCCTTGATTCAGATGCACACCCCTCGATGCAATACTTATGGAAATGAATTCCATGGTTCAATCGAATTCCATGGTGGGGAATGATACAAAACCGGAGGGCGTACTCCATGGTTGTAGAAACAAAGGGAGTCGTATGCGTCTGATTGACTTAAGTAAACACAGATGTATCCAAACGTGCATCAGGTGTCAGTCAAAAGTATCGTAAAACCAATTCATGGACAGGATATTGGCATACAAATGATACCACTTGACCTTGATGGCATCCCGATGTTGTTTGGAGAGTCGAAGGACGGGTTGATAATACGGCTTGGAGCAAAGCTGTTTACGATATGGGGATGGCAATGATCGTATGTATGCAGGAGCTGCGTTTGGAGGGTCAGTGACCTCTGCAAGTGGCTCAGATGGTGGTGAGGGAACAGAGTTTGGTACACGTCGGAATGTTGCAACTTCATTCTGAGGATTGAAGGTCCATACAAAGTTGGTTGGTTTCCAAGGTGGAGCAGAATGATGATCAAAGCTAGGCTTTGCAGAAGGCGATACAGATGGTGCGGTCACAATGGAAGACTTCTCCTTGTGATCAGGAGGGCTTGAAGATGTGACACATAGGAGGGAGTCAGAGCGGACGCGGCGGAAGGAAACCAATTCACTTTGGGGAGAATAAGTCCAAGTCCAGGTGTCATGGGGAGCTTTGACGGAGGGAGTATCGGCTATTGGACCAACTGACTGAAGGGGACCCAGGTTGGCAGTCATCAGAGGAATGCGTGCTGTGGTATGGATGTGCTTGCGTTGGGGAGGGACGGCCGTTGGTTTGATGTATGGGGGACCGAAGGAAAGGACCGAGGGAAGGTGCGGCAGCCGTGTGAATGGGATGACCGAAGAAATGTTGAGAATGGAAGGAGCAAGGAATTCGTATTTGCACCCAATCCAAGTTGTTGGAGCCGTTGGAATTTTCTGGATGAGAACGGGACGGAAAGATGTAACGGAGGAAGGGACCGGGAAAAAAGGCGGAGTACCGTCAGAATGATCCGTGAAGGTGCGGAAATAACCGAAGGTATGTTTCGAAAAAAGGACCGAAGACACGTTCGTCGCAGGAACGATCAAGGGAGATTGGTAGTGAGGAAAAAAACGGTGTCGATGTTGCGATGTAGTTACAGAAGGAGATTCTTGGTAGAAGGATCTGTAGATACAGTAGGTCGGAAGTATCGAGTGATCGTCGGAACGGTCCTCGGAGGTGCAGGAATAACCGAAAAAACCGTCAGGATGTTCGTCAGAGAACAATTGAAGCGGCCTTGGGTGTGAAAGAGAGAGGCGAAGAACGGGATCGATGTAATCAACCGGTGTTGTTGCGCGGAGCAATTGGCGTAGGAGTTGTTGTTTGAAGTGGTGCTTAGCACTATCAAATGGCGTCGATGGTCCTTTATGGGGATGATGGACGAGTTTGTTTGAAGTGAAAGTATGGATGGGTGATTGCAATTGGCGTGTCCGGTGCAACGCTGGGCTTTCATTAAAGACGTCGGTGGTCTTTAGTGGGTAATTGTAACTGTGCTAATCATTCAATCGTCGTCCTTGGATGAAGGAGATGTGATCGTAATCGTAATCGTAATCGTTCGATCGTCGTCCTTAGATGTGTATTACAGAAGGAGATTCTTGGTAGAATGTTCTGTAGATACACCCCTTGATACGTGCGCTTGGTTGTGTATTACAGAAGAAGATTCTTGGTAGAAGGATCTGTATACATCCCTTGATACGCAAGTAAGGAGGAGGAGAAAGAAAGAAGCGGGGAGGTCTATTGATACAGCCCGTCGCCGAGTCCCGTACCAAGTATACTCTGGCTGTAACCGACAGTGGAGGTGCTGTACGGGGCGGAGATAGGTAGCTTAAGGTATCCACTTGTTAGTGGAAGGTATAAGGGCTCTATAACCTGTTGTAACTCTAAAAATCGACCGTAAGGTATTGGATAATTGAAATTTAAAGAGATGTGAGCATATCATGAGATTGCTCTGTTACTGTGTATTTTACTGTATTCAACCGGTATCCCTGTGTTATTTGTGTTGTATGTAGGGATGTCTAAACTGGTCGTCGTAGATCATGTGTAATTCGTCATAAGACAGAGAACACATGATATGACCTAAATGTCTGGATACTTGAAGTCATTTTTATCTCTGGAGGAGTATAAGTAACTTTTCAAGTGTAGAATGGATATAATTCCTGTATAACGTACGTAAGTAGGGTACGTGTATTTTTGACCAACAGCAAGATTTGCATCCGGACCAAGAGAAGGGCATCTACAAATGGCAAGACATGTGCTAGGATATTTGAAAAAATACAAAAAGAAAGGAATCCTAGTGGACCCACAATCACCCAAAATCCAGTCAATCGGGGAAGCGGCAGTGAACTACGAAGAATTTACTCACCAATACAAGTACTACAAGGAAGAATTAGATCCGATGTTTCCAGCACCATTAATTGCAGAATTAGATTTAAATATCTTCTGTGACAGCGACCATGCACATGATCTGGTAACAGGAAGGAGCATTACCGGTCTGATTGCATTTGTTGGATAAATGCCAGTATACTGGAAATCAAAACGACAAACATCAGTTCATACCAGCACATTTGGAGCAGAATTCACAGCGCTCAAAGATGCAGTGGCATTAGCCATCATGTTGAGGTACCACCTTCGATCCATGGGAATCCAAGTCACCAAGCCAACTGAAATCCATGTGGATAACAAAAGTGTGGTAATCAACTCAACCAATCCAGCAAGTACACTCAACAAGAAATCGATTGCACTAGCGTACCACTTTGTCAGACAACACCAAGCAGGAAAGGTAATCTCCATCAGCCATATCAAGTCCCATGAGAACTACGCGGATATACTAACAAAACCTCTCAACAGTACCGCACTAAGAAGCCTGCTTAACGAGTTCATGACGATGTAAAGTTAAGTACAAAATAAAATCGAGTAAAAACAATAATAACTGTCCACTTAATTCCTCGAACACAAATCCATGCCTAAAAATATCTTTGTTTGTAAACCATTCAAAATGTTATACTAGATATGAAATCTGCCAAGGCAATACAAAAGAATGGCATGGATTTCGGGGAGAACAACCGGAATTAGAGTTGTTAAGTGAAGAAACGTAAATTACGTAATATGTATTACGTATTACGTATTACGTATACGTATTACGTATACGTACGTATATGAAATACGTATTATGAATACGTAATACGTATTCCGGACGTAATACGTAAAACGTATACGATACGTATAACAAACACGTAATACGTATTATGAATACGTAAAACGTATCATGAATACATAATACGTATTATGAATACGTAATACGTATAACCGCAACTAACCAAAGATACACGGGTTACGGCACGCGTATGTTGGATGTGGCAAATTGAGTATGATAAGAAACAGATCTAACAATCAGCGGCGAGTATCATTAAGTAAAGTAATCGCGGACAGTCGGCTAAGGCTAAATACTGTACCAATCCACTAAGTGACACGGGATTACCATGACTAAGTGCCAAGGCACTATCATGATTAATCCATCACGAACGAATGAGACTTGATATACCTGGTTGGTTACACACGCTTCACTAAGTTGATCCAGAGAATATCTGAATCGCTTAATTAAGCGATCGATCGCTTAATAAGCAAACAACAAGAGATTGCGTGTGTTAACAAAAGGGCTAACACGAGAATACGCGGAATACTCCAATAGAGGTCCGGATTCTTAGATTAACCTAATTAGATCATAATTCAAATTACCAGTTATTATACTCGAATACACAGAAGAACAAAACACACAGTTACAAACACAGAACAGGTTGCTATACGACTATACCGAAGACAGTGAGGATAGTGATACCGACGACGAGATGGTCAAGAAGAAGGATTACACTGGGGTTAAAGACCACCTGGATGAGATCCAATTGAAGCCCATAGCAGTCCCGACGAGTGTGGACGTGTACGAGTTCAAAAAGACCCTAGCCAACGCATTGGCCGAAGTAGTATCCATCAAATTCTTACAAGGAAGTGGGTATGCATTCCTATTGGAGAGTAAGGAACAATACAAGGCAAGAGACGCCAGAGCCGAATATCCCACGGCACCGACAGAGCCCCAAGAACTCGATAGCACAATAGAGCTCACCTTGGACGCGTATAAACTATGGAAACGCAGACGCGCCCTATACGTGGAGTGGAACAAATATGATAGAGAGGCCCTACTCATTACCGACAAAAAGTTTCCCACCATGCTGGATGATCTAAAAGACCCGGGCTCCGAGGCATTCCCCAGAGGAACCACAGTACTGGCTGCATTCCAAGCCATGGAAACTGACCTCTGTACAACTGATGCCCAGCACCAACTCACTCGCGAGCTCTCGAAGAAAATGAATGCCCTATCGTATTCACCGAGCCCAATCGGGCCCAAGGATTACTTTATAACAACTGTAATTCCGGATTATAAGTTAATTAATCTATTTTCTGTTTTCCGAATACTTAATCGGATTTCACATGCAATCCAGTGTTAAGCAATCCTCCATCATGAGACTGCACGTGCATTCCCGTGTTGTAGATTAACTAATATTTCATCGGTAAATTCGTCGGAGAAACATGTCTCATTTGTTTGTTTCTAACATAATTGGGCTTTGTGTATCCATTTCGTATGTCATTGATATTTTCCATATTTCATTGATATACACATGCATATCATTGACATACTTAGTATCGGATCCTATGCCTCTGAATTTTCGCGTACCACTTTCTGGTGATACTTTGCTATGCCCGATTCTTCTATCAATGATCAATTCCTTTGGTCGTGAGTCATTCTTTTGTTTTCTGTGATCGACTTCCTACGGTGCCTATATTGCCTTGTTGGTCTTCATATGCCCGAGTGTCGATCCATCAGTAATTTTAACTTCGCCTCACTCCTCATTGCATTCATTGTATTCGTAAGGACGTATTCATTGTATTTCTCGTAGCTTCGTAATTAGTTGGTATTTCGCCGCGCATCTCATTCATATATGTGCGCACGTCGATCTGTTTTCTTATTGGTCCATATATAACCGCACGTAACGGTAATTTCTTGTTTTCACTTAACAACACGATTTGCCGGTTGTTCTCCCCTAAATCCATGATCTTGCTTGGTTTAGATTCCTATTGAATTTTAGAGGGAAGCATACAACATGGTTTTTAGACATGGATTTTTAGTGTGGTTGTTTTATTACTGAATTGTGGTACTTAACTTTGTTTTTACATTGTCATGAATTCATTTAGGAGATTCCTGAATGCATTACTGTTTAGAGGCTTAGTCAGAATGTCAGCATAGTTGTCTTGCGAGTTAATATGACTGATAGATACGACTTTTCCAGCTTGGTGTTGTCTGACGAAATGGTAGGCCAGTGCGATTGACTTCTTGTTGAGTGAACTTGCAGGGTTGGTGGAATTGATTACTACACTTTTGTTATCCACATAGATCTCTGCTGGCTTGGTGATTACAACTTCCATTGATCTAAGATGGTATCTGAGCATGATGGCCAATGCAACCGCGTCTTTCAGGGCAGTAAATTCAGCTCCAAAAGTACTTGTGTGAACTGATGTTTGTCTCTTAGACTTCCAGTAGACTGGCATA
Organism: Pseudo-nitzschia multiseries; assembly: GCA_037355745.1. Classification (NCBI taxonomy): domain Eukaryota; phylum Bacillariophyta; class Bacillariophyceae; order Bacillariales; family Bacillariaceae; genus Pseudo-nitzschia; species Pseudo-nitzschia multiseries. Next base: position 27,460,831 of record CM074782.1, on the reverse strand, counting down.
CACCCAACAAATGCGATCAATCCAGTGATGCTCCTTCCAGTGACTAAGTCATGTGCATGGTCGCTGTCGCAAAATATATTCAAGTCCATTTCAGGGATTAATGGCACCGGGAACATTGGATCCAGTACTTCCTTGTAATATTTGTAGTGATGTGTAAATTCTTCATATTTGAGTTTAACATCACCATTTGTACTGATCCTTGGGGGTCTTGGATCCACTAGAATTCCTTTCTTCTTGTACTTCTTCAGATATCCCAGGATATGTCTAGCCATCTGCAAATGACCTTCTCGCGGTCCCGCTGCAAATCTTGAAAGAGATGACACTGCAAACGCAATATCGATTCTTCCAGATAGCACCAACCACTGTCCTAGACCAATAATATGTTGAAATTCCTTGTGTTCAGATACTGACAGTAATGGTGAATCATCCAGTTCCGGGTGGCAATCAGTTTTCATTGGTAGATTTTCTTTCTTGAGTGTCACTGAATATTTCTCTTGGTATTTTCGAATCACTTCACTGATATATTTGGTAGAGTTCATTAGCAACCGTCCGTCTTTGATTCTTGTCAGACTTGTACCAAGGTAATACTGAGGTTCTGATTCAACATTTCTCAATGCAAATTCTTGTTCAATTCTGGCTATCCAATCTTGAGGTTTCTTTCCTATTACCATAAGATCATCAACATGAGTACCAATGTATGTGTAACCTTCTTCTTCCTTTTGCAGCCATAAATCTGGGTACGCTCTTGACGGTCGAAAACCCAAGTTCATGAGTGTATCAGCGAGGAAATCCATAAAAGCTCTACCACTACCTGCCAGTCCGTACAGTGCTCTTTGTATTTCTACCTTGCATCCTTTCTTTTCACCAAACTCGTCTCCAGCCCACACCCATACTTTTTCTTGAACCGGTGCAGTTGGAAATGCATTTCCCACATCTGCTGTCATCAAATCCAGTTGTTGGTGTTGGGCGATTAGAAATAGTAAGTACACAGATAAACTATTGATTTGACTGGAGTATGTGTTGTATTCACTCGAGTCAACTCTGTGTCCTCCTGCTACTAAATGACTCTTGTACCTGCCATCCTCACTCTTGATATCCCATATCATCTGCAATCTTGCTTGTTGCCAACCTTCTTCTTTTGGAAATTCTTTTTCTGCTGAGTGATATTTGAAACATTTTAGTCGTTCCAAATTATCCATCTCTTTCTGAATTGAGTCTTTCCATTTTGTATTGCCAGCTTCCGCATCGAATTGCATACATTCTTCATAGGTATTTGGAATCTTCTGTCCAAACTTCTCTCGATTCTTTTTCTTTGCCATTCTTTGATTCCTGGATGGTTTCTTCTTGACTGCGCATTGAATACTCTTGTGTATTAAAGACTTCATAAATCGTATTCTTCTGACGATACCAGATTATTGTTTTATTACTTGTTCTGCCCATACATTCAACGGCCTGTTGTTTCCTCTCCTGCTTTCAACAATGTACTCCTTAATATACTTTGCGCATGCCAGTGGTTGATCTTTCTTCAATTGTGGGAATGGAGTATTTAAAACTGTATTTCCTTGCAGCTCATCGACGTATTGTGCTTTGAATACCAGAATTCCATTTTCCCAGAAATGATCCAAAATCTTCCTGAAGTCCATATCCAAATTCATTTCAGTGCTTTCCAAAATATCCTGGTGGGTTTCAGCGTTGTTGCATCCATCTATATCACTTGGTAACGCTTCTTCTTCCATATCCAAAGTGTTTGCTGGATCCTCGTCATTGTCATCTGCATCAAGCTCCCCTGAAGCCGTATTGTCATTTTCATCTCTTCCTTCCATCGGGTTGGTGCTAGTTGAATTTTCCATTCCTTCAGAGCTCGCGACAAATTTCTCCCCTGAAGATAACAATGGGACTTCATCAGTGCTCTTGATATCTTCCATGTTCTGTTGGTGCTCTGACAAAGAAATAGTAAACTTCTCTGCTTCCGGGTTGTCATTCACATATTCATCTTTGGTGCCAATTTCCTTGCGTCTTGTTCTAACTACCGATCTCATTAACACTTGTCTTTTCTGTTTTTGTGTATCTGGTTCAGTCAAAATATAATAGGTCATTGCATCGCCCGTTGATTCCGCAAAACCCAGAAATCTCCCTTTCAACATGTTGTTTTTGGGGCTCTTAAATCTTGGCTCAAAATACCACACTGGTTCATAGAAATGAAATCTCAGATGGGAGATATCAGGTGTCCAGCCTTGGTGCAATTCAAGGGGTACTTTCCAATTCAGCGATTTTCGCGCTGCCAAATTGTTAACTGACACACACCATTTTGCACACCAATGCGCTAAACTGATTGGCGCCTGAAACATCCGTAGACTGTTTTGTACCATCTTGGACAATCTTCCCCATTCAGCTTCACACAAGTTCTGATGGCTGTGATGTGGTTCACTTGTTCTTGTTTTTATCATATTTTCTCGAAGAATTTGAGTCCACTTTACACCTGTTTCAGACCTTGCATTATCACTGAGAATAGTATCCGGTGCTCCATGTTCTCGAAGATAATCCTGTAGGGCATTTGTACATTGTGATTCTGTTTTCAGAGGGTGAAAAGACCAAAGCTTTGTCTTGGTGCCACTAAAAAATTGTCCGCCGTTGTGTCCTTGAGATGTCTTCTTCGAAAAGTATGTGTAATCAGTGCTCACTGTTTCATTTTGTCTTCTGTAATGAAATGCCTTGAATCTTTTCCTGTAATGTTTCCTGGGAACTTCTCTCGATTTTCTTCTTCTATTTCTTCATAGTGTTGAGTAGTATTTTCCAGAGTTTTCAAAACAGTCAATTCTGGTAACATAGCAAAACGCTTTCGTAGTTCCAGCATTGGAAGTTTTGCAAATTTGAACGTTTCTCTTGCTCTCTTCCTTCTCAACATTGGGTATTTGCGCATGTCAGGTGGTGCTGGGCTGTTCAACTCGAATCTTTCCAATGTATCGACTTCTCCTTCTGTTGGTTTGGTAATTTGAAAATATACTTTTTCGTCATCATACGAAAATGGTAGAAATGTTGTTCCGATTGTAATCCCACATTTGCTCAACTGTGGTTGCACTCCATTTACCAGGACTCCATGATCACCCATGTCGATTGTTGTCAATAGCGATTCACCATCCGTTTGATCCTTATCTTTGGTGACAAAGGTTGCATAATGGACCATTAAAAGTACTGGATCTTCTCTTCCTGGAATAAAACCCTTCGTTACAGCACTGCAAACCGGATGCTCCACATAGGCATTTGTATCATTACTCATGTACGGCCTCATTGCAGATGTCATTCCAGTTTCTCCTCCAATTCGGAGCCATGCTTGTTCTGTAACCGTTGGTCTTCTTCCTCCACCACTGTCGATCACTGCAATGTTGTCATTTTGTTGAACCTCTCTATATCGATGTATATTGGTAATTGTTGGATTTCTTGATGCTCTTCGCGGTCTTCTTTCTTGATAAATTTTCCTGTTTCCTGTTCTTCGATCCCGTCGTTCCTCATTCGATTCACTTTCATCGTCCGAGTCGGGCGCTGTTCTTGCAACAAGATCCGGTATGTCTTCTCCATTACAATCCTCATTTTCCTCATTTTCACTTTCATCGGGTTTTATTTCCATCTTGTTTCTTCGTGTTGTGTAAAAATAAGAGGATGCATTTCTTCTTGGTGTAGAATTCGCTGCATTCTGCATTACCTGATCCGCACTATCGTTCGCTGCATTCTGCATTGCCTGATGCGCACTATCGTCCCCCCCAGAATGGAGATGAAATCGTACTGTTTTGAGAGCAGTGGAGCCTGGAGGGAATAATTCAGTTTCATCAATTGTTCCAATGCTATCCTGGTCACTATCAACATCCGGAGTTTGGGACTTAGTGTTTTCTGCTGATGTGGGCGGCGATGCCGGTGCGTTCGTTCCGGTGGTGGGTGCCATTACACGACAGACTTGACGTTGACGACTTGATTTGGGAATAAAATGATTCAGTCCATCATCTTGTGGAGGCCCAACAATAACCCCTTCTGGAGTGGTAGGTGGAGTATCACTGTGTCGGATGGCTTGGTTGTATTTGAGTACCCAATCGCGATACGGTTGAGAAAGCTCTTGCCATGTTTCAGGAGGGATTCGGATGATACCCTTGAGGTTAGGGTGAATAGTCCCTGTAAGAGTGCCTGTGCCGTAAGAACCCGTACGTTGTCGTTTGTTAGGACCATCAGGGGTGCGGCGGACGCGTTTGTGGCCTCCTCTGTTGCTATCGTATGCCGTGCGGGCAAGTTCTTCATCATGGATGCGAAGCTTAATAATCATCTCTTCTAGGGTCCTGTCAGTTTTGTGTTCCAGTAATTCTTCTTTGAATCTCTCCAGATTTGGGTCACGAATATTGCGAGCAAAGATACTTTTTGCATCCCATTCAGTCATATGGTATGGTGGAATTTTTCGGAGTTTATGGTAGGTCAATTCAAACGTGTTAATATACTCAGAAATATTGCCATTGGGGTGCAACAGGTTGTATCGTAGACGAAGCTTCAGTGTCTCGGCATAAGATTCTCGCCGGTTGTCAGAATCATACCAGCCCAATAGTTCTTGCCATGCCGCATGACCATCAAATGTATCTTCATGCTTGATGATTTTTGAATGGGCACTACCGCCACTGCACGCCGACAACAATGTTCCCCAAAGTGCCTTGTTTTTGCTCGGTGCATTCCGGGCCGCCTCTGCATCATTCATAATCTCCTCATGTCCTGTGGCCGCAAAGGTAGCTGTTGCATCGGATTTCCACTTTGTCCAGTTTTCCTGTTGGCCATCAAAGTCATGGATTGGTTTTGCCTTGAGTAGCTGCTGGCCCGTTGCCTTTTCTTTGGCCGACCTCACTTCTTGTCTAAGCGCTTCCATCTCATCGTCCTTGTTGCGTGATTCTTGAATTGTTTGTCTCAGAGTGTTCATTTCTGCTTCATATCTTCTTTCTTTTTCTCGTCCTCGTGCTCTTGCAGCTCTCATCTCTTCCTTTAGTGCATTGATTTCTTCCATTTGACGTTTAGCTTCTGCTGCTTGTCTTCGGAGATTAACCAGTTCTGCATTTCTGCGTCTGCCAGGTCTTGAGCCACTATCATCCTCATCACTTTCTGATGATGAAGAAGATGATGAAGATGAAGACGACGATGATGATGATAATTCCTGATTGTAGTTGGCCCGTCTTGAACGTCGTTGTCGTTGGCGTCGGGTCGAGGAGCTGTTTGTTGTCGATGGAATCTGGTTATCCTCGTCCTCGGATGTATTCTGTGATACATCTTCATTTTGTCTCCACCAATCGTTGTTTCTCATAATATAGAAGGCCGGGTAAGTGACTGCACCAAGGGTTTGAAAGAATCTGTTTGTAAAGGTTTGCATTTTGTTGTGTATTTTTTGTCGTGTATTTTTCTTTTCGGTTGTTACGTATTTTTATTTTTGTTTCTTGTTATGTATTTTTTTTTTAATTTTTTTTATTTGTATTTTGGTGTTCTTCTTCTTTGTTGTTCTAGCCAAATATCAGTAGTATTCGATAGCTCACGTCCGAGATAATTGCTTATTTCAGTGGTATCGTACCAGTGTGTTAGGTTTGAGTCAGTGGTACCAATCGGATAGAATTTTCTGAAGTTCGCGATCAATAAATTCTAAGATTGATCTTGTTAGTAGGAAATTTCTAGTAGACACTTCGAGAGAATTTTCTCGTATAAAGCTCGTAGAAGTACTCCGGAATGGATTGTAACTCGTAGGTATGTTTGTTATATAGACTTCGTATGAATCCTGCGACTGTTAATCAACAACTGTAATTCCGGATTATAAGTTAATTAATCTATTTTCTGTTTTCCGAATACTTAATCGGATTTCACATGCAATCCAGTGTTAAGCAATCCTCCATCATGAGACTGCACGTGCATTCCCGTGTTGTAGATTAACTAATATTTCATCGGTAAATTCGTCGGAGAAACATGTCTCATTTGTTTGTTTCTAACATAATTGGGCTTTGTGTATCCATTTCGTATGTCATTGATATTTTCCATATTTCATTGATATACACATGCATATCATTGACATACTTAGTATCGGATCCTATGCCTCTGAATTTTCGCGTACCACTTTCTGGTGATACTTTGCTATGCCCGATTCTTCTATCAATGATCAATTCCTTTGGTCGTGAGTCATTCTTTTGTTTTCTGTGATCGACTTCCTACGGTGCCTATATTGCCTTGTTGGTCTTCATATGCCCGAGTGTCGATCCATCAGTAATTTTAACTTCGCCTCACTCCTCATTGCATTCATTGTATTCGTAAGGACGTATTCATTGTATTTCTCGTAGCTTCGTAATTAGTTGGTATTTCGCCGCGCATCTCATTCATATATGTGCGCACGTCGATCTGTTTTCTTATTGGTCCATATATAACCGCACGTAACGGTAATTTCTTGTTTTCACTTAACAACACGATTTGCCGGTTGTTACTTTAGGCAATTAACTAAGTACCAATGGCAGATCAACCTACTTCCGGAAACTGCATAAGTATCCTCAGCACAAATGATCGATTATGCCCGGGACGCATTCATGCGTAGCGGCCATGACCTGATTACCCTCCACAGGGTTAATGAGGACTGGAAACAGCACAGGACAACGATAGCCCCGAGGGAGGAGTTCTTACACTACAAAAAGTTCTGGGGACAACGGCTGAAGGAGTTGTACAGCGCGTACCACAGCAAGTCTGCAAAGGCCAACATGGTGGACATCCATAACGACCGACGTTTCACAGACCTCGAAGCCCAACAACTTGAGCTGGCCAAAGCGTGCCGTGAGATCTACTCGCGAGTATCCAAAACCACGGCGTCAACGGCAACAGCAGCTTCTACGATGACGATGTCACACCAATGGGAAACAGCCATGGCCTCGCTACAGGCAGACGTCAATCAACTTAAGGCGGCCGACGCCAGTCGCCTCAGGCAGCCCGGGGCAGGTCGCCCACTAGCCCACGAGTGGAAACAGTACGAATATTACTGCCACTCCTGCGGTGTCAACCTTTTGCATAACGGGCAAGATTGCTTCCACCGGAGGAACAAGTCCAACCACCAGGAGGGAGCCACATACGACAACCAAATGGGAGGATCCACCAGGAACAACGACAGGTGGATGAAGTGGAATGGACCCAATCCCAATGGCGACGGACGTGGGGTGTATGAGGCCCCCCTCCGGTCCTGACGGTGTGGGAGGGACCACAGTAGTAGTATACATAAATCTAGTAATCACGATTCACAATTACTCAGTATCCTACGTGACCCCTCGCGTGATAAACTACCTCGGCCGCCGCGTTCCGTGACCTTCGCACAAGACGTTGGGTTCCATGTCGGAGCCCCACCCGGATTTGGGGCCCTGGACTCAGCAGCAACAGACCATTTTGTCCCAGCGACGTACCAAGGGGGGGCACATCAAGACACACCGGGGGCACTGACCGTAGGTTGTGCAAATGGGAGCACTATGCTATCCACTGCGACCGACCTGTTAGATTTACCCCGACTCCCCCTCAAGGCACGCGGTTGTCACAAGTTTGATGAAGTGGAGCTGCCGTTGGTCTCGGTGCCTAAACTATGCAATAACGGGTGCGAAGTGGCGTTCTCTAAGGACAACGTGGCCGTTTTTGGCCCCACCAAACAAGTCATACTCACGGGCCAACGTGAACCCCTTAGGAATCTATACATGGTTCCCCTACATCAGCCCGCCAAACCGGAGACGGCTAAATCTCCAAGGGTGAAAGTCCCCCCCCTGCAAAACGAAATATTATTTTCCTTCTGAATCCGATTCGTTGAGAGTCTGATTCAAAGGCTTCTGATCATTAAGGTCAGGAATTGCTCCCGTAGCTCGTGTGATATTTTATGAAATCAGAGTTTGCTCACCGAAGAACAATGGCAATATCGTAAGACAGGGATTGCTCACCGTCTATGCGCGATGGGAATCGATGCGCCGTGGGAATCAATATGCCGTGGGAATCGATTACTTAGATGGATACGGGACTCATTGATTCATGCGCATAGGAAATCTACCCTTTGGTAGCTTTGGTACTTCTGGTCACGAAAGGAATTTAATACGAAAACGAAAGCAGCGTAACCAGCGCCATCCAAAACGAAAACAGCGCGACCAGCGCCATCCAAACCAACAACCCAAACGAATATCCAATACACACGGGGGCAGGGGCATACCAGATTCAAGCCATCCCCAAGCTAATAAGATTCTACCACGCAGCAGCAGGGTACCCCACGAAAGAAACATGGGTCCGCGCCATCGAACGTGGGTCATTCGCCACGTGGCCGGGTCTCACTGTACAACGTGTCAACCGACACCTCCCACTTACAGAAGAAACTACAATGGGACACCTACAAATGGTCCGACAAGGTATACAAAGCACACAAAAGCCAAAGAGGGCAAAGAACCAACCGGCCGCCGACATAGTGCCTCCCCGCGTTGGCCAAAATAAGATACATAACATCTGTGTGGACATAGTATCCACGAATGAGATGCAACCAACCAATCACGCAGGGCCACGGGCCAAAGACGAACCACGGGAACTCATCGCGTGGGACCTACCAGGGAGATACCCAGTCATGTCACGCCGTGGACACCAGTATGTATTCCTCATGTACGACTACGATTCCAACTGTATTGACGTGGAGCCCATCCAGTCACGCAAGAGCGAAGACCTCCTACGAGGGTTCACGGCGTGCTACGCAAGGATGAAAGAGGACAACGTGAGGGCAAAAATAGTACGAATGGACAACGAAACCTCCAAGAAACTAAATAGCGTACATCACAAAGAACAACCTCGATTACCAACTAGCTTCACCAGGGGACCATCGACTCAACCATGCAGAGAGGGCAATACAGACTTTCAAGAACCACTTTATAGCTGGGTTGAATGGGGTGGATGACAAATTCCCGGTGGACGATTGGGACCTACTGATTCCACAAGCCCTCATTACCCTCAACTTGTTACGTGCTGCGCGTACCCAGCCCAAACTCTCAGCGTATGAAATCAGACGCGGGATCTATGACTACAACAAACACCCCCTCGCCCCAATGGGCTGCCGGGTGATCATTCATGACCGTGCACAGGAACAAGGCGCATGGCAGGACCATGGGACAAGGGGTTATTACATTGGGCCGGCCTTAAAGCACTACAGGAATTACACCTGCGTCGGTGCTACCAGCCGCGCGAACAGAATCAGCAACACCGTGGCCTTCTTCCCCAAGACTGAGATGCCACGAACCTCTTCTACTAACCGGCTGCTCATGATCCTCCAAGACCTAAAGGAGGTTACTAGCAAACCCCATACACCAATCCCTTATATAGAACAGGGAACCCAAGTGAACGAGGCCCTTCGGGGCATACGGGATCTTTTGCATATAAGTACACTACAAAAACACGATGGGCCCAATACCAGGCGTAATAATGCAACCAAAGACGCGCGCGTACCTCCAAGGGTGGCGCACGGGCCCAATGCAAAATCACTGAACGAACCAGGGAATGCATGCAAACCTCCAAGGGTGCAGCCTACTCAACAACGCAGCGCCCGGCGGGGACACCCCTGGGCCACGGGCACAATCATTAGAAAGTAGTTCAACTCAGGGTGATATGAAGGCGAAATTGTAAGCTATGATCAGACCAACCAATACTACCGAGTAAGATTCACAGATGGGGACATTGCCGACTACACACATGGTGAAGTGTCGCGATTGTTGTCGGCGAAAAATACGGACGTTGTCGGCATCAAATTCGATCGAAAAAGCCGACAAAACGAACGAAACGACGACCGAGGTGCGGAATACAAGAACGATCAAGCGTTAGAATCAAACGCACCTCCACTACTTGGAAATCCCTAAGTGGTAAAAACGATATCACTTAGGACTACAAACAAAAGACAGTAATCGGTTAGAAACAAGACATATCCAAAGACCTGACCAATAAGTGAACACTTGGAATCCATAAGTACATTCAAAAGAATATACTTGATATCCCGTGAGGAAATTACTTATTGCAATCAAGAAAATCAATACCGATTCCAGATGGGCCTCATATCTAGCATATATACCACGAACAAGCATACGCCCCATCAAACAGATTACTTAACAACATGAATGACCGATACCGCCGAATGACCGATACAGTAAGACCGACACGACGCTAATACAGCAACAGCAACAGCAATGACAGTATCGGTACGAGAATGGTAACAAATAACCGGGGAAGATCTCTACCATGTAAAATACAGCAGAGAGCCCCGATACAGTGAATATTCGTAGTAAAAAATAAGAGCCTCTCTCTGAGCTCACATCTCTTTAAATATTAACATCATATACCTTTGGTCAATTTTTAGAGCTACAACAGGTTATAGAGCCCTTATAACTTACACTTGTGTCCCGCAAGAGCACCAGTGTTTACCTTAAGCTACCTATCTCCGGCCGTTCAGCACCTCCACTGTCGGTTAACTCCAGAGGAAATTCTGTGCTTAGCTCCCTGTGCGGCACATTCTCGGCCTCCCCACGTCTCATTCTTTCTCTCTTTTCCTTTTCCCCTGCTCGTGCATCAAGGGGTGTAATACAGATCCTACCAGAATCTTCTTTTGTAATCCACGACCAATACCGGTCAATACAAGAACCACACCGACGATTGCTTCTCCGACGAACGAACATCTGTGACCGGCGGCTACGGTTAATTATCGGTATCATCCACACCAATTGATTGCTTCTCCGACGATCGTCCGGTTAATTACCATCGACGCCGAGTGTTTTCTCCAACCAAACACAAAACCCTTCTTGTTTCTCTGACGAACGTTCTGGACGACGAAGACGACAACGATTCAACGCGAATCGAACACATCATATCGTTCCGGACATTTTACCGTCGCCAACCCAACGGATTATCACCGTCTCCGAACAAACAAGCGACTCCGACCCCGACGTATTGATTGCGAGAACACCGCACGATCGATTGTTTCTCCGACGGTTTTCTACGACGACAACGATTGTTCCCCCGTTAACAACAAACAAATTGAACCATGCCAACAGCTCCATTTGACTGGACTCCAATTTTTGGAATCGAATTCCGATTTGCAAGTGCTAGCAACCCAACTGCGGCCACATCCCTAAACAAAGCCTACTCTGAAATCATTGGCAAAGATGAACTCTCAGAATTCTTTGTGACCCACGAGGATGAAGAAGAAGAAGAAGGACCACTAGAAATAGCTCCGGATCCACAACTCCACATCCTCAATTGCATTGCAAAGGCTATTGCCATCAACCTAGTGGAGCCCCCGCCGGATGAAATAACAAAAGGCCACATTGCAAATCTCCTCGACAAATGCGTTATCAAACATGTCAGAAATGGCGGATCTACAGAACGAATGAGATACAAAACAGAATTTGACGCTGCTGCGAAGCATGCCATTCGGACCAACACAGATGATGAACCAATTGTTCTAATCGAAATCACAATTACCCACTGGCGTTTCAAGAAAAATTGGCGCCCAGACCTATTCATGGAAGCCTACACTGGAGACCCACCATCAGATGACGAGGCAGACGTCCCAGATACACCCGCCGCAACGGCTGCAACTGTCTCCCCTACTGAGATGGGACAAATTACAACCCTACTGCAACAACTGGTCAACAATGGCAACAGCAACAACAATAACAATGCCGGCGCCAACCACCAAGCGTCACTCGACTTACCATGGAATCCAGCAACCTTACCACCACCTGTCAAGGACCGATACTACAAGAGAGATGAATTCCTCACCAGAGATGATATGAAGGACTTCCCAATCACCTACACCGACTCATCAGGAAATGAAACGGTCATCAGGCAAAACTACTACCTACACAACCTAGGCAGTGGTAGAAACGACCAACGTCTGATCACTAGAAGTGGTGACTGTTTTGATTTGACCATAGCCTCAGACAAGTCCAAGGAAGCTGCTAGAGACAAACTGTTCCTCTCAGGATTCCCACAACTAAAGGACGCAACGGACCCCCAGGTTAGAAAATGGTACCGAGAAATCACAGCTCATTCCCAGCAACATCATATTTATGTGCACCCATACTATCTATTCAGACGTGAAGCTGACCACCTCAGAGGATTCACAATTGGTGATGACCTTCCGCACGACCTACCTTCAAGATATGAATTGGCTATCAATGAATGGGGAAATCTCATTTACACTGCACTAAGAACTGATAAAATCATCCCTGACTCATGTGCAAGTATGAAGGCCACTATTCAGAGCTTTGAAGGCGGACAGGGATATGAAGCGCTATACACAGTTATTGCTCAAATACATCCCAACTCAAAAAGGCCATCCAACGCCAGCAGAATGGTCAGAAACCCTCCCAACCAAGATGCAAATGAATCCCTTGAAGAATACTACTTCCGGTACAAGGATTATCTGAGACTTAGAGTGTTCCTCCAAAACCAACCCAGCACTATCAGTTCAACAGAAGAAGTCAGCAACCTAATTGCAGGAACCACCCTCTCAGAAGAGCTCTTCAAGAAGACAGAAGATGAACGCGACTCTGATGATCAATTCAAAAGAGACAAATACAAGGCAGGTAGGCTTCTACAAACCCTTCAAACCTATGAACAAGAGATCAAGGCTGAACAAAAGTACAAGAGGAACACCTCCAGATCAATCCAGCCCAAGCAACTGCCTGTCTCAGGTACCAGACCAGGTCACCGGCGCAATGATAAATTTCAAAAGCGCGCTAGCAACAGCACTGTTAGAACACCTTCTACTCTGACCTCTCACTCAATCAGCCTGATTGAATCACTTGGCTACCCGGAGATGGACGAAGAATCTGACGATCCCTTCCTCCACCAAGCATACTGCAATGCTATCACGGCATTCGATAAACAACCTAGTCTTTTTGACACATCCAGAAAATGTATTGTTTGCCACATGACCGGTCACAATTTTGATAATTGTCCTGCATTGCAAGATATTGAGTCCCTGAAGAAACATAGGATTGCTGCGGCTGTCTTTCTGAACAAATCCAATAAACAGACCCAACAACTCTTAGATTCCACCCAACAAATCTCTCAGATCAACATTGGCAATGAAGATCAAGATGAGGTTTCACCTGATGCTACAGTAGAAACCCAAAATTTTTGCAATGGCCAAGAATAGAAAGTCTTTCTTGGAGCCACTCTATGACATCACCTCAAGATGATCCTCAAGGACTTGACAACGTCACAGCACCCCAAGTGAACAGCTTATGCCCCTCCTTGGACTCCAGCAGTGTCAGCTCCCACGAATCTGTCATAATTGGTGCCGTCAACCTCCTTCCCAAGGACAGCCTCCAGTCATCAATCCCAATTGATGTCTACTGTGATATGGAAACACTCGGGGCTACGACCCTACATTGGAATCACACCTGACGACCAATGAGGATCCCAATTTTGATAGGGACAACCCTACGCCAGTTGATACATACAATGTGCAATCCCTAGTCCCACCGGACCCTATTGCAGCTACAGCCTACTTCCAACATGGTGTCAGGGCTCAAATTGACACAGGTGCAAAGGTTTCCTGCACAAATCTCAAACACATCCTGCACGGTTACAAACCTTACACCAGGATAAGGAAATGTCCTGTCAGGCTTACAGCAGCAATAGGCGGAAACGCAGCTACCTGCATCCCTGAAGGCTCAGGATATTTGCATATCCCGGCACCGAATCACATTGGATATATCAAAGTCTTCTTCTACTATTCTCCCTCCCTGTCAACGACATTACTGAGTGAGAACGATCTCTGTGGAATGACATCTCGCATGCGATGTCAGTTCAGTGGACAGTCAATCCATAAATCATTCACTGACAACCTTGACTCATCTGCTCCACAAAACGGCAACCTCACCATTATTTGTCATCACAAGCAGAAAACTGCCAACAGCATTGTCCTCCATGGAAGCATCATTGATGGCCAATGCTATACCCACCCAGTACTGATCCCAGACATTGATATTGGATCTCCATATGCTAATTGTGCATCATCGTCAGCCTACGCCCTAGCTACTGACATACAGTTCAAGGAAGCTTGTGAACTGGCCTCCAAAGAAGCCATTAGCAACTACAGGTATGATATATACATGAATCTTGTCAACCTACAACAATGCACTGAAGCTGCGAAAGCTCAGTCTGATACCAGTGACGTGCCAAAGTTTGATGCCAAATTGTTCTTCACCAAGATTGTGGATAAAAATATCCCCATCCACGCAATCAAAACCAAGACATCGAAACTTCTGTGGCATCAACGATTGGGACACCCATGCGATGACTTTCTGTATCATGCTCATAAGCACATCGTTGGAGTACCAAAGTTCAAGCGTCAAACCAGCATTCTTGACCAATGCCCAACTTGCATACAATGTAAGCAAACCAAAACACCTGCTGGCTCACATTCCACACGAAAGGCCACACAACCGTTTCAAGGTTTATCTATTGATTTTGCATTCTCAGGTACCAAATCCTCCAACAGCAAACGCAAGCGCGATTATGAAGGCATTCATGGAGAAACTGCTTGGATTCTCATCACAGACCACTATACTGGTATGAAATATGGAGATACGCGAATCTCTAAAGCAGCGCCACTCCACTGGTTGGAGCATTTCTTCGCCCAGCACAACCCAACTTGTGCCAACAAGTATGTTTCAGTTGATCAAGGTGGAGAACTCTATCACAATCCTGACATCAGAAACCACTTTTCTGCGTTTGGATATTCAATCTTTCCAACCGGTGCGGATGCTTCACACCAGAATGGTACAGTTGAAAGAGCTCACTGAACTCTTGCTAACTCCATGAGGACAATGCTGTCTGGTGCTAATTTGCCCATCAAGTTCTGGCCCTTTGCTTTCTACCATGCACTTCGGTTGTCCAATGCATTCCCTGAAGGCAACCAACTACATTCACCATTGGAATTGGCAACTGGCCGTAAGGAAAACCTTACTGATTTCCGAACCTTTGGTTGTAGAGTTTGGGTTAGACCCCCAGGCAAAAGATCTATTAAACTCAAACCCAATGCACGAAAAGGCATCTTCCTGGGTTTCGTCCCATACACTACAAGAAACATTCTTTGGTATGACACTGAAACGCACCGAGTCAAGATCGCCACTCATGTCAGATTTGATGAAGGGATGAATGACTTACCTCTTGCAGATCTTCCAACCAATGTCAAGCACCTGCTCCGGACTGATGACAACACTCCACTTCCTGCAGAACCCCGTGAGGTCTCATCCAGTGATTTCCAATTCTCAATTTCCCCCTTTGCAGACCTCACCAATCTTCGACTCACTGTCTCTCCATTTTGTGCTGATCCAGCGTTTGGCCTTCGCTATGCCAATGACTCACTGATTGGCAGAGCCTACATCACTGACATCCTTCCCAAAAGTCCTGCCTCCAAGCTTTTCTCCTCCCACAAGAAGACTCTCTCCAGGCTCCGCGGCGCTTATATTGTATCTATCAATCACAATCGTGTCTTTACTGCTGCTGATGTTACTACAGCCTTACAGGAAAATCACGATCGAGGGGTGCGGGATTCTTCAATAGATACACCAATCACCTTTGCACTTGAAGAGAAATTGTCTATGAAGGAGGTCAGGAAACACTCAAATGAATATGGTTTATTTGCTCCCAATACCTCCTGGAAGGAACCCACTGATGAAGAAGATCCACCATTCTTGGACCGGATTTCATCCATCAAAGCTATCCAGCGCATAGGTACAAAATACAAGCAGCTGAAACAATCAAGAATCAACCAGGTTGATAGCACTGAAACACTCCATGCCTCCATCCAAAAACACTTGGCGCCAATTGAAGACGACATGGATGTTGTCATTCCCACTATTGATATTGCATCCCTCAGAGCTATCACCAAACTTCATAAATCAGGAAATCAAGCATTACCACTAGATGCAGATTCACTGTCCACTGAAGAAATTGAACTTTTCATCAAGGCCATCAACTCCAAGGCAACTACACCTGAAGAACAAGCACTAGGGCACTTCACTCGAAGGAATCTCAAGCCTTTATCTACATGGCCTGAATGGCAAGCTGGGGAGCGAAAACAGCTTGACCAGTTTGAAGATTTGGAAATGTTTGGATCACCAATGCAATACCCTAAGGACCCCGACGCTATCATTCTCAGACCTCACTGGCAATACAGTGTGAAAAGAAATGGTGTCAGAAGAGCCAGGCAATGTTGCAATGGAAGCAAATATGCAGCCCCAACCCTGCATGCCATAGCAATGTCATACTCATCATGTGTTGAACATCCCATTCAAAGGTTATTCTTTGCTATTGCTGCAAGCCTCAATCTCAAAGTGTACGGGGGTGATGCTGCAGACGCCTACGCGCATAGTCCTGGACCCAACATTCCTACATACATGACTATTGATGATGCATATGAAGAATGGTACAGACACAAGCATGGCAAGGACATAGACAGACGATTGGTGCTTCCAGTCCTTCGAGCACTTCAAGGCCACCCAGAATCTGGAAGACTCTGGGAAACCCACATCAACAAAATATTGAAAAGCCCTGATCTCAACTTCAAAACCACCACACATGACAGGACGATCTACACGACAGTTTTCGAAGGTGAAACGGTCTACATGCTGAGACAAGTTGATGATTTTGCACTGGCTTGCACATCAGTATCCATATCTGACAAGATCTATGACATAATTGGCGCAAAGCTGAAGCTCCCTAGAGAAGATGCTGTCCCCTTCACCAAAATGGGATTGCTTGAAGACTTCAATGGAATTGATGTCAAACAGACAGCTGACTACATTGAACTGTCCTGCGCCAATTACATTGACCGGATCATGACATCCCATGGTTGGGAGACTGATTCTAAGATGAAACCCCACTCCAAGCCATCAGCGCCGTTATCAACTGAAGTACTGAGCCAACTGCAATCACATACTGATGGCCCATTAGAAGGCACCAAGGAACATGCTGAATTGCAATCCACATCTGGTTTCTCCTACAGGACGCTTTTAGGTGAAATGATGTTCGCATATGTTAGTTGCCGGCCAGACATAGGCTATGCAGTGACTCTGATGTCAAAGTACAGTTCCAATCCCACTGCTTTCCACTATTCCAGCCTGAAGAATATAGCCCGCTATCTCAGAACCACCAGATCTTGGGGTATCAGATTCTACAGGCCAAATGCTGAGCCATCTCTACCACCAGGAGAACCATACAACGACGTAGTCCAAGATGCATCACTCCCTAAATTCCCGGAAGACATCAAGCAAGCCAAACTGATGTGTTTTGTGGACGCAGCATATGGAAATGATCCAAAACACCGAAGGTCCACCACAGGATATGTTTTCACTTATGCTGGTGGAGCAATTGTTTACAGATCCAAAGCTCAGTCTCTTACCGCACAGAGTTCTACAGAAGCAGAATTCATCGCTGCAGTCACAGCGGCCAAAACAGCCAGATACCTCAGATCCGTACTCAAAGAATTAGGATTTGCTCAACACAAGCTGGTCCAACCCCTATCTATGAGGACAATGCATCGGCAATTGAAATCATAAATGCCCAGAAGCCAACTGAAAGAACCAGGCATATTGAAATCAGGTTCTTTGCCATTCAAGCATGGAAGGAAAATGGTGAGATCAACATGATCCATATTCCTGGAGTCATCAACCCTGCTGATGATCTAACCAAACCATTGGGATGGATCTTGCACGCCCGACACGCAAGATTTATCATGGGACACTACCCAAGTTAAATTACTTGCGCGTTATGGTTCGATCTGAACGTTTGATCTATCAATCGATTAAGCGTCAAACTGTTCCATTCCTCATGCAAGATACATCATGGGACACAACCCAGGTTAAATCATTCCATTCGATTCTTTGATTTCACTTGATCCGAATGTTCGATTTGTCTCTCAATACGATTCGATCTATCAATCGATAACACGTCGATTCGACCCGAACGTTTAACCTATCAATCGATAAACCTCAAGATGATATACTCCGACAGTAATCCAATACCATGTAAGTAAAGTATTGGATCAAGGGGTGTGTTGTCGGCGAAAAATACGGACGTTGTCGGCATCAAATTCGATCGAAAAAGCCGACAAAACGAACGAAACGACGACCGAGGTGCGGAATACGAGAACGATCAAGCGTTAGAATCAAACGCACCTCCACTACTTGGAAATCCCTAAGTGGTAAAAACGATATCACTTAGGACTACAAGCAAAAGACAGTAATCGGTTAGAAACAAGACATATCCAAAGACCTGACCAATAAGTGAACACTTGGAATCCATAAGTATATTCAAAAGAATATACTTGATATCCCGTGAGGAAATTACTTATTGCAATCAAGAAAATCAATACCGATTCCAGATGGGCCTCATATCTAGCATATATACCACGAACAAGCATACGCCCCATCAAACAGATTACTTAACAACATGAATGACCGATACCGCCGAATGACCGATACAGTAAGACCAACACGACGCTAATACAGCAACAGCAACAGCAATGACAGTATCGGTACGAGAATGGTAACAAATAACCGGGGAAGATCTCTACCATGTAAAATACAGCAGAGAGCCCCGATACAGTGAATATTCGTAGTAAAAAATAAGAGCCTCTCTCTGAGCTCACATCTCTTTAAATATTAACATCATATACCTTTGGTCGATTTTTAGAGCTACAACAGCGATATTACAAATCCGACCAATACTACTCCAAACCCAAGATTAAGCCCAAGGCACTAATGGGAATTTACCCGCGCGACCCAATTCGTCTCCCGGTACCAAAACAGGCCCTACAGATCAACCAGTTGGCATGTGGGGGTTCCATATGGGATGATGAGTTGAACAAGTGGGCGGCATACCGCGATCTAATCAAACACCCCATGACACAGGTGCAAGAATTATGGCTCAGATCAGGTGAAGATGAGTTCGGCCGATTATTCCAAGGGTTCCAACCCAACGGAGTGGAGGGGATGGATGTATTGGATTGGATAGATAGACACGCAGTGCCACTGCATAAGAAGGTCACTTATCCACGATACACAGTAGCCATACGCCCCGAGAAATCCGATCCGTACAGAACGCGCATCACGGCAGGTGGTGATCAGCTGGAGTACCTAGGTAACGTATCCACCAGAACGGCAAGCATGGAAACCATTAAGACCCATTGGAACAGTGTAGTGTCCACCCCAGGGGCCAGGTATTGTACCGGCGACATTTCTAACATGTACTTATGCTCCACGCTAGATGAACCCGAATACGTAAAATTTCGATGGGACATGATTCCCCCCCGTATTAGAACAGCCAACAGCCTAGATGGTCTCAAGAGGGGCGAATACGTTTATTCCAGAATCAAAAAGGCATGGTACAGGCTCAAACAAAGCGGGAAAATTGCGCATGATGACTTAGTGGCGCACCTACGTTCACATGGATACCGAAAGGCACCCCACACCGAGGGACTCTTCCTACACGACGAGAGGGACATAAGCTTCACCCTAGTCGTGGATGACTTTGGGATCAAATACATCAACCAAGACGACGTGGATCATCTAGTCAAAGCAGTCGGGGCCAAATACACCTTCAAGGTTGACTGGACAGTAAAACAATACGTGGGGGTCCACCTACATTGGGACTACGACAAACGCGAGGTCAAATTGTCCATGGAGGGTTACGTGGAACAAGCATTGAAGGAATTCGAACACGTACGGCCCTCACGCACATACGCAGGACCATCACGCGCCGACATACCTGCGTACGGCGCGAAAATACAATACGCAAAAATAGAGGACATGACTAATTTATCAGACGAAGAGATCAAATTCATACAACAAGTTACTGGAAAATTCCTATTCTACGCACGGGCAATCGACAGCACAATGTTACATGCACTCAACGATATAGCGTCAGCCAAGAACAACCAAACCGCGTTAGCTGCCACGAAGTACTTCCTCAACTACGCAGCATGTAACCCTGACGCCACCATCATTTACCGTGCCAGTGATATGATTCTCCGTGTTGACAGTGACGCGGCCTACCTAGTATGCCCGGGCGCTAAGAGCCGTGCGGGCGGATACCATTTCCTTGGCGACACCAAGGCCAACACCTTCAATGGACCGATCCTAGTGTTAGCCAAGATCATCAAAAATGTAATGGCGTCCGCGGCCGAAGCCGAAGTGGCATCGTTGTTCATGAATGCATGGGAGGCTTTGCCCATCCGTCAATGTCTGATCGAATTAGGCCACCCGCAACCGGCCACACCAATGAAAACCGACAATAATACAGCAGAGGGTATCCTCAACGGCACGATCAAGCAAAAGCGGTCCAAGGCCATTGATATGCGATTCTATTGGTTAAAAGACAGAGCGCAACAAGGCCAATTCGATATTTTCTGGGAACCGGAAAAGCATAATCTGGCTGACTACCCCACTAAGCACCGTCCAGGCAGCCACCATAAAAAGGTACGACCAATATATCTCTATGAGCCGGATAGTCCGAGGACCATCCAAGGGTGTGTTGAATTACTAAAAGATACGTGATACGCAAACGTAAGATTTGCGTATACGTGAAACGTAGAATCTACGTATACGTGAGAATTTACATGTACGTGATACGTATACACGTATACGTGAGAATTTACGTATACGTGATACGTATACGTGCGAATATATACGTATACGTAATACGTAAATACAGCGAGACGTATGATTCCAAGATCTATCACCGGATGAGCGCAATAAGTAAATTATACATAAGCGCAAGTGAGAGTCAAGGGATACTTAAAGCACTGAATAGAGGTATGCAATATGAGGATCGAACTCACGATATGAGTATCCACACATCCCCACACAAAAAAAAAGACAAATTAGTAATTGAGAGAACAATATGGTCCAGAAACAATCCGATCATAATCTTATCGATAACTCGCTCTTTCCAACACCGTAAAATAAAACAGAAATAACTAAATACATAACCTAACGACGTTTATGACTTTGGTCTTATTACAAAGTACAGCGCTTGATGGAACACTATGATATATACCTGGCCTGATGTTGGATTTGTCCAAGCGGTAGCACAACTTCCAATCGGTATCTTTTTGATTGGCTTGTACTCTTCAGAAAAAGGCGCAACATCAACATGTGTTGTGATCTGATCGGGACTGAGCAATACCATATTGCTCCCTGCTGCAGTGGTGTCAGCATGTGAATCTAGCTCGCAGTATCCTTCTTCATTTTCACCATCATCAAAATCTAGGGGAATATTCATCCTGTATAATGACCGGCTCACCATTGTTAACAATTTGTGTTCTAGTGCTAGTGTCCGGTTATTATGTCATTTCTTAGATTTTGATCCAAAACTGTCACCTGCGCCTTCATTTTCAGCTTCTTTCTTTTTAGTCTCAGCAGACTTGAGATTTCTTTTCTTCTTTGCCTGTCTCATCTGGTAAAGCTCCTGGCGCTGTTCTTTTGACATTGTTTTATAAACACTTGTTGGATAGGGCTTGCATTCAACTTTTCCTGTGAACGTTCCAGTTGTTTTTTGCTTTTTGTTGCTGGTCGTGCCCACAGAATACACATTTCTGGAACCTCTTTTATGCTTCCCATTTGCAAGCTTCTTCAATCCAAGTCGATTGGTGAATAGGATCAAACATTCATTGAAGTTGTCCCGGTAGTATTTGCTCTCATCAATTGCATCGGCTTTTGCAGCATCAAGCCGCTCATCACTGATTGAATTGATAAAGTCCCAAACAAATCTCCTTTCGTTGTGGTTCTTTTCAAATCTCAGAATTGTTCCATGAAAAGCAGTCCAGTTTCGCTTGTGCTTGTTCCAGTCATAATTCTTAGCATCGCCAGTGTAATGCGAATCTTTCATTTCCTGATAGGTTTTGTTCAGAACCATAGTGATATTGGTATCAGTGTAAGCATGTTGCATCAATGAAATGAAAGCATTTCTAGCATTACCTGAGTTCAGAGCAGTGTTTTGGAAATGTGCCACATATTCCCAACCAGGACCTTTCCTTGTTGCGTCACATAACAGCCTCCAGACGACGTTGTTATCTTCATCATACTGGTGACCTGACAGGACGCCACACCTCTTGTTGTAGTCACTCCAAGTTGGGTAGGTATCTGATGGACTTTGCCCGACTGTTCCAGACCTGGCTTCATCGGTAACTTCTTCCTTTTCTTGGGATCTTATCACATACAAGATTGGGAAACCTTCAGAGTTGAATCTGTATCTCAAATTTTGTCGAAAGCCTTCCTCCCATTCCCTGAATTTCGTGAGATCCTTTAATTCAGGTGGGGTTGACTTCTCTTGTGATTTCACGCTCGACTCCATCATCTTGATTCTGAATTGCTGCAATTCCAGATTGTTTGGGTTTGCTTTCCAGTCGATTGCCCTTGGCTTGACTCCAATCAATGGTTGATATCGTGCCCAACTTGCCCATGTGAGGAGCCTCGATGATAGCCTGTTACCATAGTGGATACTTTTTGGATTAGGACAGTCTGGACTGATAGATTTCAATCCATGCATGAACAATTTGATGCTTTCCTTGTTGAGGTCTGTAATTTCTCGAATATTAGACATCCCTCCCCTCATAATTTCTTCAGCTGATTCGTAGTTGATACCAAAATCCATTAGGCTGCTCCTGAAAGCAAGCTGTTCTGGGTTCAGAAATCTACCATTGTTGAATCCTCTGATTTTTATTCTGGGTTGGGACAACCTCCTTTCCAGTCGTTCGGTTCTTGCATCCTCGGTTTGGTCAGCGTTTTGGTTCTCATTTTCACTATTCTCATCATCCGGGTCCTCGGCCCTACTTTCTGCATCTCCTATTGCTCTGATCCTTTCTTTACTTCTTGGTTGATGATTCTCTTCATGGTTGAGTTCGTTTCTGGGTCACCTAGGGCCCTTTCCATTACTTGCATGATTCTATCTTCAAACTCATCATCATCTTCCCTACCTCCTCTATTGTTCTCATCAGAATCTTGTGGATCGTCCACTTCCATTTTTTCTTCTTCACTGTTGTCGTTTGCTCTAGTTTGGACCATGGTGGAGAATTGTGTATTCTAATAGTCGGATGGTCGCTTTGAAGAGGGTTTTGGAGTATTCGGAGGATGGATATTCGGAGGATGGAACAATCGAAAATGGATATTCGGAGGATGGAACAATCGAATATTTAATCGAGAGGTGGTATGTGCGGAAAGAGATTGTAATCGAATCGAGGATTGGATGTGAGATGATTGGTAGGTGTTGTATGACTGTTGTGTGTGGTTTGCTTATATCCGGATCGAATTTTCGTTCCGTTTTGTTTATACGTTTGTTCGGATCGAGTTTTCGTTCCGGTTTGTCTGTATTTTGTGTGAGCTTTTCCTTTTGTCGCAAATCAAGATTGTGAGCTTTCCTATCCTTTCTTGGGATTTTGCTCATTCTGTATTTCTGTGGTGAAAGATTGAAAGATTGTTTCCTGAGAATTTAGTGTTCTCTTTTCCTTTTGGATCTTTCGATCTTCGAGATTTGGTGTTCTCATATCTTTGGATTTTCGTTTTCGTGCCAGATGCTCTTTGCAATCTGTCCCTTCTTGCGGGCAGATGTTCTTCACAATCTGTTTCGCCACAGGATACTTCAGGCTCAATCTTCTGGCTCACGTCATTCTTGTTTTCAGTGAAAGATCAGTGTTCTCGTATTGGATATTGATTCCTTTCAACTGATGCCAACCTGGGTGACTCTTTCATCTGAATCGTCCAGCCCTTTTCCCTTGCTTGTTTGCTGGATCTCGAAACCCGGTGGAGCCACCACCTTGGTTCGGTTCTTTGGTCTCTTCTTTCAGGGAGACCGCACTGGTGTTGGTCTATTCCAGGGCTCCACAAGCAACTGCCCCTTTTACATCCTTGAGGGTTGATGCCGGTAGCTGATCAGGCTAGTCCGGATTAGTCTTCGAGCTCAAACTGTGTTTCTCTTTGAAACGCCGTCCTCAGCATTGTAGGATGCTGGCCACAGCCCGTAGACGCTGTGGGTCTGATAAACTATAAAAAATGTGTCGTAACAAACAAACGCAAAACGCAATCGGTCTTATGATCGATTGATTTAGTGAGTAAGATCATTGTTACAGTTCAATCAGCCTTGCCGATGTCGATCGACAGGTTAATTACTCGTCGGTAAATTACTCATCGTATCGTCGTGTCGATTTACGGCATATTACCGTGTAATCCTAAGCATACAAAACACACGTAAATAAGACACGAAACACATGCAAACCATCTTCGATCGGTCTTTTTACCGTATAATTCACCGTGATATTCTCATTGAAATATCACATGTGATTGTACCTTATCATGTAGAATTAGTACTAGGTTGTACATAGATTTTAGGGCATGATAGTGTTTTAGAGTTGTTAATTCTTCGAAGAGTGAGCTGATGGGAAAACTCTCCCTAAGAGTCAATCCACATGAAGCGCCGACGATCATTCACTCCAATAAGTAACCTTAAGAATAAGGTTATTTACCCTTATGACCTTTTGTAAAATACGCCCGTAACTTGGTACGAACACGCGTTACACGGTGAATTCTTTTCATAATGATCGGGGTTTTGCACCTCGGTTGTTTTGTTTTTGATGACTAGTGACGTCATTCGCGCGAGTTCTATTTTAAATTTGAGCTCTCATCTGGCAAGATTTCCAAGTAGTGGAGGTGTATTTGATTTTAAGTAATGATCGGGGTTTTGCACCTCGGTTGTGTTGTTTTTGTTTTTCTTTTTGGATGGAATTTGCCACCGACATCGAGTCTTTTTCTATTGAAGTTCGTATCTAATGTACTTACGAGTACAAGTGGCTGAGCAAATGAGGTCACAGGATCGAATTGTACATATGATCATACCTTTCGTTGGTATTGTTGTAGTTGAAAAGTGTATGGCAAAAGTGTATGAATGTACCAAAAAAAGTGTGAGATTGACCCGGTACCACATCGATGCCATGTGACACAGATATTCTGTGTTTTCGGGAATGACCCAATAGAGACTTTCAGCTGTTTGGGGATGTTTTCAGAATTACCAGGCGATGATGTCTGGTTCTTGAGATCAAGGTCGGGGATGGGCAGGATATGCACTGTCGGTCAGGGATGGGCAGGATTTGCACTGTCTTCAAATCTGGTGAGTTTTTGGATTGATGACTGAGTTATATTTTGGTCGGGGATGGGCAGGATTTGCACTGTCTTCTATTCTGGTGAATTTTTGGATTAATGACTGAGTTATATTTTGGTCGGGGATGGGCAGGATTTGCACAGTGCTAAAATCTGGTGGGTTTTTGGGTTGATGACTGAATTATATTTTGGTTAGGGACTGGAAAGATTTGCACTGTGTTCAAATCTGGTGGGTTTTAGGGTTGAGGATTGAATTATATTTTGGTTGGGGACTGGCAGGATTTGCACTGTGCTCAAGTCTGGTGGGTTTTTGGGTTGATGACTGAGTTATATTTTAGTCGGGGACTGGCAGGATTTGCACAGTGTTCAAATCTGGTGGGTTTTTGGATTGATGACTGAGTTATATTTTGGTTGGGGATCGGCAGGATTTGCAGAGTCTTTAAATCAGGTGGGTTTTTGGGTTGATGACTGAGTTATATTTTGGTTGGGGACTGGCAGGATTTGCACTGTGCTAAAATCTGGTGGGTTTTGGGGTTGATGACTGAGTTTTATTTTGGTCGGGGACTGGCAGGATTTGCACAGTGTTCAAATATGTTGGGTTTTTGGGTTGATGACTGAGTTATATTTTGGTTGGGGATTGGCAGCATTTGCACTGTGTTCAAATCTGGTGGGTTTTTGGGTTGATGACTGCGTTATATTTTGGTCGGGGACTGGCAGGATTTGCACAGTGCTAAAATCTGGTAGGTGTTTGGGTTGATGAATGAGTTATATTTTAGTCGGGGATTAGCAGGATTTGCACTGTGCTCAAATCTGGTGAATTTTTGGATTGATGACTGAGTTATATTTTGGTCGGGGATGGGCAGGATTTGCACTGTCTTCAAATCTGGTGAGTTTTTGGATTGATGTTTGAGTTATATTTTGGTCCGGGATGGGCAGGATTTGCACTGTGTTCAAATCTGGTGAATTTTTGGATTGATGACTGAGTTTTAATTTTTGGATTGATGACTGAGTTATATTTTGGTCGGGGATGGGTAGGATTTGCACTGTCGGTCGGGGATGGGCAGGATTTGCACTGTCTTCAAATCTGGTGAGTTTTTGGATTGATGACTGAGTTATATTTTGGTCGGGGATGGGCAGGATTTGCACTGTCTTCAATTCTATTTCTACACGTTTTTAGTACTAGATAATTTTTGATATTGAATCCATGTACGTTTCTACGCAAGTATCTTTTTACACGTTTTTTGTTCTAGATAATTTTTGGTATTGAATCCGTGTAGGGTTCTACGCGAGTAGATTTCTACACGTTTTTAGTAGTAGATAATTTACGGTATTGAATCTGCGTAGGTTGCTACACAAGTAGATTATTACACGTTTTTTGAATTATATTTTGGTTAGGGACTGGAAAGATTTGCACTGTGTTCAGATCTGGTGGTTTTTTAGGTTGATGACTGAGTTTTATTTTGGTAGGGAATCGGCAGGATTTGCCCTGTGTTCAAATCTGGTGGGTTTTAGGGTTGAGGATTGAATGATATTTTGGTTGGGGACTGGCAGGATTTGCACTGTGCTCAAATCTGGTGGGTTTTTGGGTTGATGACTGAGTTATATTTTAGTTGGGGACTGGCAGGATTTGCACAGTGTTCAAATCAGGTGGGTTTGGGGGTGATGACTGCGTTATATTTTGGTCGGGGATCAGCAGGATTTGCACTGTCTTCAAATCCGGTCGGTTTTTGGGTTGATGACTGAGTTATATTTTGGTCGCGGATTGGCAGGATTTGCACTGTGCTAAAATCTGGTGGGTTTTTGGGCTGATGATTAAATTATATTTTGTTGAGGGACTGGAAAGATTTGCATTGTGCTCAAATCTGGTGGGTTTTTGGGTTGATGACTGAGTTATATTTTGGTTGGGGATTGGCAGGATTTGCACTGTGCTAAAATCTGGTGTGTTTTTGGGTTGATGACTGAGTTATATTTTGGTCGGGGATGGGCAGGATTTGCACAGTGCTAAAATCTGGTGGGTTTTTGGGTTGATGACTGAGTTTTATTTTGGTCGGGGACTTGCAGGATTTGCACAGTGCTCAAACCTAGCGGGTTTTTGGGTTGATGACTGAATTATATTTTGGTTAGGGACTGGAAAGATTTGCACTGTGTTCAAATCTGGTGGGTTTTAGGGTTGAGGATTGAAATATATTTTGGTCAGGAATAGGCAGGATTTGCACTGTGCTCAAATCTGGTGGGTTTTTGGGTTGATGACTGAGTTATATTTTGGTTAGGGATTGGCAGGATTTGCACTGTGAAAATCTGGTGGGTTTTTGGGTTGATGACTGAATTATATTTTGGTTATGTATTAAATTCCTTTTGCACGTACGCGAACACTACAGTACTCTAACTTACGTACGTACATTCCTACGTAACTTACAGTACTGCAGCTGGAATGATACGATCCTACGCGTCAAAGTGCACCTTCAGTGCTTGGAATAATGAGACTCGAAGGTTACCTCTTTCTCTATGTGAGATTGGAATAAGACCGAAACAGAGGTGCAATCGTCATTCTGACACCCAAATTCGATACTTAGTGATCGAACAACAGTCATTCTGACACCCAAATTCGATACTTAGTGATCAAACGACAGTCATTCTTACGATCGACGTTCGATACTTAGTAATCGAAGAAGAACACACACTGGAGGTTCACACATACAATCTCTTGTTAAGTGTGCTGTTTTCAAGAGAAGACAGCAGCGGTTCGAAGCGCTGCTCACGAGCTTGTTACTTGGTTTCTGTATAAAATACGTGCTGTATTAGCGGCAACACGTAAATTGGCGTGCTGTATTAGCGGCAGCACCGATCTTTAGAAGAGACACTTGCTCTCCAGCAAGAAACATCTCTTCATCTCATACTTTTAGATTATTTGATTATTCAACCTTAAACCTTGCAACGGACGTTCTTGCGTCCCTTTTGTAGAACTACAAGCCTAAGATCTAACTGATTGCGTCGATTGGTCGATAGTCAGATTAGATCTGATTGGATTCGCATCCAGTCGTAGTGGATATCAGAGAAATATTAGAAACAACAGACCGGCACCTCAACCGGCCTGCAGCTAAAGCTCCAGTTACTCTTCTTTGCCTTTGGATTGAATCAGCTCAACAGCCAGTTTCAGAAGGAAATTAACATTATGGACTGGAAAGATTTTCACTGTGTTCAAATCTGGTGGGTTTTTGGGTTGATGACTGAGTTATATTTTGGTCGGGGACTGGCAGGATTTGCAAAGTGCTAAAATCTGGTGGGTTTTTGGGTTGATGACTGAATTATATTTTGGTTAGGGACTGGAAAGATTTGCACTGTGTTTAAATCTGGTGGGTTTTAGGGTTGAGGATTGAATTATATTTTGGTTAGGGACTGCAAAGATTTGCACTGTGTTCAAATCTTGTGAATTTTTGGATTGATGACTGAGTTATATTTTGGTTGGGGATTGGCAGGATTTGCACTGTCTTCAAATCAGGTGGGTTTTTGGGTTGATTACTGAGTTATTTTTTGGTTGGAGATTGGCAGGATTTGCACTGTGCTAAAATCTGGTGGGTTTTAGGGTTGATGACTGAATTATATTTTGGTAAGGGACTGGAAAGATTTGCACTGTGTTCAAATCTGGTGGGTTTTTGGGTTGATGACTGAGTTATATATTGGTTTGGGATTGGCAGGATGTGCACTGTCTTTAAATCAGGTGGGTTTTAGGGTTGACGATTGAATTATATTTTGGTTAGGGACTGGAAAGATTTGCACTGTGTTGAAATCTGGTGGGTTTTAGGGTTGAGGATTGAATTATATTTTGGTTAGGGACTGCAAAGATTTGCACTGTGTTCAAATCTTGTGAATTTTTGGATTGATGACTGAGTTATATTTTGGTTGGGGATTGGCAGGATTTGCACTGTCTTCAAATCAGGTGGGTTTTTGGGTTGATGACTGAGTTATATTTTGGTTGGAGATTGGCAGGATTTGCACTGTGCTAAAATCTGGTGGGTTTTAGGGTTGATGACTGAATTATATTTTGGTTAGGGACTGGAAAGATTTGCACTGTGTTCAAATCTGGTGGGTTTTTGGGTTGATGACTGAGTTATATTTTGGTTTGGGATTGGCAGGATGTGCACTGTCTTTAAATCAGGTGGGTTTTAGGGTTGACACTTGAATTATATTTTGGTTAGGGACTGGAAAGATTTGCACTGTGTTGAAATCTGGTGGGTTTTTGGGTTGATGAATGAGTTATATTTTGGTCTGGGACGGGCATGATTTGCACAGAGTTCAAATCAGGTGGGTTTTGGGGTGATGACTGCGTTATATTTTGGTCGGGGATCGGCAGGATTTGCACTGTCTTCAAATCCGGTCGGTTTTTTGGTTGATGACTGAGTTATATTTTGGTCGCAGATTGGCAGGATTTGCACAATCTTTAAATCTGGTGGGTTTTTGGGCTGATGATTAAATTATATTTTGTTGAGGGACTGGAAAGATTTGCATTGTGCTCAAATCTGGTGGGTTTTTGGGTTGATGAATTAGTTATATTTTGGTTGGGGATGGGCAGGATTTGCACAGTGCTAAAATCTGGTGGGTTTTTGGGTTGATGACTGAGTTATATTTTTGTTGGGGACTGGAAAGATTTGCACTGTGTTCAAATCTGGTGAATTTTTGGGTTGATGACTGAGTTATATTTTGGTTGGGGATCGGCAGGATGTGCACTATCTTTAAATGAGGTTGGTTTTTGGGTTGATGACTGCGTTATATTTTGGTCGGGTATTGGCAGGATTTGCACTGTGAAAATTTGGTGGGTTTTTGGGTTGATGACTGAGTTATATTTTGGTTGGAGATTGGCAGGATTTGCACTGTGCTAAAATCTGGTGGGTTTTAGGGTTGATGACTGATTTATATTTTGGTTAGGGACTGGAAAGATTTGCACTGTGTTCAAATCTGGTGGGTTTTTGGGTTGATGACTGAGTTATATTTTGGTTTGGGATTGGCAGGATGTGCACTGTCTTTAAATCAGATGGGTTTTAGGGTTGACACTTGAATTATATTTTGGTTAGGGACTGGAAAGATTTGCACTGTGTTGAAATGTGGTGGGTTTTTGGGTTGATGAATGAGTTATATTTTGGTCTGGGACGGGCATGATTTGCACAGAGTTCAAATCAGGTGGGTTTTGGGGTGATGACTGCGTTATATTTTGGTCGGGGATCGGCAGGATTTGCACTGTCTTCAAATCCGGTCGGTTTTTTGGTTGATGACTGAGTTATATTTTGGTCGCAGATTGGCAGGATTTGCACAGTCTTTAAATCTGGTGGGTTTTTGGGCTGATGATTAAATTATATTTTGTTGAGGGACTGGAAAGATTTGCATTGTGCTCAAATCTGGTGGGTTTTTGGGTTGATGAATTAGTTATATTTTGTTCGGGGATGGGCAGGATTTGCACAGTGCTAAAATCTGGCGGGTTTTTGGGTTGATGACTGAATTATATTTTTGTTAGGGACTGGAAAGATTTTCACTGTGATCAAATCTGGTGGGTTTTTGGGTTGATGAATGAGTTATATTTTGGTTGGGGATCGGCAGGATTTGCACTGTGCTAAAATCTGGTTGGTTTTTGGGTTAAGTACTGAGTTATAGTTTGGCTGGGGATTGGCAGGACTTGCACTGTGAAAATCTGGTGGATTTTTGGGTTGATGACTGAATTATATTTTGGTTAGGGATTGGAAAGATTTTCACTGTGTTCAAATCTGGTGGGTTTTTGGGTTGATGACTGAGTTATATTTTGGTTTGGGATCGGCAGGATTTGCACTGTGCTAAAATCTGGTGGGTTTTTAGGTTGATGACTGAATTATATTTTGGTTAGGGACTGGAAAGATTTGCACTGTGTTGAAATCTGGTGGGTTTTTGGGTTGATGAATGAGTTATATTTTGGTTGGGGATCGGCAGGATTTGCGTTGTGCTCAAATCTGGTGGGTTTTTGGGTTGATGACTGAGTTATATTTTGGTCCTGGATAGGCAGGATTTGCGCTGTGCTAAAATCTGGTGGGTTTTTGGGTTGATTACTGAGTTATATTTTGGTCGGGGATTGGCAGGATTTGCACTGTGAAATAGGTGGGTTTTTGGGTTGATGACTGAATTATATTTTGGTTAGGGATTGGAAAGATTTTCACTGCGTTCAAATCTGGTGGGTTTTTGGGTTGATGAATGAGTTATATTTGTTTGAGGTTGATCGAACGAGCGCGCGCTACGGAACGAATGAGACGTGAATGAGACGTGAATTAGTAGAATGAGACACGAATGAGACGCGAACGAAACGCGAGTGAATGAATGAGACGCAAGTGAATGAATGAGACGCGAGTGAATGAATGAGTCTCGTGATCGATTGTACGAGTCATCTTGCTTCTGCAGGAATGGACTAACATGATTTGAGATGGGAATGGAAGTGGGAATGAGAATTTACCACTTACCGGTTCCGGTTCTCCTTCTTACTAAAAATAGGGCCTTATGTACCAAATCTACCGGGCACAAGGTAATCTCTACAGCCCATTGGTACAAAGGACACGTGCAGAGCATCGAAGTATTAGCGGGTCGATGCCGATTATTAGTGATTTAGTGTGTGCATTGGAGTATTAGCAGGCCGATGCACCAACATGGTGATTTTAGTAAAAGAGCAATTTTTTTGCTCACAATTTCAAGTAACAATTTCATGTAATAACCAACAAGTTAAGACTACCAAATACCGACTGTTCACCTCCATTTTCAGAGCCCTCCAAACATTCTTCAAAGAATTATGGAGCGCTCCCGAGGATTGGAACTTGGTCGAAGAAGAAAGAGATTTTCTTATTTTGCAGCAGGCTGGCCAACAACCGGGGCCAGCGACTTTCATCTACAGCAGGCTGACTAATCATCGGAGTCAGCGATTCACTTCTTTCATCCGCACCTTTCTTCAGCGGACTGCCGGCTATCATTCGGAGTCAGCGACTTTCTACATTTCATTTCCTCCATCCGCGCATCTTCAGCGGAATACTTTCTTT
Source organism: Pseudo-nitzschia multiseries (assembly GCA_037355745.1). Taxonomy (NCBI): domain Eukaryota; phylum Bacillariophyta; class Bacillariophyceae; order Bacillariales; family Bacillariaceae; genus Pseudo-nitzschia; species Pseudo-nitzschia multiseries. The sequence goes on along the minus strand of CM074782.1, from coordinate 27,428,592 downwards.
TTGTCCACCAAGATTGGACCGCATTTTCAACAAGCAGGATCGGTATCGCCACACCAGAAGCGATTGGGCCGATTAACATCAAGACAACACTATCGACACACCAGAATCGATAGGGGCCGATTATTATCAAGAACCAAGCAACAGCAGGATCGGTATCGCCACACCAGAAGCGATTGGGCCGATTACATATTTTTTGTCGGAATAGGAGTACGACGATTTACGGGATACACATCACATCTGCGGAAATACGCATCAATTTACAGAAATACTCATCGATTTGCGGAATACGTATCAGTATCAGAAATACGGCAATTTACTTACGTTTGAATCGAAAATACGCATCAATTTACAGCATACGACGAGCAAGAATACGACAATTTACTTCGGCTCGGGATACGACAATTTACTTACAGCTGAATGGAGGAGGATCAACCAACCCGGCACCAAGAGATAGAGATCGCCTTTTCTGAAGAGTCGCCATCAGAAGAGAGCAGCGTACTGTCAAGTTCAGAGAGTAGCGGCACAAGCATTGGAAGCGCAAGCAGCATCCACACGAAGGACCCGAGCAGGAAGACAAAGTACAAATACAAGATAGTGGAGTATACGGATAGCCAAGTGCCCACATTGGCAAAGGGGGATGAGAACAAGTTCGAGCGTTGGTACATTCAGTTTGAAGCATTTGAAGTACCGGGACATGTTGTCTACCAAGCCACACAAGGACCTACCTCCAGAAGGAGAGCTTACACCCCGAGAGGACATGAGTACCGCACAGAAGAAGGCCTACCGGTACCACAACAAAGCACTGAATGATCTGTACAAGGCCTTTGCCGACAACAGGACAGGCCTAGCCATCATGGAGAAGTCCAAGATCGACAGGGGGGGTACAGCTGAAAAGAACGCAGAGCTCCGGAAACAGTGGCCCCGAGGTAGAGTACACCGAGTGATTGAAGAGCTCATGAGGGAATACAGGAAAATGAACCAGTCCTGCGACCAACAACAATTGGACATTGATCTAAGGAGTCTAAAGTTGACCATCGGCGCCTCTCCACAGGATTTGGTTGAGGACATCTACGAGTTGCAAAGAAAATACCACTAAAAATCCGTCCAGCCCACTATGGCACAACTCATTGTGGCCTACAAAGATGCCCTACCGCCCTACCTACTGATGCAGCTTACACCCTTCATTGATTTGCTGCAAGCAAATGGAACCTCTGAATTGGAGTTTTGGGAATCACTCAATGTTCAAGCCAAAATTTTATATGAATCAGCTCGGCGTATCCAAAGCCGGGGAGGTAAAGCCAAGGAGATGAGTTTGTTTGGTGCTGAGATGACTGATTTTGCTGATCCAAGGGACAAATGGTCCACCAATGCAGTTTGTTATTGGTGCAAAGAACAAGGTCATAAAGCTGACAACTGTCCCAAACGCGCAGCAGGGCACCCGCGTGCTGACGACAATGGCAACAGCAACAATAGCAACAGCAATGGCAATAACGGCAACCGCAACAATGGCAACAATCGGAACCACAACAGCGGCAATGGCAACGGCAATGGCAACGGCAATGGCAACGGCAATGGCAACGGCAATGGCAACGGCAATCGCAACAACAGGAACAACAGGAATGGCCACAGGGGCAGACGCCGCAAGTGTGGACTTTGTGGTGGCAATCATGGAACATCTGTCTGTTTTGAAGATGAGAAGAATGCGTCCAGACGCCCGACTGGTTGGAAATCCAAGTTGAAGGATGTGCAGGGAGCAACAATTGACTACGACTTTTGTCTCTCAGCAATGCAAACCTCTACCACTTCACTCCAACTACTCAACGCCCAGAAGCGAGCCACCAAAGGAGAGGTTGTGCCCGAAGGATTTGATTTGCTGTATGATGACAATGTCTTCGTTTTTGATACAGGTGCAACCAGCCACAGTTCTAATAGTCTGCGATGTGCCACCAATTTGAGAGCTAGTGGTGCCACCATCACCACCCAAAGTGGAGATGAATTGAAGGGCTGCCAGGTTGGGGATATTCCCTGTCAGCAGATTGACAAGGATGGAAACAAGGAGTTTCAGACGTTGCTACAGGGTGTGAACTTCAATCCAAATTTTGCATTCAACCTTTTCTCAGCCAACTTGGCTTTACAGAATGGTTGGATAGCCACCGGCAGCGACAAGACCGGATGGTCACTCAAGAAAGGGAATCTCCAAGTGAATTTTGATATTCAGATCCCCACCTACACGAGCTGTGTGTGGGTTGGCTATTTTGATCGGATTGCACATCCTACGGACAACATTGATATCAATGCAGCCACTGCTACTACCACTACGGACGAAGGAACTAAGATGAACATCAACAAAGCCCACCAACTACTGGGACACATGGATGAGGACAGGACCCGCCGCACCGCTGCATCGCTTGGCTGGACCATTACTTGGGGTCCACTGCTCCCATGTGAAGATTGTGCCAAAGCAAAAGCAAAAAGGAAAGTGATTCCTACTGACAGCGAGCATGTTGCTGCTACAAAGCCTGGAGAACGTCTCTTTGTGGATATGTCCTCAGTCAAGGCACCCAAAGCTGCCAAAAGCAACAAGCTGACCGCCCCATTCATTACCAAGCCCCATTCTCGCATGATTGATGATGAGTATTCCTCATGTCGATTTGTCAATTTCTTTGCCACCAAGGATGGCATGGTTGAACCAACTTGCGCTTTGCTCAACCAATGGAGATCCAAAGGACAACAGCTGAAACAAGTTCGTTGTGATAAGGCTGGTGAAAATACAGCACTTGAAGCTCGACTGGCTTCAGCAGATTGGAAATTTTATTGCAAATTCGAGTATACCTCAGTGGATACACCACAACAGAACAGTGTGGTCGAAACAGCAATCTATCGCTCAGTTTGCCGCGCCATGGCTCTTTGCTCTCAAGCCAATGTGCCCCGAGAATACAGGTTTCGATTCTTCCCCTTGGCGATGCGATGTGGTGTCCAGTTGGACTGGTTGGAGGCTGTGACTGTGAATGGCAATACTATGCCCAAGATCCAACATTTCTCTGGCAAGGTCCCTGCTTTCAGCGCCCACCTCAGAACTTTCGGTGAGGCTGGAGTAGTCCGGGTCAAACGGTCCACAAGTCCAAAACTCAATTATCGAGGCAATCCAGCTTTCTTCGCTGGATATTGCACTGACCGGCCTGGAGATGGCTATGTGATGTACGATCCATTGAAGAACACTTTCACCGCCACCCGTGACATCTACTGGCTGAAGCGAATGTATTTTCCACCCACTGCTCTCAACGGTGAAGCGATTAATTTTCATGAAGATTTCTTGAGGGTGGCCACCTGGATCTGCCCATCACTGCCACCCCTCCACAACCTGTCTCCATTTTGCGTACCACCACCAGACATCGACAAGTGCAGTTTCAGGATGCAAGTGAGGGAGACACAGCACCTGCAATTCCCTTCCAACCTGAATCTGAATCTGAACCTGACCCAGCCACAGAGGACCCTGCCTTCGATAGTCATGATGACTACTACTCCGATGATATTGAAGAAACCAAGATTGAATATGAAAGCGAGGAGGACTACGACAGCAATGATGACACTGAAGCAGAGGATCCACATGTTGTAACCACCACCCGATATGGCCGAGTAGTAAGGAACTCTCATCTCAATCCGGATGTACGGTACGGAGATATGGCAAGCTATGCAGCTCAATTCACTGATGCCGAAATCCAGTTCCACAAGGCAATGACTGCACTGAAGGAATTCAATCTTCTGTCAGTCTCTATTCCATCTCAGGAAGGCGCTATGAGTGAACTCAGTCTAGTTGGCGCGGCTGGGAGTGCCTTTGACAACACCAAGGAGCTAAAGACCATGAACTACAAGCAATCTATGGCCAGTCCAATGCGAGACAAGTTTACAGAGGGTGTTGATGCTGAACATGAAAAAATGGTCAAGTATGGAGTCTTTGAAGAGATTGACGAAGCCAATATCCCCCCAGGCACCAAAATCATGGATACCACTTGGGCCAACAAGATGAAACCTGATGGTACTGTAAGATGCAGGAATGCCGTCCGAGGATTCAAGCAGCTAGATGGCGAGCACTATGATGGCCAAGACAAGTCTTCACCTGTTGTCAGTGATATCTCAATCCGAATTGCAATGATACTGATGGTCATGGCAAATTTTATGGCCTACATCGTGGATGTGGAAGGAGCTTTTCTGAATGGCAAATTTCAGAATGGGGAGAAGATTTTCACCAAGATTCCAGAGGGATATCAGAAATTCTACCCATCATATGTACTCCTCCAATTGCAGAAAACCCTTTATGGTACAATTCAAGCGGCCATACAATTCTGGAGAGAAGCTCGCCGAGCAATGCATGCCATGCAGATGGAAAGATGCAAGGCCGACCCATGCCTATTTTTCAAGTGGATCAACAACAAACTCTTTTTGATGTTGCTATGGGTTGATGATTTTTGCATCATAGGTGAAGCAGCGGAAGTTCTGAAGCACAAGGAGCAACTCAAGTCCCTATTTGAATGCAAGGATGTTGGAGAGATGGATGAGTATGTTGGATGCCACATCGAGCGTGACAAGAAGAACAGAACACTTCGGATGACCCAACCAGTCAAGATCAAAAGATTTGTCGACGAGTTTGAGCTTGATGAATGCAGAGGCAATCCCACAACTCCAGCAGAGCCAGGATCAGTGCTGAAGAAAGAAGGTGAAGGACCAACCGATACCGTTCTCACCAAGGAAGCCCAAACCAAGTACAGGTCCGGAACGGCCATTCTATTGCATATGATGAGATGGTCACGCATCGAAACACAGAATGCTGTCCGGGAGCTGTCTAGGTTCATGACTGAAGCAAGGAAGTCCCACATGAAGGCGCTGAAGCGTGTGATGAAGTATTGCGCCGGAACACCCAAGAGAGGTCTCACATTAGCCCCAAATGCAGTGTGGGATGGTACCAAGGACTTCGTTTTTGAGCTGATTGGATTCAGTGACTCAGAGTATGCAAAAGATGAGTCCTGACACAGTGTCAACGGCTGGTCGACTTGGCTGAATGGTGCCAATGTCACAGCAAGATCCAGAATGATGCCAATCATTGCCCTGTCAGTTATGGAAGCCGAACTGTATGCAGCCGTTCTATGTGTTCAAGACATGCTGTACATTTGGAGAGTCATGATGTGTCTCGGATTGCAAATCAAGCTACCCATGGTGATATATGTGGACAACAAGGGTGCAGTTGATTTCTGCAACAATTGGTCCATAGCAGGTCGCACCAGGCATATTGAAGTGAAACAGTATTTCCTACGAGAGCTAAAGGAAATGGGCATCATGAAGGTGATGTGGAAGACAGGCGATGAAATGACAAGTGTCCTCTTCACCAAGAATCTTACTGGAGTCCTATTTGAAAAGCATGGCTCCAAATTCTATGGAAAAGATGAGTACTCCACGAAGGTCAAGAGCAACAAGGACATGAGCTTCTCGACTGTAGATTCCAAGGCAGAGGAAGCGCATGGAGCCTACAACGAGCTCTGGAGCAGTATCATCGAATGAGTCTATTATCCTTTGAAGCAGGGGAGTGTGTTTGAGGTCGATCGAACGAGCGCGCGCTACGGAACGAATGAGACGTGAATGAGACATGAATTAGTAGAATGAGACACGAATGAGACGCAAACGAAACGCGAGTGAATGAATGAGACGCGAGTGAATGAATGAGTCTCGTGATCGATTGTACGAGTCATCTTGCTTCTGCAGGAATGGACTAACATGATTTGAGATGGGAATGGAAGTGGGAATGAGAATTTACCACTTACCGGTTCCGGTTCTCCTTCTTACTAAAAATAGGGCCTTATGTACCAAATCTACCGGGCACAAGGTAATCTCTACAGCCCATTGGTACAAAGGACACGTGCAGAGCATCGAAGTATTAGCGGGTCGATGCCGATTATTAGTGATTTAGTGTGTGCATTGGAGTATTAGCAGGCCGATGCACCAACATGGTGATTTTAGTAAAAGAGCAATTTTTTTGCTCACAATTTCAAGTAACAATTTCATGTAATAACCAACAAGTTAAGACTACCAAATACCGACTGTTCACCTCCATTTTCAAAGCCCTCCAAACAATATTTTGGTCGGGGATTGGCAGGATTTGCACTGTGCTCAAATCTGGTGGGTTTTTGGGTTGAGTACTGAGTTATATTTTTGTCGGGGATTGGCAGGATTTGCACTGTGAAAATCTGGTGGGTTTTTGGGTTGATGACTGAATTATATTTTGATTAGGGACTGGAAAGATTTGAACTGTGTTCAAATCTGGTGAATTTTTTGGTTGATTACTGAGTTATATTTTGGTTGGGGATCAGCAGGATGTGCACTGTCTTTAAATGAGGTGGGTTTTTGGGTTGATGACTGCGTTATATTTTGGTCGGGGATTGGCAGGATTTGCACTGTGCTAAAATCTGGTGTGTTTTTGGGTTGATGACTGAATTATATTTTGGTTAGGGACTGGAAAGATTTGAACTGTGTTCAAATCTGGGGGGGGTTTTAGGGTTGAGGATTGAATTATATTTTGGTTAGGGACTGGAAAGATTTTCACTGTGTTCAAATCTGGTGGGTTTTTGGGTTGATGAATGAGTTATATTTTGGTCGGGGATCGGCAGGATTTGCACTGTGAAAATCTGGTGGGTTTTTGGGTTGATGACTGAATTATATTTTGGTTGGGGATTGGAAAGATTTTCACTGTGTTCAAATCTGGTGGGTTTTTGGGTTGATGACTGAATGATATTTTGGTTGGGGATTGGCAGGATTTACACTGTGCTAAAATCTGGTGGGTTTTTTGGTTGATGACTGCGTTATATTTTGGTCGGGGACTGGCAGGATTTGCACTGTGCTAAAATCTGGTGGGTTTTTGTGTTGATGACTGAGTTATATTTTAGTCGGGGACTGGTAGGATTTGAACTATGTTCAAATCTGGTGGGTTTTTGGGTTGATGACTGAGTTTTATTTTGGTCCGGGACTGGCAGGATTTGCACAGTGTTCAAATATGGTGGGTTTTGGATAGATGACTGAGTTATATTTTAGTTTGGGATTGGCAGGGTTTGCACTGTGTTCAAATCTGATGGGTTTTTGGGTTGATGACTGAGTTATATTTTGGTCGAGGACTTACAGGATTTGCACTGTGTTCAAATCTGGTGGGTTTTTGGGTTGAGTACTGAGTTATATTTTGGTCGGGGATAGGCAGGATTTGCACTTTGTTCAAATCTTGTCGGTTTTTGGGTTGAGTACTGAGTTATATTTTGGTCGGGGATCGGCAGGATTTGCACTGTCTTCAAATCTGGTGGGTTTTTGGGTTGATGACTGAGGTATAGTTTGGTTCACTTGATTGGTAGTATAGATCAATATGTATGATCAATATGAACGTAGGTAGCTTGCTTGTAGATCTTGTACCTCGTAATTACCGGTAGCTTGTACAGCTTGCTTGCTCCAATTTAAAGTAAAACTCGCGCGAATGACTCATTTCATTGGTAGTATAGATCAATTGGTATGATCAATATGAAGGTAGGTAGCTTGCTTGTAGATCTGGTACCTTGTAATTTCCGGTAGCTCGTACAGCTTGCTTGTTCCAATTTAAAAAAGAGCTTGCGCGAATGACGAAACTTCAATAGTTATATAAATCAATTGGTATGATCGGTATGAAGGTAAGTTGCTTGCTTGTAAATCTGATAGCTCGTAATTACCGGTAGCTCGTACAGCTTGCTTGTTCAAATCTGACCCCAACCCTATGAGTGTAGATACCTTGCTGATAGCTTACACATGTATTTGGTTGGTTGGCTAATGGTAGAATTGGAACTGGTAAGAATTGGTACAGATCAGAACACCTTTGGTAATTCTGATCTGACTTGATGCACACTAGTACTAGTAGAAATTGTACGCGTTATTGTATGAGTACTTCTTACCATAACTTTACTGACACATACTTACAATACATACAATAACTACGTACTCAACAACTCCACAGGGCCCCTGCCAAGCACTAATTTTAGTACGGTTGCACTACTGGTTGATTTGTAGCCCTGCATTTTCCCACGGAGGTGCGCAACTTATGCAACTCACGGATAGCAAGTGACTCGTTAATTTTGGCTTATTCGATCGAGTGATACTCATGTTGTTACTCTAAAAATCGACGGAAAGATAGGATAATTGAAATTTAAAGAGATGTGAGCTCAAGGTGAGGCTCTTAATTTCGCTATGTTATTCTTGTAGTCGACCGGTATCCCTGTGTTATTCGTGTTGTATGTAGGGATGTCTAAACCGGTCATAGATCATGTGCAATTCGTCATGAGACAGAGAACACATGATGTGATGCAGATATCTTGATACTTCAAGTCATTTTTATCTATGGAGGAATATAAGTAACTTTTTCAAGTGTAGAATGGATATAATTCCTGTAGAATGTACGTAAGTACAGTACGTGTATTTTTGACCAACAACACACCCCTTGATCGAACACTTAGTGAAGGAGTGTTGAATTACAAGTCGGATCTCCATCTTGTAAAAATCTAAAAACTTAAGTATGGGCTTGGATATCGAATCGGAAGATTGTAATCGTAGAATAAAAAAGGATTGATATCGAAGATTGGAATTGTAAATCAATGAGGAAGGAGAGGTGCTTGAGTATGTAGAGGTCATGAAATCGATGGAAGGTTAATCGGAGTTGGTCTTAGAACCAGGTTGGAAACAATCGATTAGATGGCTAACGAATCATCAAATTGTAGGTATTGAATTACTAAATCGATCAAGAATGGTACTGCGGGTGTACGGCGTATACAATTATTGGTGTACCGGTAAGAATAATAATATTCAAATATTCAATGGTACGATTCCAAGGCGCGCGCAATAAGTAAAAACATGACGCGACCAATGGAATAAGTACCATAAGTAAAATACACATAAGCGCTAGTGAGTATCGATTGCTACTTAAAGCACTGAACAAAGGTACACAAAATGGGCATCAAACTTACAACAAAACCCGATCGGTACAAAGTCCCACAAAAAGTGGCGACAGATAAGCAATTGGGAGATATGGTCCAGAAACAATCCGATCATAATCTTAGCGATAACTCTTTCCAACACAGTAAAAGTCAAAATAAAGTAAATACTCAAAGTAACAAACAAACCAAACTACGTCTTACAACTTTGGTCTTATTAGTTATCGCAAAGATTAGTACACCCCGATGCCAGAGGGAACACAAACCGAAGGAAACCACAGCCCCACAACGAGAGGAGTTACCCCGGACACCAGCATCGACACTTCCAGAACCATAGGCTCCACCGCAATCCAAAATCTGAGAGATCAACTGGAAGAGCTCAAACTGTACAACCGGGATATACTTGAGTACACTGGAGAACAAAACACACAATTACAGACACAGAATAGGTTGCTATACGACTATACCGAGGATAGTGAAGATAGTGATACCGACGACGAGATGACCAAGAAGAAGGACTACGCAACTCTCAAGGATCACTTGGATGAGACGCAAGTGAAGCCAGTCGCTGTACCAACGAGCATCGATGTATACAAGCTCAAGAAAGCTCTAGCGAATGCGTTAGCCGAAGTATCCTCCATCAAGTACATACAGGGAGGAGGGTATGCCTTCCTATTGGAAACAGAAACACAATACCACACGAGAGACCCTCATGCGCCATTCCCCGAGGCACCAAAGGAACCACAAGAGCTCGACAGTGCAATTGAACTCACTTCAGACGCATACAAACTGTGGAAGCGGAGACGGGCCCTATATGTAGAATGGAACAAGTACGACAGGGAGGCACTACTAATTAGTGCTTTGCAGGGGCCCTGTGGAGTTGTTGCGTACGTAGTTATTGTATGTATTGTAAGTATGTGTCAGTAAAGTTATGGTAAGAAGTTCTACGACCAAAATATAACTCAGTCATGAAACCAAAAACCCGCTAGGTTTGAGCACTGTGCAAATCCTGCAAGTCCCCGACCAAAATAAAACTCAGTCATCAACCCAAAAACCCACCAGATTTGAGCACAGTGCAAATCCTGCCAATTCCTGACCAAAATATAACTCAGTCATCAACCCAAAAACCCACCAGATTTGAGCACAGTGCAAATCCTGCCAATCCCCAACCAAAATATAACTCAGTCATCAACCCAAAAATTCACCAGATTTGAACACAGTGTAAATCTTTCCAGTCCCTAACCAAAATATAATTCAGTCATCAACCCAAAAACCCACCAGATTTGAACACAGTGCAAATCCTGCCAATCCCTGACTAAAATATAACTCAATACTCAAACCAAAAACCAACCGGATTTTAGCACAGTGCAAATTCTGTCTATCCCCGACCAAAATATAACTCATTCATCAACCCAAAAACCCACCAGATTTGAGCACAGTGCAAATCCTGCCAGTCCGGGACCAAAATATCACTCTGTCATCAACTCAAAAACCCACCGGATTTGAACACAGAGCAAATCTTTCCAGTCCCTAACCAAAATATAATTCAGTCATCAACTCAAAAACCCACCATATTTGAACACAGTGCAAATCTTTTCCAGTCCCTAACCAAAATATAATTCTGTCATCAACCCAAAAACCCACTAGATTTTAGCTCAGTGCAAATCCTGCCAATTCCCGACTAAAATATTACTCAGTCATGAACCAAAAAACCCACCAGATTCTATCACTGTGCAAATTTTGCCAGTCCCCGACCAAAATATAATTCAGTCATCAACCCAAAAACACACCAGATTTTAGCACAGTGCAAATCCTGCCAATTCCCGACTAGAATATAACTCAGTCATCAACCCAAAAACCCACCAGATTTGAAGACACTGCAAATCCTGCCGATCCCCGACCAAAATAAAACTCATTCATCAACCCAAAAACCCACCAGATTTGACCACAGAGCAAATCTTTCCAGTCCCTAACCAAAATATAATTCAGTCATCAACTCAAAAACCCGCCATATTTGAACACAGTGCAAATCTTTCTGTTAATTTCCTTTTGAAACTGGCTGTTGAGCTGATTCATCCAAATGCAAAGAAGAGCGACAGGAGCTTTAGTCGCAGGCCGGTTGAGGTGCCGGTCTGTTGTTTCTAATATTTCTCTGATATCCACTACGACTGGATGCGAATCCAATCAGATCTATTCTGACTATCGACCAATCGACGCAATCAGTTAGATCTTAGGCTTGTAGTTCTACAAAAGGGACGCAAAGGAGGCGTCCGGTGCAAGGTTTAAGGTTGAATAATCAAATAATCTAAAAGGAATGAGCGATTGATCTTGCTGGAGAGCAAGATAGCGCTTTAAAGGTCGTACTGCCGCTAATACAGCACGATATGAGTATTTAGTACGGTAAAATACCGTATTACGGGGAATACCGTGTTGCCGCTAATACAACATGTATTTTGTGCAGCAGACAAACAGGTTCGTGAGCACAAAGATCAAACCTCTGCTGTCTTTTCTTGAAAACAAAACACTTAACGAGACGACTAGCATATGCTAGTTTCTGCCGTGTGTTCTCTCTTTGATCTCTTAAGTATCGATAATTCGATCGTACGAGTGTCGATCATTTGGCTCGCAAGATTGAGCCATTTGGTCAATAATGAGACACCTGGCTTACACGATCAAGCCATTTGGTCAGAAAATGAGATATCTAGCTCACAGATTGAGCCATTTGGTCCTTAACGTTAAACATCATGATTCGCGAGCAAGTAAGTTGGACTCGTGTGAGTAAAGAATGAGATACCACTGTACCACTGTTACATACGCTATGCCGGACATGAAAGGAATTTAATACTCCCCATGTGTCCATGGGAAAGCATTGATTAAGATCCGATGCAATCGTCCTGCAACAGATCACCTGTGTTTCCACAGTAGTGAAAGATGGGCTTGAGCAATGGATACACCACTGAATGTCCCCAATGCTTTGTGAGGATATCAGCGCAATTATCTTTGCCCGCAAGATGTTGCATGAGGATGAAGCCTCTAGCTATCATGCTTCTGACATAGTGATATGAGAGAATGTGATGCCTCTTGTGGAGCCTCGCGTATGGGAATGTGGAGGTTTGGATCATCTTTTCATTGTCTCCCCATGTGTAGGATGTGTCGTGTACTCTAGTACCAAGATACCTGAATGACTGTCGAATGTCAACAATTTGCTCAATGCAGGTTCTAGCAGATACAAACTCAGCCCCAAAGGTGGCTGTTTCAGATGTTGCTTGCTTCTTGGAGAACCACATGATGGGGGTCTTGTTTGCAAAATGCAGGATGCCGGTGACAGCCTTGCCACTTAGGATGTCATGCATTAGGTTTGCGTCATAAAAATGAGACAATACAACCACCTTACCCAGGGGTTTAGGAGCATCACTAGGGAGGTCCTCGGAGTGCTCCCCATACACTGTATTGGACCAGTCTGTGCTGGTACCTTCAGTGAGTACAAAATCTGGTATGCCCACTCTGAATCGGATTTTGAAGTGTCGAAACTTAGAGATGTAACCATAGATTCTTTTGGCTCTGTTGAGATGGCCTTCCCTAGGTTGGACTCGGAAGCTTGACAATTTCATAACAGCAGTCTGCACGTCAAAACGTCCAATAGCTATGACCCATTGAAGTGATCCAATCATGCTTTGATACTTTTGGATATCCGTATCACTTAGGAAGGATGTTGAGTCTAGCTCTGGGTGGTCGTTCTCAGCAAGTGGTGAATGGAATCTGGTGGTAGGTTTGCAGCCAAACATTTGTACATATGAGGCCTCCATTTTCTCGATGAACTTGATGGGGTTCATGCAGAGCACACCATGTTCATCTCTTTCGAATCCACATCCCAAATGAAAGTTCATTGGCCCAGAACCCTTTAATTTGAAATTATAAGGTTCAGACTGTAGGATTATCAGAAAGGCTTCAGGATTGGCCATACATAAGCAGAGGACATCAACATATGTGCATATGAGCTCATATACTGGCTCCCCATGTTTGTTGTTGCCAGGCTTGATAAAGATTTCGGGCTCTGCCTTGGATCTTTCAAAACCTAGTTCAACGAGGCAGGCAGCAAGTAGATCACCAAAGCACTTGCCAGATGATCAAAGTCCATAGAGGGCCTTGTAAATCAATAGGAGGTGGCCTTCTAGTGATCCAAATTCAGCGCCAGCCTTGATGCATACTTTTTCGCAGGTAACAGCTTCAAGGTATGCATTACCAATGTCAGTTCCCCATGCTTCTAAGCTATTCAGCTCAGCAAGGAATAGGCACATGCGCAAGCCACGAAGGGAAACAACCCCTGCATACACACTGTGAATGGGAGCTTCAGTGAGATTGCCATTTGCAACTAGCCGGGCTTTGTGTCGGCCATCGTGCTTGACTGCATAAATCATGTGGACCTTGATCTGTTGGAAGCCAATGGGTATATTGCTGGCCTTGTAGATACCTTTGTCAATAAAGGTGTCATATTCTTGAAGCTGTGACATTTCCAGCGCTATGGCATCCTGCCATTTGGTGTTGCCATTTGCTGTATCAAACTGGATAGCCTCGTCATGATTTCGAGGTACTTTGAATCCATACTGATACTGTGGAGCAGTTCGAAAGGAGTGGAGCTTGGCTTGGTGGATTAGCCGGTCTAGTTTCTTGGTTCTTCGGGCAAGGGAAACAATGCGTTTGAGATGTTTCCAACCAGGTTGATCGAGCATGTTGTTGTCCTTTGCATATTTGGCTACAGTAACAGGGTCGTCTGCAGCGACATTGGAGAGAGGTTCAAAGGTACGCTCCATGTTTTCCCACTCAATCCATAGGTTGTATTTGGAACCTTTGTATTGGGGGTGCTTGTTGTCAAGGGGACCTTGATGACCAAGTATGCGTCGAAAGGACCAAAGTTTGCCATCTTCTTGGGTGATATCTCTGTGGATATAATTCATGACATCATTGTAGGCGATGATATCTTCAAGTTTGTCATCTGTATGCTTGCACTTGAACTTGATGAAGTCTTTGTTTTGCTCAATGCTGTTTTCAACATCAACAACTGTCATTCTTTTCTGTGTGCCATCTGGGAGGGCCATTAGAAAGGATCGACCTTGCAAGTCAGCAGCAGGGATGGCAGGGATGGTGATGGGTTTGCCATCAGCGTGAAATTGGGCATTGCCTTCTTCATCAGTAACAACTACCTCAGATGGGCCTACAGAAGGGGTAGCAGGATTGGTGAGTGTAGGTGTGACTTCACTAACATCAAAATATGCTAGCTCAGGGGGACCAAAATCCTCTTCAGTAACAGGGACGCCGCCAGGGGTTTTGCTGAAGATATGGGGGGTTGGAGGACCATCAAGAATCTCCCCATAGTTGTTAGGGATTGGAGAAGGGACATAGCTTCTTGTATTAGGAACCTTGGAATACAGAAAAGTAGGCAAGGATGGCTGGGAGATGCATGGAGGAGGTGCGGTGACGGAGCTGGGAGGTGTAGGAGGTGAAGAGGAGGGACTATCACCAGAAGACTTAGGAGTGACGGAAGCATCCTTGGCCTTGCGCCATGCAAGAAAGCCATCATCAGTGAACAAGCCAGCACACTTGTTGTGATGCTCGGAAGTTAAAGCAGTGCGTACACCAGAGCGGTCATGGAGCTTATTGGTGATGGGATCCCAGATGGTGAAACATAAGCTATTGCCAACATGTTCAGCAATGCCAACAAAGTGGCCAAGACATTCAGTGGTCTGAGAGCCAAACTGTGTATCTGGAGTCTTGTAGTATACGGGCTCAAACCAGAAGAAACTAAGGTAGGGACTGATGTCACCAATGATACCAGTAGCAATGAAGGAAGGCTGTTTGTCAGAGAGAGTGGGATCAGACAAGTGATTCATGAGGCGGCCAACATATTGCATACAAAGAAGCCAGAGGTGTGGTGGAGTGCCCGTGCGATCCATGATTCTATTGACAATGCGTTTGAAGGTCTGGTATCGCCGTTCAAAGAGATTTTGGTGTTGATGGTATGGTTCACTTTGCCATAAGCCAATCCACATCATCTTGAGGTAGTCAAGAACAGATTTGCTAGACTGGTAAGATCCATGATCACAGAGCAATCTGAGTGGTCTACCCCATTGCCGAACAAAATTTTGGAGACAAGGGAGAAAATCAGCAGTAGTCCTCATTTCTTCAACATGGATGATATGAGATTTGCGACCAAAGAAAACTTGAGCAATCTTGGAACCACCATTGATAGCAGGGGTGTCTGAATAGATGACATCAGAGAGGACATCATCATTGAAAGGCCGGACATTCATGGCAGGCTGTGGTGATTGGAACCGTTTGAAGATGTTACCATCGGGACTAAGTGACAGTGAGCCATACTGAGTGGAATTGTTGAAGGTGGCCTTGATACGGTCAAGGGAGATCCATCCAAAGAAAGGCTTCAGTGACAAGTAATCTATATCAGTGGGCGATTGAACATGGGCTGCAGCAGTAATGGAGGTGGAAGGAGTCTGATTAGAGCACCGACTGAGGATTGCTTGGTGAATATAATCAGCTGGGCTGAGCCAAAAAGAGGGATCAGAAGCATCTAATGCCTGGATGGGTGAAGTGGCGCTGTTGGACAAAAATGAAGTGACCGTAGGAGATATGCCAATGTTGATATCCCTGAGGGAGCCAAATTCATCATAGTCTTTATATGGAAGTGATGTGACAAGAGGCGGGTATTTCTGGATGAAGGTATCATCCTGGGGGGTATATGCGCGATCTAGTGTAGATGGGTCCCAGTGTTGATCACTGGTCATTACAACATGAGGAAGATGAGCAAATTCCTCACTGGTATACTTGCGCATGGCAAGGTAAGGCAACCCATGGGATATACTGAGTGGAAAGACATAACCATCGGTGGTGGTGATGACTTGGGTGCCGCCTGTCTTGATGGAGGTGTCATCTACAATCGAGAAGTATGCTTCCATCTGAGGAGAAGACAAGATGGATGGGTGTTGTCCAGTGTAGGCACACTCATGAAAGATAATGATGACGGGACCCCTGTTGGAAACAGAGTACGCGCCACATGTGGCAATAGGAATGTTCTGGATTTGATGATTGTTGATACCAGTGACATTGACATATCTCGGTGGAATATCTTTGGAGATGAGACATGCATCATGCCCTATGATACACCCATTTGCGCCTCTGTCAACCATAGCATAACCGGGTGTGGAGACGTTGGTTTTGCTAGAGTGATATGTGGCAATGGGGTGTGACGGTGAAACATGAGATTCACAATCAGGTGATGCCCAATGGTGGAATTTCACAGACATTGAAGACTGACCGACAGGAACATAAACATTGCCTTGTTTCTTGTAAAGAATGTCAGGATTGTCTGCAAGGAAGCGAGCTGGATGTGCAGGAGAAACAGAAGACTTGAGGGGCCTGGTATCCTCGTGAGAAGATGTCTTGTATACACCTAGGGATGCATGGAACGCAGATCTGGCCGAGCTTTCCTCATCAGGTGAGAGGACTTGCTCGTCATCATGTGATGAGGGGACCTGCTCATCAGTAAGGTGTTCATAAGCTCGTCGCGTGATTGGCTTGCTGGAATTTGGGTCCGGTGGCAGTGCAGCATCAAGGAGCTCAGGTCGAAGGCAAGCAACTAGGCGCTTCTTGTCATCAGCTGTGAAGCAAAGCCAATGTTTCATACCTTGCTTGGATAGAGTTTTCCATACAACAGAAGGTAACCTTGTGGTTGGGTCTGGGGTTCTTCCAGCCTTGTAAACAGCATAGTCTTGGTAGTCGCCATCAAAATCAATAGGAGGCAAATATGATGCTGAGTCATCGGTTATTCCAGAATATGTGGATGGTGTCACAGAGGAGAAATCATGGGAGTTGGCCTTAACAGCCGTTCGACTGCGAGGCTGGGTCAGTGATGCTTGTGAATCCAGCCTGGTTGCTTCAAGGAGGAGGGTATTTTTCAATTCACTGATAGCAACAGCTTCATGCTGTCGAAACTTAATCAAGTCCTGTGCTGCGGGGGGATCATTGACCTTGTAGAACTGTTCACTGAGCTGGAAGCTGCTACTACAGGCCTTGCAGAGGTGCGTTTTGACAGTATCAAAATCAAGTGGCCTCTGTGGGTCGCGTAGTGTGTTGAGATGTTCCAACTGCGCAAACCACTGGGTGATGAACTTGACCTTGGTATCCTTCCATGTCCTCAAATCAATGTCCAATAGTTGTTGCATCACGATGGAGATGTCATATACTTTGGATTTGGATCTGTCGTGCAATGATACAAAGTCAAAGAAGGCTTGTCTACCATCCCTTGACAAGGTATGGCTGAGCACGCAGGAATAGGAGAGATCACTCTGGAGGGCATGTAGGACAAGGGTCCAGAAGAAAGCACATTGCTTGTCATGAAGAGCTTTTTCATACCCGACGAGTGGTGTATCTGGCCAGTTTGGATCAAGGAATGTATGAGTATCTATATCAGATGTTTCCAGCTTCGCCTTGAATTTGACAAGCCAGCGTTCAAACCTTGCATCATTCTGCAGAGTTGGAAAGGTGGTTTCATCCCTTGATTTCTTGGTCCAGGATTCATATCTAAGCTGTTCGATGGGCTTGGAGGATCTTTCTTGTTGTCGTCGAGGTGTGCCGGTGCTGTTGAGTGTGCTAGTGATTCCCATATCCGTTCCAGATGCTCTTCTGGCTCTGACAGCACTAAAACAGTAGCTCTGAAAGGCGTCTTTGGTATACTGGGTTCTATCCTCTGAGTCTAGTCCTTGTGCTGTGAGGTGTTGGCTGAAGTCGATGACTTGCTGTATGGACATCTGTACATGTCGATAAATTGGTGTTCTTGCGCCCCCTTTGAGGAAAGCTAGGTCTCCAATGTTCTCGATGTACAAGAAGGCTAGCCAGGTCTTGATCCTTCCGGCAATGAGAGCCTCACACAGGGCGTCATTTCGTTCCCTTGGTATATCAAAGATTTCATGCAAGAAGGTGGCTAGTGGTCGGTCAAACGATGGGAAGAGGTCCGCGATAGATGTGTCCTCTTCCTCCTCTTGGCTTGGATTATTCTGTTGATCGGGTGCCACGTCTGCTGCGGGTAGCCGAGGTGTGGTTGCTGCGCTCCCAGGTTGGAGTGTTTGGAATCGTCCTGTCGATCTGCTTCGTCCAGTCGACCTGCTTCTTGTTCTCCCAGCAACCGGAATGGTAGGCATTGTTGCTGTGTAATCGTAGGTCGATGGCGAGTGATTTCATTTCCGCTGTCGTGTATATGAAAATAGATGTGATCTGGGGGCGTGGCCAATGTGATGTTACGCTGTAATCAGATCAGAGAACTATCAATCGTCGTCCGTAGTCGAGTCGATTGACGATCTGCTGTCGGATTGTTTTCGTCGTCTTCTTCTTTTGCAAGCTTCAACAAGCTTGCGACTGTTAATCTGTTAGTTTCCTTTTGAAACTGGCTGTTGAGCTGATTCATCCAAAGGCAAAGAAGAGCGACAGGAGCTTTAGTCGAAGGCCGGTTGAGGTGCCGGTCTGTTGTGTCCAATATTTCTCTGATATCCACTACGACTGGATGCGAATCCAATCAGATCTATTCTGACTATCGACCAATCGACGCAATCAGTTAGATCTTAGGCTTGTAGTTCTACAAAAGGGACGCAAAGGAGGCGTCCGGTGCAAGGTTTAAGGTTGAATAATCAAATAATCTAAAAGGAATGAGCGATTGATCTTGCTGGAGAGCAAGATAGCGCTTTAAAGGTCGTACTGCCGCTAATACAGCACGATATGAGTATTTAGTACGGTAAAATACCGTATTACGGGGAATACCGTGTTGCCGCTAATACAACATGTATTTTGTGCAGCAGACAAACAGGTTCGTGAGCACAAAGATCAAACCTCTGCTGTCTTTTCTTGAAAACAAAACACTTAACGAGACGACTAGCATATGCTAGTTTCTGCCGTGTGTTCTCTCTTTGATCTCTTAAGTATCGATAATTCGATCGTACGAGTGTCGATCATTTGGCTCGCAAGATTGAGCCATTTGGTCAATAATGAGACACCTGGCTTACACGATCAAGCCATTTGGTCAGAAAATGAGATATCTAGCTCACAGATTGAGCCATTTGGTCCTTAACGTTAAACATCATGATTTGCGAGCAAGTAAGTTGGACTCGTGTGAGTAAAGAATGAGATACCACTGTACCACTGTTACATACGCTATGCCGGACATGAAAGGAATTTAATACTTTCCAGTCCCTAACCAAAATATAATTCAGTCATCAACCCAAAAACCCACTAGATTTTAGCACAGTGCAAATCCTGCCAGTACCCGACCAAAATATAATTCAGTCATCAACCCAAAAACCCACCAGATCTTATCACTGTGCAAATCCTGCCAGTCCCCGACTAAAATATAACTCAGTCATCAACCCAAAAACCCACCAGATTTTAGCACTGTGCAAATCCTGCCAATCCCCAACTAAAATATAACTAAGTCATAAACCCCAAAACCCACCAGATTTTAGCACAGTGCAAATCCTGCCAATTCCCGACTAAAATATAACTCAGTCATCAACCCCAAAACCCACCTGATTTGAAGACACTACAAATCCTGCCAATCCCCGACCAAAATAAAACTCAGTACTCAACCCAAAAATCCACCAGATTTGAGCACAGTGCAAATCCTGCCAATCCCCGAGAAAAATAAAACTCAGTCATCAACCCAAAAATTCACCAGATTTGAACACAGTGCAAATCTTTTCAGTCCCTAACCAAAATATAATTATATCGTCAACCCTAAAACCCGACAGCTTTGAACACAATGCAAATCTTTCCAGTCCCTAAGCAAAATATAACTCAGTCATCAACCCAAAAACCCACCTGATTTGAAGACACTACAAATCCTGCCGATCCCTGACCAAAATAAAACTCAGTACTCAACCCAAAAATCCACCAGATTTGAGCACAGTGCAAATCCTGCCAATCCCCGAGAAAAATAAAACTCAGTCATCAACCCAAAAACCAACCAGATTTGAACACAGTGCAAATCTTTTCAGTCCCTAACCAAAATATAATTATATCGTCAACCCTAAAACCCGACAGCTTTGAACACAATGCAAATCTTTCCAGTCCCTAAGCAAAATATAACTCAGTCATCAACCCAAAAACCCACCTGATTTGAAGACACTGCAAATCTTTCCAGTCCCTAACCAAAATATAACTCAGTCATCAACCAAAAAACCCACCAGATATGAACACAGTGCAAATCCTGCCAGTCCCCGACAAAAATATAACTCAGTCATCAACCAAAAAAACCCACCAGATTTGAACACAGTGCAAATCTTTCCAGTCCCTAATCAAAATATAGTTCAATCGTCAGCCCAAAAACCCACCAGATTTGAACACAGTGCAAATCTTTCCAGTCCCTAACCAAAATATAATTCAGTCATCAACCCAAAAACCCACCAGATTTAAGCACAATGCAAATACTGCCAGTCCCCAACGAAAATGTAACTCAGTCATCAAACCAAAAACCCACCAGATTGGAACACAGTGCAAATCTTTCCAGTCCCTAACCAAAATATAATTCAGTCATCAACCCAAAAACACACCAGATTTGACCACAGAGCAAATCTTTCCAGTCCCTAACCAAAATATAACTCAGTCATCAACCAAAAAACCCACCATATTTGAACACAGTGCAAATCCTGCCAGTCCCCGACAAAAATATAACTCATTCATCAACCAAAAAAAACCACCAGATTTGAACACAGTGCAAATCTTTCCAGTCCCTAACCAAAATATAACTCAGTCATCAACCCAAAAACCCACCAGATTTGAACACAGTGCAAATCTTTCTATCTCAGTCATCAACCCGGATCTGCTGTATGCGTTAGAAGCAATACGAGGGCCTAGTAGCAGAGGACTCCAAATCCGAATTTTCACCTCCACAGAAAACACCCCCTCCAAACCCAAGGGACAGCAGATATCTCCATACTGAAGGCGCCGCGGGCAACGATATTTCAGGGATCTCTTCCTTATATGAAGAAGGTCAAGGCCTGCAAGTTTCGAATCGATTGATTGAGTGGATTGGAAGTATCTAACCGGCAAATCATTGGACACACAAAGTCCATTTTGAAGGTAAACAAGGGAAAACAACGGTGAATATAAATATCTCCATACTGAAGTCACCGCGGGCAACGATATTGCAGGGATCTCTTCATAATATCGAGAAGGACAAGGCCTGCAAGTTTCGAATCGATTGATTGAGTGGATTGGAAGTATCTAAACGGCAAAGCATTGGACACACAAGGTCCATTTTGAAGGTAAACAAGGGAAAACAACGGTGAATATAAATATCTCCATACTGAAGTCACCGCGGGCAACGATATTGCAGGGATCTCTTCATAATATCGAGAAGGACAAGGCCTGCAAGTTTCGAATCGATTGATTGAGTGGATTGGAAGTATCTAAACGGCAAAGGATTGGACACACAAAGTCCATTTTGAAGGTAAACAAGGGAAAACAACGGTGAATATTAATATCTCCATACTGAAGTCACCGCGGGCAACGATATTGCAGGGATCTCTTCATAATATCGAGAAGGACAAGGCCTGCAAGTTTCGAATCGATTGATTGAGTGGATTGGAAGTATCTAACCGGCAAAGCATTGGACACACAAAGTCCATTTTGAAGGTAAACAAAGGGAAAAAACAATGAATATTAATATCTCCATACTGAAGTCACCGCGGGCAACGATATTGCAGGGATCTCTTCATAATATCGAGAAGGACAAGGCCTGCAAGTTTCGAATCGATTGATTGAGTGGATTGGAAGAATCAAACCGGTGAAGCAGATTGGGAAAATTTGGTTGTATTTCAAGGAAGCAACCCAAATAACGGTGACAGCAGATATCTATACCGAGGTCGCCGCTTCCAACGATATTGCACAGACCTCTTTATTACGTCTAGAAGGAGATGTCCTCCAAGTTTCGGATCGATGGATTGAGCGGATCAGAAGAATCGAACCGGTGAAGCAGAGGGGCAAAATTTGGCTACATTTCAAGGAAGCAACCCAAACAACAGTCACAGCAGATATCTCTGCACCAACGGCACCAACAGCAACGATATTGCAGGGTCCTCTTCATTACATATCTAAGAACACACCGCCCAAGTTTCGAATTGATTGATCCAGCGGATCAGAAAAAAACGACTCAACATGGATGGGCAAAATTTGGCTAAAAAATAGCCTTCCAAGCCCCGGCCCGGTTGCTGTTGTTGCTTTGCGCCGGTGGAGGAGCTATTCGGGTGGATCGCCGGTGGAGGAGGAGGAGCTATTCGGTGCCGACGATTTGTTGCCGTTGTTGCCAATTGACCAAAATGGGTGAGTATCTATTGATGTACTACATAGAGTTAATAATAACAACAGAATAATATAATGTACATGCCGATCGATTTGTAATTATGAACCGGGAAAATTTGCCGCACCTCGATCTGCAAGGGAAGATTCGCCGCAATTTTTGCTCCGGTCTGATAAGCGTCACAAGGAAAAATTTGCCTCACCTTGATTTGTTATTCCGATCCTTTATTTCCGATTTGTTGTTTCTGGCCGATTTCTATGAAAATAAGAAAAACAGAAAGGAAATACATTATCAGTAATGCCGGTGGAGTGAAACACCAATCAATTGTAGTTACGGTTGCCGTTGCAGAAGCCGATGCCTATCTCTCTCATTCTTACCTTTGCTTGTTAACGTTGTTGCCGAGACGTTGTTGCCGATTCTTTGCCGATTCCTTCTCCTTTGTCGTTGTTCTTGCTGCTGCCGGCTGGTTGCTTCCGATTCGATGGTTGCGCAGCCTTTCTTACTCCTCTGTCACGAAAAACAGTACCTCGTGCCTGTTGATATAGAAGCAATGGATAGTAGAGATTTATTGCTTTCAAGACATATATGTTTGGGGGCCAATTCAAACAATATCTATCAGCAAACCACCTCTTGTCCAATGCGAGCTAATTCTTTTTTCAGTACAAGGCTGTTATTTCAGACTAAAATATAAGAGCACGGATAACCTGCCGAATACTGATAAAAAAGTATAAGGTGGAATCCCACGTTCACCGACGGAGTGCCAAATAGCAACTCTACTCAAATAAGTTGGATGTCAGAAGGCTGATTATGAAGTGATTTTTTTTTTGTTGCGAGATAGAAAAAGTGATTTTTTTGTCTGGGGGTAGAAAAAGTGATTTACTGTGTGTTTGTGTGAGAGAGATTTTTTCTTTTTTTTTCGCATACGATCGATCGAAGTATCTTTTAAATTCAATTACGCGAAAAAAAAATCAATCTCGTACGAGTACGTACCGGTACGAAAAAAAAAAATCAATCTCGTACGAAAAAAAAAATCAATCTCGTACGTACCCAAAAAAAAACTCAAGTTCGTTTAAGGTTGTGATGAGAGTTCGAATTTAAAATAGAGCTCGCGCGAAGAATGACGTCACTTGATTGGTAGTATAGATCAATTGGTAGGAACAGTATGAAGGTAGCTAAATACAGCATGAGTATGTACTGGATGGATAAAAATGAAAAAAAATAGTTTTTTTCACCCTCTGAAAATATTAGATCGTCAACCCTAAAACTCACCAGATTTGAACACAGTGCAAATCTTTCCAGTCCCCGACCAAACTATAACTCAGTCATAACTCAGTCATCAACCCCAAAACCCACCAGATTTGAACACAGTGCAAATCTTTCCAGTCCCATTTTTCAGAGGGTGAAAAAAAATATTTTTTTTAATTTTTAGTTTTTCAAATTTGGACAACACCCCCCCCCCCCCCCCCCCCCCCCGCGCGCCCCCCCCCCCCCCCTCATCCAGTACATACTCATGCTGTATTTAGCTACCTTCATACTGATCCTACCAATTGATCTATACTACCAATCAAGTGACGTCATTCTTCGCGCGAGCTCTATTTTAAATTCGAACTCTCATCTGATTTGATTTTAAGTGATGATTGGGGTTTTCGCACCTCGGTCGCCTTGTTTTTCTTTTTCGATAGAATTTGCCGCCGACATCTTTTGATCGTACCGTACTGGTACGAGTATGTGTGTCAATGACAAAGAGACAAAGTAGGGCTACGTAGAATTTGTACTAGAGCGATTTGTTAAACATAACACTCATGATCAAAATTGGTCTCATGACTGATTCTGCACCTCTATCCGTTCGAAATTTCGACTCCGACTCGAAATTTCGACTCCGAATCAAAATTTCGCTTCGAATCGAAATTTCCGAGACGATCTTTTGCACCTCTATTGCAGAAAAGAATCCTTCTCACTTTTTTCCTTCCTAATCTCATCTAATTGGAACTGAATAACAAACAAATAACAGATACTAA
Organism: Pseudo-nitzschia multiseries; assembly: GCA_037355745.1. Taxonomy (NCBI): domain Eukaryota; phylum Bacillariophyta; class Bacillariophyceae; order Bacillariales; family Bacillariaceae; genus Pseudo-nitzschia; species Pseudo-nitzschia multiseries. The sequence continues at coordinate 27,404,236 of CM074782.1, read as the reverse complement.
ATTAACTAATCCAATTATTCCACCCTGTGTGTGTGTGTGTGTGTGTGTGTGTGACGCAAATCAACCATCACATCGTCGTCGTCGTTGAAGAAAGGGGCAAAAAAACAAGAAAGGGCGAAACGCGGTGTCGACGACGACGATTTGTCGACGAATTTGCTGCCGACTGCTGCCGACAACGACCGTATATGGTGCACCTCTACCGAGCTCTCTCATCTGGTAAAGTTAACTTGATCTAAGACAGATTTTAGTCGTATGATTTTTTATCTATATTGAGGTTAAATTTTATGGTTACTTGCAACCAAAAAAATGAGAGTTTGCTACCATAAAAATGAACGCGCACCACTAGATATTACTATTGCTTTTAGAAGAAGCATCTCATTTCCGTAAATAATTATTTGGGTCCTGTTTTTAATGATTTTTAGTCGTAGCGTTTGTACCAAGTCTACTTGTTAAAAACAGATTTTTTAAATATTTCTACGTATTCCCCCCCCCCCCCCCCAAACCCCCCCCCCACATAAACTCCGTCTAGAAGGTTACGTTGTCAACTCTTAGGGTTAGTGTTAAACGTTCAACTAACAACTCCACCAATTATAGACAAAAAGTTCCCCACCATGCTAGGGGATCTAAAAGACCCGGGATCAGACGCCTTACCCCGAGGCACTACGGTGCTCACGGCCTTCCAGGTCATGGAGGAAGACCTATGTACAACCGACGCGCAGCATCAACTTACACGAGAGCTCACCAAGAAAATGAACGCTTTGACGTATACACCGAGCCCAACCGGGCCCAAGGAATACTTCAGACAGCTCACTAAATATCAACACCAAATCAACCTGTTCCCAGAAACAGCAAATGTGATCGCATCACAGATGATTGATTACTCACGGGAGGCATTCACGCGCAGCAAACACGACCCCATCACACTGGACCGAGTAGACAAGGATTGGAAGAAGTACCAAAAATTGATAGACAAGGGCATCGAGTTCACCCATTACAAAAAGTTCTGGGGGCAACGCTTGAAGGAACTGTACAGCAGCTATCATAACAATACAACTACAGCGAATCTGGCAGACATTCAAAATGATCAGCGCTTCACCGAGCTCGAGAACAAACAACGTGATCTGGCCAATGTATGCCACGAAATCTACTCCCAGGTCACTGAAACAGCTACTGCAGCATCAACGATGACCATGTCCAACCAATGGAAAACAGCAATGGCAGTCCCCCAGGCCGACGTAAACCGCCTCAAGTCAGCGGACGCAAACTGCAACAACGGGCCCGGGACACGCCAGCCGACGCCTGAGTGGAAACAATACAAATTTTACTGCCACTCGTGTGGGGTGAATCTCACCCACGACGGACGAAGTTGCTACAAGCGACGCAACAAAGCCAACCACCAGGAAGGCGCCACATTCGACAATCAGATGGGTGGGGCCACCAGAAACGCGGACCAATGGCTGATGTGGAATGGTCCCAACCCCAACGGCAATGGCCGGACCATGATTGTTGATACGCCCCAGAGATCTTGACGATGTGGGGGGGAACACAGTAGTAGCATACATAAATCTAGTAATCACGATTCACAATTACTCAGTATCCTACGTGATCCCTCGAGTGAAATCCTACCTTGGCCGCCGCGTACGGTGACCTTTGCACGCGACGTCGCGTTCCATATCGAAGCCCCACCTGGGTATGGGGCCCTGGATTCGGCAGCAACGGACCATTTTGTCCCATCTACATATCAAGGGGGGGCACACCAAGACACGCCGGGAGCGCTGATAGTTGGTTGTGCCAATGGGAGCACTATGCAATCCACCGCAACAGACCTGTTGGACCTGCCCCGGCTCCCCCTCGAGGCACGCGGGTGTCACAAATTCAATGAAGTGGAACTGCCCTTGGTCTTGGTGCCCAAACTATGCAGTAACGGGTGCCAGTAGAGTTCTCTAAGGACGACGTGGCCATCATCAGCCCCACCCAACAAATCATACTCACAGGTCAACATGACCCCTTAAGGAATATATACATGGTTCCCCTCCATCAGCCCGACCCTCCAAGGGTTATGGCCAAATCTCCAAGGGTGACAGACCCCCCCCCCCCCCCCCCCGCCAAACGAACATCGCAGCGCAACCAGCGCCGACCTAAACAGCGCAACCAGCGCCGACCTAAACAAAATCGAAACCGAATGTCCAATACACATGGGGGCAGGGGCATACCAGATTCAAGCCATCCCCAAGCTGATCAGATTCTACCACGCGGCAGCAGGATACCCCACTAAAGAGACATGGGTCCGCGCAATCAAGCGCGGCTCATTTGCCACGTGGCCGGGGCTCACCGCACAACGTGTCAACCGATACCTCCCACTCACAGAAGAGACGACAATGGGCCACCTACAAATGGTTCGACAAGGCATCCAAAGCACCCGCAAGCCGAAGAAACCTAAGAACACGTCAAGGGCAGATACAGAGCCACCACGCGTCGACCGAAAGAAGATACATAACGTCTGCGTAGACATAGTATCCATGAATGAAATGCAACCGACCAACCACGCAGGACCACGTACCAAAGACGAGCCGAAGGAACTCATCGCGTGGGACCTACCCAGGAGATACCCAGTCACGTCACGCCGTGGGCACCAGTATGTATTCCTCATGTACGACTACGATTCCAACTACATAGACGTGGAACCCATCCAGTCACGCAAGAGCAAAGACATTCTACGTGGGTTCACGGCGTGCTACGCACAAATGAAAAAGGACAACGTGAACGCGAAAATAGTACGTATGGACAACAAAACCTCCAAGAAACTAATTGTTTACATCACAAAGAACAACCTCGATTATCAACTAGCATCGCCCGGAGACCATCGTCTCAACCATGCAGAAAGGGCCATACAGACCTTCAAGAACCATTTTATAGCTGGATTGAATGGGGTGGATGGCGGTTTCCCGGTGGACGATTGGGACCTACTGATACCACAGGCGCTCATTACCCTCAACTTACTACGTGCATTGCGTACCCAGCCAAAACTATCAGCGTATGAGCTCAGACGCGGGATTTATGATTACAACAAACACCCACTAGCCCCTATGGGCTGTCGGGTGATTATCCATGACAGGATGCAGGAAAGAGGCGCATGGCAGGACCATGATACAAGGGGTTTCTACATCGGACCGGCCTTGAAGCACTACAGGAATTACACATGCGTCGGGGAGGCCAGTCGTGCTAACAGGATCAGCAACACAGTGGCTTTCTTTCCCAAGACAGATATGCCCCGTGCCTCTTCTACAGACCGACTGCTCATGATTCTCCAAGACCTAAAAGAAGTTACCAGTAAGCCCCATCCACCGGTTCCATATATAGAGCAAGGGACCCAAATGAATGAGGCCCTTTGGAGTATACAAAGCCTTTTGCACATGGGGGCATATAAACAGATCACACAACATAAACGGGATGGGCCCAACGCCGTATCTAGTGATACATCCAAGGGCGCGCGCGAACCTCCAAGGGTGTCAAGCGGGCCCAATAAAAAATCAACCAATAAGCCCGGTAATGAACGCGAACCTCCAAGGGTGCCATCTCCACAACACAGCGCCCGCCAGGGACACCCCTGGGTCGTGGGCACAATCATTAGAAAGAAGTTCAACTCAGGGTGGTATGAAGGCGAAGTCATAAGCTATGATCAGACCAATCAATACTACAAAGTAAGATTCACCGATGGGGACGTTGCCGACTACACACACGGTGAGGTGTCCCGGTACTACAAGTCCAACCAGTACTACTCCAAACCCAAGCAGAAACCCAAGGCACTGATAGGGATGCTATACCCTCGCGATCCGGCCCATTTCCCCGTACCAAAACAGGCCCTGAAGGCACACAACTCAACATATGGGCCCCAGCTCGCGTGTGGAGGGTCCATATGGGATGATGACTTAAACAAGTGGGCTGCATACCGAGATCTAATCAAGCACCCCAAAGCAGCGATACAGGAGTTATGGCTCAAGTCAGGTGAAGACGAGTTCGGCCGGCTATTTCAAGGGTTCCAACCCAACGAGGTGGAAGGGATGGATGTATTGGATTGGATCGATAGACATGCAGTGCCCGTACACAAGAGGGTCACATATCCCTGATACACAGTCGCTATACGCCCCGAGAAGACCGACCCCTACAGAACAAGAATCACAGCAGGGGGAGACCAACTGGAGTACCACGGAGATGTGTCCACCCGAACGGCAAGCATGGAAACCATAAAAACCCATTGGAACAGTGTGGTGTCCACCCCAGGGGCTAAGTACTGTACCGGTGACATTTCTAACATGTACTTATGCTCCACACTTGACAAACCCGAATTCGTCAAATTCAGGTGGGACATGATTCCCCCTCGCATCAAGGCCGCTTACAGCCTAGAGGGGCTCAAACGCGGAGACTATGTCTACGCCCGAATCAAAAAGGCGTGGTATGGGCTCAAGCAAAGTGGCAAAATAGCACATGATGACCTAGTTGCACACCTACAATCATACGGATATCGAAAGGCACCTCATACAGAGGGACTATTCCTCCATGACAAGAGGGACATTAGCTTCACCCTAGTCGTGGATGACTTTGGCATAAAATACGTTCGTCAGGAAGATGTGGATCATCTAGTCGCAGCCGTCGGGGGCCAAGTACACCTTCAAGGTTGACTGGACGGGAAAACAATACGTGGGGGTCAACCTACGTTGGGACTACGACAGACGCGAAGTCCAATTGTCCATGGATGGTTACGTGGAACAAGCATTAAAGGAATTCGAACACGTGCGACCCACACGTACGTACGCGGGACCATCACGCGCGGACGTGCCCGCTTACGGCGAGAAAATACAGTACGCAATAATTGAGGACTCAACCACGCTAACAGACAAAGAGATAAAATTCATACAACAAGTCACAGGAAAATTCCTATTCTATGCTCGGGCGATCGACAACACGATGTTACACGCACTCAACAATATTGCATCAGCCAAGAACAACCGAACAGCATTAGCGGCCACAAAATATTTCCTCAACTATGCAGCATGCAATCCTGACGCCACCATCATCTACCGGGCCAGCGACATGACACTCCAGGTTGACAGTGACGCAGCATACCTTGTGTGTTGGGGTGGTAAGAGCCGAGCGGGAGGATACCACCTCCTCGGTGATGCCTCGGACGATACATTCAATGGACCGATACTAGTATTAGCCAAGATCATCAAGAATGTGATGGCATCCGCGGCGGAGGCCGAAGTAGCGTCGTTATTCCTGAATGCAAGGGAAGCGTTACCAATTCGTCAATGTCTGATTGAACTAGGCCACTCACAGCCGGTCACCCCACTGAAAACAGACAATAATACAGCGGAAGGCATATTAAATGGCACAATCAAACAAAAAAGGTCAAAAGCTATAGATATGCGATTCTATTGGCTAAGAGACAGGGCTAAACAAGGGCAATTCAATATTTTCTGTCCATTTGTTTATGTACCATTACTACCTTTCCCACCCCTATATGTGGTTCCCTCTCTTGTTGCCGTAAGTGTTTTGCCACTTCCTGTGCCAATATGTCAGGGATTTTTTTCATGACACATTTCACAACATCCTCTAAATGGCAGCATTCTCCGTTGGAAGTTTTCTCTACCACATTGGTTTTTGTTCCTTCTTTCTGTTGGTTCATTACTGTAGTGGTGTTGGTGTTGGTAATGCTCAGTGCTGCTTTGTTACTCAGGTTGATGGTGTTGTGTTCTTCCATGTTTGTAGTAGTAGAAATTGTGTTGTTGGTACCATTTTTTTTACTGTTGCCCTTTGTTGCGTTCATAGTTGTGGTATTACTGTTCTTACACACTTTGTTAGTAATTGCCGTGTTTGTTTTAACTCTTCTTTTCTTACTGTTGTTGTCCCCTGTATTTTGATGATCACCGGGCCACATGGTTTTGTTGTTTCGAAGGGTCTTTCCCTCAGATTTTTTGCTTCGTCGTGTCTTTCTGATAGCAGTCATATTTTTTTAATTTATTTTGTGAATACGGTGTCGAACAAGAATCATGTGTTTCATTTTGTGTGGTTTTGTGTGTGTACGGTACTAATAATTTTTTCGGGTTTCTTGTGCGTGTACAGTGTTTCTTGTGTGTACGGCTTTTTAATTTTCGTGTGTGTGTGTGTGTGTGTGTGTGTGTGTACGGTGTTTCGTGTTTCGTGTTTCGTGTGTGTGTGTGTGTGTGTGTGTGTGTACGGTGTTTCGTGTGGTAGTATGTGTACGATATTTTGTGTGTAGAGTTTTTCCTTGGGTTCTGTACTATGATGTTTGCCCTAACTTCTTCTGTGTACTGTCTGGCTTGGGCGCGCCCTTATATATTTGTACAAGTAGATCATGTATCTGTGCAAGCCAGCCCTCCTGCACCATAATTTTTTCAAAAGGGAAACTTTTGATAACACTAAGGTTATGTATTTCAATCCTCTAGTCACCTGTACAATCTCGTACTAGACTGCATCAAACATACCGCACTGTTTTGTGAGCCATTTGGATCTACAAACCACAACATTTTCTGTACTGTGTGTGGCAAAGTAGTTCCCAATATGCATTTAAAAGTTGATTCCACTATGCATTTGATGAGTCATGAGAAATGAATTAATGGCCCTGACCGTATACTTTTGAAGTCATTGCCCAATAAGTCAGTTTGTGCCCTTGAATTGCACCAAAAATACCCTCATCATGTTTGCCATTTGGAGAGACAAACAACAATATTTCCAGCATTCTTCTGTGGTGCAAAGCTGTTCTCAATATGCATTTAATGAGTCATGAAAAATGTATTCCTGGCTTGGACCGGATATTTTGTGAGTCATTATCAAATAAGTCAGTTTGTGCCATTGAATTTTACCAAAAATACCCTCATTATTGCCATTTGGATAGACAAACCACAACATTTCCGACATTCTGTGTGGCAAAGTTGTTCCCAATATGTATTTGATAAGTCATGATAAATGTATTCATGGCTGGGACCGGATACTTCTGGAGTCATTACCCAATAAGTCAGTTTGTACCCTGGAGTTACACCCAAAATACACTCATGTTTGCCATTTTGAGAGAAAAACAACAACATTTCCGGCATCCTGTGGGGCAAAATTGTTCTCAATATGTATTTGATGAGTTGTGAGAAATGTATTAATGGCACAAACCAGATATTATTGGAGTCATTACCCAATAAGTCAGCTTGTGCCCTGGAATTGCACCAAACAAAACCTCATGTTTGCCATTTGGAGAGACAAATCCCATCATTTCCAGCATTTGGTTGGTAAAAGTTGTTCCCAATATGTATTTGATGAGTGTTGTTACTCTAAAAATCGACCGGATAGGTATAGGATAATTGAAATTTAAAGAGATGTGAGCTCCGGGATCTTTTGAAGCTGAGTTCAATGAGGCAATCTGCTAGTAAATCACCAAAGCACTTGCCTGATGATCTGAGCCCATATAGAGCCTTGTAGATGATCAATAGGTGACCCTCTAGTGATCCGAATTCTGGACCTGCCTTGATACAGACTTTCTCACAGGTCACTGCTTTGAGATAAGCATTTCCTATATCGGTACCCCATGCTTCCAGGCTGTTCAGTTCAGCTAGGAACAGGCACATGCGTAGGCCGCGTAGTGGTACAACACCGGCGTACACACTGTGGACGGGGGCTTCAGTAAGATTGCCGTTTGCAACAAGACGAGCCTTGTGTCTACCATCATGTTTGACAGCATATATCATGTGTACCTGTTGTTACTCTAAAAATCGACCGAAAGGTATAGGATAATTGAAATTTAAAGAGAAGTGAGCTCAGAGAGACACTCTTATTTTTACTGTGTATTTTTACTGTGTATTTTTACTGTGTATTTTTACTGTATCGGGGCTCTCTGCTGTATTTTACATGGTAGAGATCTTCCCCGGTCTTTTCACTATGGGTTTCATCGTACCAATACTGCTGTTGCTGTTGCTGTATTAGTGTCGTGTATTGGTCTTACTGTATCGGTCATTCAATGGTATTGGTCTTCACGAGGTTAAGTATTTTGTTCGATGGGGCGTATGCTTGTTTGTGGTATATATGCTAGATAAAGCCCATCTGGAATCGGTATTGATTTTCTTGATTGCAATAAGTAGTTTCCTCATGGGATATCAAGTATATTCTTTCGAACATGCTTAAGGATTCCAAGTGTTCCCTTATTGGTCAGGTCTTTGGATACGTCTTGTTTCTACCCGATTATCCTCTTTTGTTTGTAGCCTTAGGTGATATCGTTTTTACCACTTAAGGATTTCCAAGTCGTGGAGGTGCGTTCAATTCTAAGACTCGATCATCGAGATAATCATGTCTCTGTTGTTACTCCGTGTCCGCACCTCGGTTCGTGTCCGCACCTCGGTCATCGTTTCGTTTTGTCGGCTTTTCTGATCGAATTTGATGCCAACAATGTCCGTATTTTTCACCGACAACACACCCCTTGATCCAACATGTTCACTCGACGTTGGATTATTGTCAGAGTATATCTAACCTTGGATTGATTCGTCTGCATCTGTATGATTATGAATCGGACTCTCAGCAGACTGGATTCAGAAGGAAAACAATAAATGTGAGATCAAACCGATCGAAGAAATCGTAGAAGTACGTACTTTGTTTTGAATTATTTAACCTGGGTAGTGTCCCATGATGTATCGTGCATGTCGGGCGTGCAATATCCATTCCAATGGTTTGGTTAAATCATCAGCAGGGTTGATAACCCCAGGAATATGAATCATCTTGATTTCGCCATTTTCTTTCCATGCTTGGATGGCAAAGAACCTGATTTCAATATGTCTGGTTCTTTCAGTTGGCTTCTGGGCATTTATTATTTCAATTGCTGACACATTGTCTTCATAGATTGGAGTGGGACCAACTTGGGCGAATCCTAATTCCTTGAGTATAGACCTGAGATATCTGGCTGTTTTGGCCGCAGTGACTGCAGCGATGAACTCAGCTTCCGTAGAGCTCTGCGCAGTGAGTGACTGAGCTATCGATCGGTAAACAATTGTTCCACCAGCATAAGTGAAGACATACCCCGTGGTGGACCTGCGATGTTTTGGATCATTCCCATATGCTGCATCAACAAAACACATCAGTTTGTTTTGCTTGATATCTTCAGGGTATTTGGGGAGTGATGCATCTTGGACGTCGTCGTCGTATGGTACCCCTGGAGGCAGGAATAGATGGCTCAGCATTTGGTCTGTAGAACCTAATACCAAGGATCTGGTTGTTCTGAGGTATCGAGCAATGTTCTTCAGACTGGAATAGTGGAAAGCAGTGGGATTGGAACTGTACTTTGACATCAGGGTCACTGCATACCCAATGTCTGGCCGGCAGCTGACATATGCAAACATCATTTCACCCAAGAGTGTCCTGTATGAGAAGCAAGATGTGGATTGTAATTTGTTAATTTCCTTCTGAAACTGGCTGTTGAGCTGATCCAATCCAAAGGCAAAGAGGAGCAACAGGAGCTTTAGCTGCGGGCCGGTTGAGGTGCCGGTCCGTTGTTTCTAATATTTCTCTGATATCCACTACGACTGGATGCGAATCCAATCAGATCTAATCTGACTATCGACCAATCGACGCAATCAGTTAGATCTTAGGCTTGTAGTTCTACAAAAGGGACGCAAGAACGTCCAGTGCAAGGTTTAAGGTTGAATAATCAAATAATCTAAAAGAATAAGATGAAGAGATGTTTCTTGCTGGAGAGCAAGTATCTCTTTTAAAGGTCGGTGCTGCCGCTAATACAGCACGTGAATTTACGTATATTTTGTACGGTAAATTACCGTATTACGGTGAATATCGTGTTGCCGCTAATACAACACGTATATTCGTGAGCAGAGTTTCAAACCTCTGCTGTCTTTTCTTGAAAACAAGACACTTAACAGAAGGTAACATATGTTAACATCTGTCGTGTGTTCTTTCTTGGAACACTAAATATCGGACTCGATCGTAAGAATGAGCTCGGTATTGACGATCGATTCTTCTCCTCCAGTTAAGTATCGAACAGTAATTTTTCGAGGTCTCATTATTTTCGATCTCGTACCTCTACCAACTTAGACACGAAAGGAATTTAATACTCCCCATGTGTCCACATGAAAGCATCCTCTAGTATCTGGTGCAGTCATCCTGCAATAGATCACCGGTGTTTCCACAGTAGTAAAAGATGGGCTTGAGTAAAGGATACACCACCGAGTGTCCCCAATGCTTGGTGAGGATGTCAGCGCAGTTATCCTTACCTGCAAGATGTTGCATGAGGATGAAACCTCTTGCGATCATGCTTCTAACATAGTGATATGATAGAATGTGATGCCTCTTGTGGAGCCTCGCATATGGGAATGTAGAGGTTTGGATCATCTTTTCATTGTCTCCCCATGTGTAGGATGTGTCGTGTACTCTAGTACCTAGATACCTGAATGACTGTCGAATGTCAACAATCTGCTCAATACATGTTCTAGCAGACACAAATTCGGCGCCAAAGGTGGCTGTTTCAGAGGTTGCTTGCTTCTTGGAGAACCACATGATGGGGGTCTTGTTTGCAAAGTGCAGTATACCAGTGACAGCTTTACCACTTAGGATGTCATGCATTAAGTTTGCATCATAGAAATGAGACAACACAACCACCTTACCCAGGGGTTTAGGAGCATCACTAGGGAGGTCCTCGGAGTGCTCCCCATACACTGTATTGGACCAGTCTGTGCTGGTACCTTCAGTGAGTACAAAATCTGGTATGCCCACTCTGAATCGGATTTTGAAGTGTCGAAACTTAGAGATGTAACCATAGATTCTTTTGGCTCTGTTGAGATGGCCTTCCCTAGGTTGGACTCGGAAGCTTGACAATGTCATAACAGCAGTCTGCACGTCAAAACGTCCAATAGCTATGACCCATTGAAGTGAACCAATCATGCTTTGATACTTTTGGATATCAGTATTACTTAGGAAGGATGTTGAGTCTAGCTCTGGGTGGTCGTTCTCAGCAAGTGGTGAATGGAATCTGGTGGTAGGTTTGCAGCCAAACATTTGTACATACGAGGCCTCCATTTTCTCGATGAACTTGATGGGGTTCATGCAGAGCACACCATGTTCATCTCTTTCGAATCCACATCCCAAATGAAAGTTCATTGGCCCAGAACCCTTTAATTTGAAATTATAAGGTTCAGACTGTAGGATTATCAGAAAGGCTTCGGGATTGGCCATACATAAGCAGAGGTCATCAACATATGTGCATATGAGCTCATATACTGGCTCCCCATGTTTGTTGTTGCCAGGCTTGATAAAGATTTCGGGCTCTGCCTTGGATCTTTCAAAACCTAGTTCAACGAGGCAGGCAGCAAGTAGATCACCAAAGCACTTGCCAGATGATCGAAGTCCATATAGGGCCTTGTAAATCAATAGGAGGTGGCCTTCTAGTGATCCAAATTCAGCGCCAGCCTTGATGCATACTTTTTCGCAGGTAACAGCTTCAAGGTATGCATTACCAATGTCAGTTCCCCATGCTTCTAAGCTATTCAGCTCAGCAAGGAATAGGCACATGCGCAAGCCACGAAGGGAAACAACCCCTGCATACACACTGTGAATGGGAGCTTCAGTGAGATTGCCATTTGCAACTAGCCGGGCTTTGTGTCGGCCATCATGCTTGACTGCATAAATCATGTGGACCTTGATCTGTTGGAAGCCAATGGGTATATTGCTAGCCTTGTAGATACCTTTGTCAATAAAGGTGTCATATTCTTGGAGCTGTGACATTTCCAGCGCTATGGCATCCTGCCATTTGGTGTTGCCATTTGCTGTATCAAACTGGATGGCCTCGTCATGATTTCGAGGTACTTTGAATCCATACTGGTACTGTGGAGCAGTTCGAAAGGAGCGGAGCTTGGCTTGGTGGATTAACCGGTCTAGTTTCTTGGTTCTTCGGGCAAGGGAAACAATGCGTTTGAGATGTTTCCAACCAGGTTGATCAAGCATGCTGTTGTCCTTTGCATAATTGGCTACAGTAACAGGGTCGTCTGCGGCTACATTGGAGAGAGGTTCATAGGTACGTTCCATGTTTTCCCACTCAATCCATAGGTTGTATTTGGAACCTTTGTATTGGGGGTGCTTGTTGTCAAGGGGACCTTGATGACCAAGTATGCGTCGAAAGGACCAAAGTTTGCCATCTTCTTGAGTGATATCTCTGTGGATATAATTCATGACATCATTGTAGGCGATGATATCTTCAAGTTCGTCATCTGTATGCTTGCACTTGAACTTGATGAAGTCTTTGTTTTGCTCAATGCTGTTTTCAACATCAACAACTGTCATTCTTTTCTGTGTGCCATCTCGGAGGGCCATTAGAAAGGATCGCCCTTGCAAGTCAGCAGCGGGGATGGCAGGGATGGTGATGGGTTTGCCATCAGCGTGAAATTGTGCATTGCCTTCTTCATCAGTAACAACTACCTCAGATGGGCCTACAGAAGGGGTAGCAGGATTGATGAGTGTAGGTGTGACTTCACTAACATCAAAATATGCTAGCTCAGGGGGACCAAAATCAGCTTCAGTAACAGGGGTACCGGTAGGGGTCTTGCTGTAGATGTGAGAGGTTGGGGGGCCATCAAGAATCTCCCCATAGTTGTGAGGGAGTGGAGAAGGGACATAGCTTCGTGTATTAGGAACCTTGGAATAAAGGAATGTAGGCAAGGATGGCTTTGTGATGTGCAGAGGAGGTGATGCTGTGACGGAACGGGTTGGTGTAGGGTGTTGTAAGGAGGGACTATCACCAGAAGACTTAGGAGTGACGGAAGCATCCTTGGCCTTGCGCCATGCAAGAAAGCCATCATCAGTGAACAAGCCAGCACACTTGTTGCGATGCTCGGAAGTTAAAGCAGTGCGTACACCAGAGCGGTCAAGGAGCTTATTGGTGATGGGATCCCAGATGGTGAAACATAAGCTATTGCCAACATGTTCAGCAATGCCAACAAAGTGGCCAAGACATTCAGTGGTCTGAGAGCCAAACTGGTTATCAGGAGTCTTGTAGTATACGGGCTCAAACCAGAAGAAACTAAGGTAGGGACTGATGTCACCAATGATACCAGTAGCAATGAAGGAAGGCTGTTTGTCAGAGAGGGTGGGGTCAGACAAATGATTCATGAGGCGGCCAACATATTGCATGCAAAGAAGCCAGAGATGTGGTGGAGTGCCCGTTCGATCCATGATTCTATTGACAATGCGTTTGAAGGTCTGGTATCTCCGTTCAAAGAGATTTTGGTGTTGATGGTATGGTTCACTTTGCCATAAGCCAATCCACATCATCTTGAGGTAGTCAAGAACAGATTTGCTGGACTGGTAAGAGCCATGATCACAGAGCAATCTGAGTGGTCTACCCCATTGCCGAACAAAATTTTGTAGGCAAGGGAGAAAATCAGCAGTAGTCCTCATTTCTTCAACATGAATGATATGGGATTTGCGACCAAAGAAAACTTGAGCAATCTTGGAACCACCATTGATGGCAGGGGTGTCTGAATATACGACATCAGAGAGGACATCATCATTGAAAGGTCGGACATTCATGGCAGGCTGTGGTGATTGGAACCTTTTGAAGATGTTACCATCGGGACTAAGTGACAGTGAGCCATATTGTGTGGAATTGTTGAAAGTGGCCTTGATACGGTCAAGGGAGATCCATCCAAAGAAGGGTTTCAGGGACAGGTAATCAATATCAGTGGGCGATTGAACATGGGCTGCAGCAGTGATAAAGGTGGAAGGAGATTGATTAGAGCACCTACTAAGGATGTCTTGATGAATGTAATCAGTGGGGCTAAGCCAAAATGAAGTATCAGAAACATCCAAGGCCTGTAGGGAGGAGGTAGTGCTGTTGGACAAGAATGAGGTGACTGTGGAGAAGGTGCCAATGTTGATATCCCTAATCGCGCCAAATTCATCATAATCTTGATATGGAAGTGATGTGGAAACAGGCGGGTATTTCTGAATGAATGTATCATCCTGTGGGGTATATGCGTTATCCAGTACAGATGGGTTCCAATGCTGATCACTTGTCATTATGACGTGGGGAAGACTAGCGAATTCTGTACTGGTATACTTGCGCATAGCAAGATAAGGTAAGCCATGGCATATACTGAGTGGAAAGACATGACCATCAGTAGTGGTAATGACTTGGGAGCCGCCTGTCTTGATAGAGGAATCATCCACGATTGAGTGGTATGCTTCCATCTGGGGGGAAGACAGGATAGATGGGTGTTGTCCGGTGTATGCACTCTCATGAAAGATGATAATGACAGGACCTCTGTTGGAGACAGAGTAGGCGCCGCATGTTGCAATAGGGATGTTCTGGATTTGGTGGTTGTTTATACCAGTTACGTTGACATATCTTGGGGGAATATCTTTAGAGATGAGACATGCGTCATTTCCGATGATACACCCATTTGCACCTCTGTCAACCATAGCAGAACCAGGTGTGGATACAGCAGTTTTGCTTGAGTGATAAGTAGCGATGGGGTTTGCTGATGAAACAGGAGATTCACATTCCATAGGTGCCCAATAGTGAAAGTTCACTGATCGTGAGGTTTGTTCAACAGGGATATAGACATTGCCTTCTTTCTTGTAAAGTATATCAGGGTTGTCTGCAAGGAATCGGGCTGGGTGTGCAGGAGAAACAGAAGACCTGAGAGGCCTGGTGTCTGATTGGGAAGATGATTTGTATACACCAAGTGATGCATGGAACGCAGATCTGGCGGAGCTCTCGTCAGCAGGCGATAGGACTTGCTCAGTAGCGGGTGAGGGGACCTGCTCATCAGTATGGTGCTCATAAGCCCGACGTGTGATAGGCTTGCTGGAATTGGGGTCCGGTGGTAATGCAGCATCAAGGAGCTCAGGCCGGAGGCAAGCAACTAGTCGCTTCTTGTCATCAGCGGTAAAGCCAAGCCAATGCTTCATACCTTGCTTAGAGAGAGTTTTCCAAACTGCAGATGGTAGTCTTGTGGTTGGGTCTGGGGTTCTTCCAGCCTTGTAAACAGCGTAGTCCTGATAGTCGCCATCAAAATCAATAGGAGGTAAATATGATGCCGAGTCATCAGTTATGCCAGAATATGTGGACTGCGTCACAGAAGAGAAATCATGGGTGTTGGCTTTGACAGACATCCGACTTCGAGGTTGGGACAGTGAAGCTTGGGAATCCAGTCTGGTGGCTTCAAGGAGGAGGGTATTTTTCAATTCACTGATAGCAACGGCTTCATGCTGCCTAAACTTAATCAAGTCCTGTGCTGCAGGAGGATCATCAACCTTATAGAACTGTTCACTGAGCTGGAAGCTGCTATTGCAGGCCTTGCAAAGGTGCGTTTTGACAGTATCAAAATCAAGTGGCCTCTGTGGATCGCGTAGTGTATTGAGATGTTCCAACTGGGCAAACCACTGGGTGATGAACTTGACCTTGGTATCTTTCCATGTCCTCAGATCAATATCCAATAGTTGTTGCATCACGATGGAGGTGTCATATACTTTGGATTTGGATCGATCGTGCAATGAAACAAAGTCAAAGAAGGCTTGTCTACCATCTCTGGAGGAGGTATGGCTGAGCACGCAGGAGTAGGAGAGATCACTCTGAAGAGCATGTAGGACAAGGGTCCAGAAGAAAGCACATTGCTTGTCATGGAGAGCTTTTTCATACCCGACGAGTGGCGTATCAGGCCAGCTTGGGTCAAGGAATGTGCGAGTATCTATGTCAGACGTTTCCAGCTTTGCCTTGAATTTGACAAGCCAGCGTTCAAACCTTGCATCATTCTGCAGGATGGGAAAGGTGGATTCATCCCTTGATTTCTTGGTCCAGGATTCATATCTAAGCTGTTCGATGGGCTTGGAGGATCTTTCCTGTTGTCGTCGAGGCGTGCCGGTGCTAGTGATTGCAATATTCGTTCCAGATGCTCTTCTGGCTCTGACAGCACTAAAACAGTAGCTTTGAAAGTTGTCTTTGGTATACTGGGTTCTATCCTCTGGGTCTAGTCCTCGTGCTGTGAGATGCTCGCCATAGTCAATGACTTGCTGTATGGACGTCTGTACATGTCGATAAATTGGGGTCCTTACTCCCCCTTCGAGGAAAACTAGGTCGCCAATGTTTTCGATGTACAAGAAGGCAAGCCATGTCTTGATCCTTGCAGCAATGAGAGCCTCGCACAGGGCGTCATTTTGTTCCTTCGGTATGTCAAAGATATCATGCAAGAAGGTGGCTAGTGGTTGGTCAAATGATGGGAAGAGGTGTTCGATAGGTGTGCTTTCTTCCTCATCGTCATGCAACCTGTCCTGCGGGTCGGCCATGATGTCGGTTGCAGGCAGTAGGGATGTGGTTGCAGCGCTTCCAGGTTGGAGTGTTTGGAATCCCGTGGACCTGCCTCGTCCCGTCGATCTGCTTCGCGTTCTGGCGGCGACGGGGATGTCCGGCATGAGAGGATGGGTCCAATGACTGTAACGCTGCTATCGTCTCCAGTCTTTCGATGAGATATGGCGTGAATGCGGTCCTTGTTGTGTAATCAATACGGAGAACTATCGATCGTCGGCCGTTGTCGTCGACGATTGCTCCTCGGCGGTTGTTCTTTCTTCTTTTGCAAGCTTCAACAAGCTTGCGACTGTTAATCTGTTAATTTCCTTCTGAAACTGGCTGTTGAGCTGATCCAATCCAAAGGCAAAGAGGAGCAACAGGAGCTTTAGCTGCGGGCCGGTTGAGGTGCCGGTCCGTTGTTTCTAATATTTCTCTGATATCCACTACGACTGGATGCGAATCCAATCAGATCTAATCTGACTATCGACCAATCGACGCAATCAGTTAGATCTTAGGCTTGTAGTTCTACAAAAGGGACGCAAGAACGTCCAGTGCAAGGTTTAAGGTTGAATAATCAAATAATCTAAAAGAATAAGATGAAGAGATGTTTCTTGCTGGAGAGCAAGTATCTCTTTTAAAGGTCGGTGCTGCCGCTAATACAGCACGTGAATTTACGTATATTTTGTACGGTAAATTACCGTATTACGGTGAATATCGTGTTGCCGCTAATACAACACGTATATTCGTGAGCAGAGTTTCAAACCTCTGCTGTCTTTTCTTGAAAACAAGACACTTAACAGAAGGTAACATATGTTAACATCTGTCGTGTGTTCTTTCTTGGATCACTAAGTATCGGACTCGATCGTAAGAATGAGCTCGGTATTGACGATCGATTCTTCTCCTCCAGTTAAGTATCGAACAGTAATTTTTCGAGGTCTCATTATTTTCGATCTCGTACCTCTACCAACTTAGACACGAAAGGAATTTAATATAATTCAGTATGTTCCTTGGTGCCTTCTAATGGTCCATTTGTATGTGATTGCAGTTGGCTCAGTACTTCACTTGATAATGGTGCTGAAGGCTTGGAGTGGGGTTTCATCTTAGAATCAGTTTCCCAACCATGGGATGTCATGATTCTGTCAATGTAATTTGCACAGGACAGTTCAATGTAATCAGCTGTCTGTTTGACATCAATCCCATTGAAATCTTCAAGCAATCCCATTTTTGTGAAGGGGATTACATCTTCTTTAGGTAGCTTCAGTTTCGCTCCAATGATGTCATAGATCTTGTCAGATATGGATTCTGATGTGCAAGCCAGTGCAAAATCATCCACTTGTCTCAGCATGTGGACTGTTTCACCTTCAAGGACTGTCGTATAGATTGTCCTGTCATGTGTGGTGGGCTTGAAGTTGAGGTCAGGGCTTTTCAAGATCTTGTTGATGTGAGTCTCCCAGAGTCTACCTGATTCAGGGTTGCCTTGGAGTGCTCGGAGGATAGGAAGCACCAATCTTCTGTCTATATCTTTGCCTTGCTTGTGTTTATACCACTCTGCATATGCATCATCAATAGTCATGTAGGTAGGGATGTTGGGCCGTGGAGAATGGGCATAGGCGTCAGCAGCATCACCTGCATACACTTTGAGGTTGAGGCTAGCTGCAATGGCAAAAAACAATCTTTGGATGGGGTGTTCAACACATGATGAGTATGACATGGCAATTGCATGCAGGGTTGGAGCTGCATATTTGCTTCCATTGCAGCACTGTCTTGCTCGTCTGACACCATTCCTTTTGACATTGTATTGCCAATGGGGCCTGAGAATGATGGCTTCTGGATCCTTAGGATATGGAATGGGTGATCCAAACATTTCTAAGTCTTCAAACTGGAACTGATCAAGTTGTTTACGCTCTCCAGCTTCCCATTCATTCCACATTGATAGGGACTTGAGGTTTCTGCGTGTGAAGTGCCCTAGTGCTTGTTCTTCAGGTGTAGTGGCTTTTGAATTGATGGCCTTGATTAAGAGTTCAACTTCTTCAGTTGGTAGTGAATCTGCATCTAGAGGTAATGCATGATTGCCTGCCTTATGAAGCTTGGTGATGGCTCTGAGCAAAGCAATGTCAATAGTGGGGATGGCAACATCCATGTCATCTTCAGTTGGTGCCAAGTGTTTCTGGATGGATGCATGGAGTGCTTCAGTGCTGTCAACCTGGTTGATTCTGGATTGAATGATATTCTTGTATTTGGTGCCAATTCGCTTGATGGTCTTGATGGATGAAATCCGGTCCAAAAAAGGTGGGTCTTCTTCATCAGTGGGTTCATTCCAAGAAGTGTTGGGGGCAAATAGACCATATTCGTTTGAGTGTATCCTGACTTCCTTCATAGAGAGTTTCTCTTCTAGTGCAAAGGTTATGGGTATCTCTATGGAATCATCTTGCACCGCTTGATCGTATGAGGAATGCAAGGCTGTGGTGACATCAGCTGCAGTAAACACACGATTGTGATTAATAGAGATAATGTATGCACCCCGTAGCTTGGAAAGAGACTTCTTATAGGAGGAAAAAAGCTTGGAGGCAGGACTTTTGGGAAGTATATCGGTGACATAGGCTCTGCCAGGTAGTGAATCATTTGTATATTGGAGGCCAAAGGCTTGGTCAGTACAGGAACTTGAAATAGTGAGCCTGAGATTGGTGAGATCTGCAAAAGATGAGATGGAGAATTGAAAATCACTGGATGACACCTCATTTGGCTCCGGTGGTAGAGGAAGGTTGTCATCAGTCCTGAGCAGGTGCTTGACATTTGTAGGAAGGTCTGCAAGTGGTAAGTCATTCATGCCTTCATCAAACCTGACATGGGTGGCTATCTTGACTCGGTGTGTCTCAGTATCATACCAAAGAATGTTTCTGGTAGTGTATGGGACAAAACCCAGGAATATTCCCTTGCGCGCATTGGGTTTGAGCTTGATTGATCGCCTGCCTGGAGGTCTCACCCGAACTCTGCAACCAAAGGTTCAGAAGTCAGCAAGATTTTCCTTATGACCAGTTGCCAATTCTAAGGGTGAATGAGGCTGGTTGCCTTCAGGGAAGGCATTTGACAACCTCAGGGCATGATAGAATGCAAAAGGCCAGAATTTGATGGGCAAATTCGCACCACTCAACATGGTTCTCATTGAGCTAGCAAGGGTTCGGTGGGCCGTTTCAACTGTACCATTTTGATGGGAAGCATCAGCACCAGTTGGGAAAATGGAGTAGCCAAAAGCAGAAAAGAGGTTTCTGATATCAGGGTTGTGATAGAGTTCACCACCTTGGTCTACTGAGACATATTTGTTGACACAAGCTGGGTTGTGCTGGGAGAAGAAATGTTCAAGCCAATGGAGTGGTGCGGCCTTGGAGATTCTGGTATCACCATATTTCATACCGGTGTGGTGATCTGTGATGAGAATCCAAGCTGTCTTGCCATGGATGCCTTCGCGCTTTTGTTTACTGTTGGATGATTTGGCACCTAAAAAAGCAAAGTCAATAGACAAGCCCTGAAAGGGCTGTGTAGCCTTTCGTGTGGAATCGGATCCAGCAGGATGTTTTGTTTGTTTACACTGGATGCAAGTGGGGCATTGGTCAAGAATACTGGTTTGGCGTTGGAACTTTGGTACTCCAAGAATGTGCTTGTGAGCTTGGTATAGGAAGTCATCACATGGGTGTCCTAGTCTCTGATGCCAGAGAAGTTTTGATGTCTTGGCTTTGATGGCTTGAATGGGGATATGTTTGTCAACAATCTTGGTGAAAGAGGATTTTGCATCAAACAGTGGAGTGCTGCTGGTAGCAGGCTTTGCTCTGGCAGCTTCAGTGCATTTTTGTAGTGTAACAAGATTCATGTAGGTATCATTTCTGAAGTTGCTAATGGCTTCTTTGGAGGCTAGGTCACAAGCTTTCTTGAACTCCCTGTCAGTGGCTAAAGCGTATGCTGAGGAAGTTGCACAATTCGCATATGGGGATGCAAAATCAATGTCTGGAATCAATACTGGGTCGTCCGAGAACTGTTTCTCTACCCCCCGCGGGCTATCGCGCGTTATTTTTACAATTCTCGACCCTATTTTTTAAATTTCCTATCTTTTTAGGTCGCGTGTCTACTAAAAAACCTCGCGTGTCGCACACCTTTACTTTCGAGACAATATCTCGTCACTCCTCAAATAAAATAACTATTTTAGGTTTAAGGATATCATATTCTTTTCGTGACAAGCACTATTTTGTGTAAAACTTATGCACGAATGACTATTTTCATCTTCTCAACTTTTCTGTTGACTGTACTGGCTGTGCACTACTAAACATATTGTACGAGGAATGTTGCAATCATCACTAAGTAGTAATGCATTTACTTTACGGACCATTTTTGCAATCGAAGTATGGTAGTAAGGAAATCTTCCGTACAAGAAAACACATCACACACAAAATAATACATTTATTTTTTCCTTTCAACGATTCATCTTTTTGACCTCCGTCCTTTCGACCCATTCTACTGATATTTTCCTTCAAACAATTCCGCAACATCATGCCTCCTGTTATCAAAACCCCTCTTCTATTCTACTGCCGTGGTTGCTGGGATAAGAAAGGGAAAAAATCCAAGAGTTTTAAAGGATACAAATCTGGGTCAAAAGAGTGCAATACCTTGAAATATGTCTCGTACGGCCTAAGAAAACATCTCAACTACAATATTCAATGCTACAACTTATACAAAAGTGATGGTCTAATTAAACAAAAGATCTCTAACTTCTCCACCTCTGTCAAAGTGCAGCCTACCTTGCCGTCTGTTCAACATTCTCCGTCAGATTTTGGGATGACTATGACACAAAACGGTCCATCTGTTCCCCCCTCCCATCTCTACCAGCACCACACCGTCATAAGTCAATCATTCACGGGTCTTCATTGTGTTCTAAACCAACAGATTGTCCATGATGTCTTTTTACCGCCAATGGATCGGAACGCCATTGAATCTTACATGGCTGTTTCTGCTGTTCAAGATGAAGATGCATTCCCGCTGAATAATGATATCAACAATTCCGATGACGAGGATGACGATGTCGATGGTGTAAATGAAAATAACGACAACAATTTTACCAACAACATTGATTGTGTGGACAACGAAGATGATCACACTAATTGTTCTGATGTTAACGTCGCTACTGCTCAGCCAGCCCCTCCACCACCATCTTTTCATGAAATCATTAATCTGAATGAAAGAGAGGTGGCATTTCAAAGCCCCACAAAACTGCCGCCGCCCCATTATCTTCTTGCCGAATTGGAACTCATGAATTTAATGGTCAGGCATAAATTGCCACTGAACACATTCAAATCAATTTTCCAGTGGGCAAAGAACAGTCAAATGAGACCTGGTTTTGATTTTTGCGATGCCAAAATTAGATCTCAGAAAACAATTTTTGACAATCTCCAATCCAATCTGGGTCTCTCCGATATGAAATTTCATCCTCATATACTGAATTGGTTACCTGATAATAAGCCCACTCAGGTGTATGTTCGTTCTTTTAAGGATGCCATTTATTCTTTTCTTTTTGACCAGCAGCTAATGATAGAATAAAACCTCTCCTTTCCGGACTATTTCACCCCTCTATCTCCTGACAATAATCCTGAGTTGAATCCTCATTCTGTAATCTCAGAATTGCATCACGGCTCGTGGTGGAAATCTTCTTGGAAAGAAATTTGCAATCCCAATTCGCAAGAAATTCTTGTTCCTATTATATTTTACATGGATGGCATCTCTTTGGATGCGCACAGACGACTTACGTTAACACCATTGAACATGACACTTGGTATCTTTAATGTGGAGACCCGCTCTCGACCTGAAGCATGGACAACTATTTACTTCCATCCTGACCCTGAATGGGAGTCAACCAGACACTCTTGTCTTGCCACTTCAAAGGAAAAATTTCCGAATCTATACAATGGTTTGGAAGTAGCGTTTCGTTCCTTCAAAGCCGCGTGTAACAAAGATGGTGGTATCAAATGGAATTATCTTCCGTACGCAAATCAACAGTGGAAGGTAAAAATGAAATTTGCCATTGCCTATGTTATTGGTGACACAGAACTTCACGATAAGTTGTGTGGAAAATACGGCTCCTTCAATAAGGGTGTCATGCAGATGTGCCGTCACTGCAACTGTTATTCTCCAAACATAAACATTCCTTCTGTTCAACCTGCAACAAAGAAGTGGTCGCCTGTCAATTTTCATTCTTTTCCCGGCACTGATCTAAACGATATCAATAAGAACTTCAAAAACAACTCTCATCATAACATCAGGAATGTATTTCATGATTTATGCTTTGGTACTAATCAGAACAACATTCCTTTTGCAACTCCCGGTGAATGTTTGCACGTGCACCAGCTTGGCACTGCCAAACGGGCTGTTGAGTCAATTGAATTGTTGCTCCGCGGAAGTGTTCCATGTGTTTATGCCCCCAATTTGAAGCACGGCGTAGCTGTTGCTAACAGTATTGGCCATTTAGCACAACGGTACGGTGGTTTGTTATCACGCCAGTCTGATAGAGATTTTCCTCGCACCAAATTTGGGACTCAGCTATTATCAACCACAAAGAAAGAAGGGCATGATTTCTCTGGAATGCTTATTTCTCTTCTGATTGCTATGGTTTCCAAACCTGGATCTGACATTATTGGTGACCATCGTTTTGTACAGAAACAGATAGAGGTAATTCAGCTCATTCTATCAATGGAAGAATTTCTTAAACACGGTCGGATGAGATATGCTTCCTTAAAGAATCTCCCAAAAACAATCGTGCACTTTATCAATTGTATAAACTCAACATGTCACAGGAAAGGGATGGGAACAAAACTAATCAAGAATCACCTGTACTTTCACCTACCAGATTATATCTCTTTATGGGGAAGCTCCGCAGGCTGGGATAGTGCTCCCAATGAGTCTCACCACAAAACTGAGATTAAAGTTCTTTCCAAGAACACGCAAGGTAATGCTGCATCACTAATTGGTCAAACGGCCAAGCGAAAGTCAGAGAAAATAGTGCTAAGCCAGGCAACATATCACTACAACTTGAATCCGCCTGACCCTCCTCTTATTGAACGCCCTGATGGTGGTGGTTCTCATTTTCAAATAATGAGAACCAAGAATGGGGAATCAACAATGAAGTGGCTTCGTTCTACCAACAAAAGCAAACCATTTTTTCCTTCTGACATACTTGACTTTGTTTGTGATTCTGTGCTACCTTTATTGGAGAATCCGTCGCACATTTGTGGAGTTACAGAGCACAATCGTTTCGATGTTGCTTGTGGGTCTAATTTTCTATTTCGCTCGCATCCTTCATATAGATCGGACAGCTCTCTGCTCAACTCCGTCTGGATGGATTGGTGTTTGATGAAATTGGACTTTGATTTGAATAACAATCCAAAGCTCATACCGTGCCATCTGCTATGCTTTTTAACTGTACAGAGTTTGAAGCAGCCATACAGTAGTATTGGTGGCTATCCAATTGGCTGTGGCTCGTCAGTTTCAAGATGTGCTTAAGAAAACAGCTTCTGAATTTGTCAAACGTGGGCGCCTCATGAATTCTCTCTACCTATTTCATGTCGACACTATCCATTCTGAGCTGGCAGTTGTCCCAGAGCAAGGACTTGATGGCTGCATAACCAATTGCTGTGATTGGCTAGTGATATCGAATCATATATGGTGGCTCGATTTCTTTGAAAGCAAAAATGCTGCTACACCACCGTCTTACGAATGTTTGTACAATGTATGCACACTACAGGACGACATCCAGTTGGAACCGTTTGAGATGGCATTGAATGATAACGAATCCAGTGATTCTCTATCCAGTTCAGACAGTGATAGTAGTTCTGACAGCAGTTCCAATTGAGTAGCAAGGGTGAATGTAACGGGTAACTTTAAATTATTGTTTAATATTACTATAGAGGGTTAGCTCTAAGTACAGTTTTGCGAGATACATAGGCGCTCATAATATAACAGCCTTCGTATTTCGGATTCAAACAGCTATGTAATACTAATGGATTGAAGAATAGAGTATCGCCTGACCTCAATGGAACTTTCACTCCAAAAGTGGGGAAGACAAAATAATAAATCACCTCATCAGCAGACACTTCTGCTGGAGCAATGACTGTCAAACGACTGTAGTACATATCATCATCTACATGGCATCTAGAATGGTAATTGCGACCGATCAAAAATGCTAATGCCTGCTGCCCAATTGCATTTAGCTTTGTACGAGACAGAATCTGAGACAACACATCCATTTCCTCCGCAACAAATGGTTCGACGTCAATTAAACTATGATGCATATGCTTCACAATTTCAACTGTTTTCTCTTCTAGCTCTAGTTTCATGCTTTGATCGACATGACTTTTGAAAACATACCCACCATTATTGGAATCCAATCTTTCTGGTCAAATTCCAATGATAGCATAATCATCATTGATACTGCCGCGCTTAACCCCTCTTCCAACGGTTGGTTTGGCTCCAACAATAGCAGGAGCAAATTCTCTCAACAATTTGATATTATTCTTGGAAGCCAGGTGTCGTTCCGCTAAACGTCTTGAAACTTTGGCAAAAATGCGCAATGACGGTTTATAATTGTCAAATACGAGAATATGCTTGTCTTTTGTACTATCCAACGTCTCGAAATTGTCGATAGACAATGCCAGTTCCGGTTCATACTTCTTCTTTCCCCCTATTTTGCCACCCCAATCTGTCTCCATGTATTTACCTGCCACCACAGTTGATTGGTATTTGTTTTTCAGCGCTATTGTCTTGACAGGTTTGTCAATGGGCTTATTTACCCTCTTCCTCTCCGGTTTGATCTGCGACAATTGTTTATAAGTCTCATGGCTGTTCGACACTGGTGCTGCAATGGTCAGAAAGAAGACATTCTCTGTTTATGTCTTTTCTCATGTTTCCTATTTGCTTTTTGCCTCCTTCCTCGTGCTGACAATTGCTTTCCATTTGTTGTGGTTGGTTTCATTCTTGCCTAGAAAGATTGCCGTTGTAGGCGGACGACGACGAATCAATTTGCCGGTGGAGGAGGAGGAGGAGCAATTCGATGGTGGATCGCCGGTTGCCGTTGCCGGTGGATCGCCGGTGGAGGAGGAGGAGGACGAGCGACGTTGCTGTTGCCGTCGATTGCTGTTGCAGATCGATTGGTGTTGCTGTTGCGGATCGATTGGTGTTGCCAACGATTGGTGTTGCTGTTGCGGATCGATTGGTGTTGCCGATCGATTGGTGTTGGATCGATTGGTGTTGGATCGATTGGTGTTGTTGCGGATCGATTGGTGTTGTTGCGGATCGATTGGTGTTGTTGCGGATCGATTGGTGTTGCGGATCGATTGGTGTTCCGGATTGATTGGTGTTGCCGATCGATTGGTGTTGCCAATCGATTGGTGTTGCCAATCGATTGGTGTTGGATCAATTGGTGTTGCCGATCAATTGGTGTTGCCGATCGAATGGTGTTGGATCGATTGGTGTTGGATAGATTAGTTACTGTTGCGGATCGATTGGTGTTGCAGAGCGATTGGTGAACGATTGGTGTTGGATCGATTGGTGTTGCAGATGAATTGGTGTTGCCAACGATTGGTGTTCCCGATTGATTTGTGTTGCCGATCGATTGGTGTTGGATCGATTGGTGTTGCGGATCGATTGGTGTTGGATCGATTGGTGTTGTTGCGGATCGATTGGTGTTGCCAACGATTGGTGTTCCGGATCGATTGGTGTTGGATAGATTGGTGTCGCTGCCGCTTGCCCCTGTTGCTCTCGCTGTCGCTTGCCCCTGTTGCTGCTGCTCTCGCTGTTGCTATTGCTGCCGCTTGCCCCTGTTGCTCTCGCTGTCGCTTGCCGCTGTTGCTATTGCTGTTGCTATCGCTGTTGCTATCGCTGTTGCTGCGGTTGTTGCTCTCGGGGTTCGATCCGATTGTTCCCGATGGCTGTTGGGTCGATTGTTGCCGGTTTCGGCGTTGCCGTTGACGACGATCCTATTCAAATATGTGATATGATAATTGAACAAAATGGGTGAGTATCTATTGATGTTCTACATAGATGTAGTAGAGTAAATAATATCAACAGAAAATATAATCTACATGCCACTAACCAAGAATGTGCTGTTGCTGATCATGTTCCTGTTGCTGCTGTTGCCGACGATTGTTGTTGCTGTTGCTGTTGGCGACGATTGCTGTTTGCGGATTGATTGCTGTTGCTGACGATTGCTGTTGGCGTCCGATCAATTTGATGCTGACGCCGATGCCAATGCCTCCTTCGATTCGTCCGATCGATTCGAAAATTGCCTCGTTGTCGTCCCTGAAATAGTAAGAAGAAAAGCCAAAGTTGGAAAATACATCATCTGTAGTTTGGTTGCAATTTCATTCCTTGTTGCCGTTTGTATGTTTACCATTTATTCGTACCGTCGTTCCGACAATTGTCCCGATGAAATTGATGTAGCGAGCCGAATGAAAGTAATGGTAGTGCCACGTGGCACTCCCTACAAGCGGTAGAGGGCCAGACCGGGGAAAATCTAGTAGAAATCTAGTAGATTTCACTATCACTGAAAACAGCCTTAAAGCACACACTCGAACCTCGATTAGCCTTAACAAGCCGGCAAAGGATTCCTCCAGCAAAGAGCAAGCCTACACTTCCTACCAGAAAGAATACGATCGATTCCCTGTATCACTGGATAAGATGTGTCACTGTATCACGGTAGCTCGTACGAATGGGCTTGCGACCAAAAGACGCGTCTGCAACCAAATATTACAGGCTAGCACTAGAACAAGCCTGTAAAGGATCATCCCTCCCGCAAAAGCAGCTCACTCTTTTGCTCCTAAAACGATTAGAAGTAGAATAAATTGGCAACACGTCCTGGTCCAATAGTCCTCCTATTGTACCCATACGACAAGCCTATCTGTCCCGGTCCCCTAGCATTGCCTAGTGTACCCGTACAGCAGTCCACCTGTCCTGGTCCCCTGCTAGCCTGGCCGAGTGTACCCGTACAGCAGTCTCTAACCATACTCACCCATCGTCGGCTCCTTACGTGTACCTTCCAAGGCCCTCCAGTTGATTCCTTGTGACACTCCCAGGCTCTTCGCACTTCCAGTTGAATTGTGACCCCAAGCGGCCAATCAACACCCCTTCCGAGGACGACTACGACAAACCGCACCTCCAAGTTCCCTAGCTTCAACCAAAGATACGTCCAAGGCGAATCGATTTGGGACACCACGCTTCCGAGGACTACTCCGACGATCCGCACCTCCAAGTAGCCACCAGAAGCACACTTAGATTGGCCTACCGGCTACCGGCTATTCAACGATCGACCCAACACCAACCGTCGCCGCTGTCCCGGTCCAATGCTTAACTACTCGGAGTACTTCCGAGCTACCCCAAGCCCCTTTGGTAGCTCGGTTGAGCGCAACAAGGCATATGCCACCATCTTCAGCTACTTCACTCTGGCCTCCCCCCCCCCCCCCCCAGGTCCTCCTGGGACACCTACTCAACCTCTTCGAGTCTGAGGCTGTGGGCGCGCTGGGGATCTTCGTAGCTGACCCCCAAGGCCTGCCCTGCCTCCGATTGGTGCATGGCCTGCGAAAGTACCCAGGGCCTTTGGCTCAGCACAGCCCCAACAAAAACAAGGCCTTCGGGTACTTGGATGACATTGAAGGGGAAGCTGGGGAACTGGTTCTAGTGGATTCAGCCATGCTGTCCCCCACCACCGCCTCCCAGGTGCTAACCCTGGATCATCATCTGGCAGAGGTGGAGGCGCACCCAGGAAGACTGTCCATTCCAGTGATCCCAAAAGGTACCGCCCACTCCAAGTTGATACAAGCCCACAAGGCGTTCTTCATCCCCTCCGAGTTGGTGTATTTCCTCTTGGGCAAGGGGCTCTCTCCAAGCCAAGCCATGGGGGTCCTCCATCCTCAGCTTAATAGGGTGGGGTTAATGGAGTCCTGCACCCCCCTGTTCAATGCCCTCCGGTTAGCTGGGACTACAGCTACAGAACCCGGGGGAAATCCCAAGCTCCTTCAGCCGGGCCCCTCCTTCCAAAGTGAGACAGGCCTCACCAGCTACATGAAGCACAAGGTGATGTACCGGGACCTGCCTGAATTGGAGCGCCCTTGGGACACACCGGGAGACCCAGCACTCACAGCAGCAGTCACCGCCCTTACAGACCACCAACTAAAGCTAAGTGAGAGTATGGACCACAAGAAGTTGCAGTCAGTAAGGACCACTTGGGGCCCCTTGTACACCCAGCAATTGCTTCTGCTATGTGGTAAACAGGATGAAGCTAACCTCCCCCCCCATCTACCAGGCTTGGGCTCAAAAGAGCAAGCACGAGAGGACCCACATGATCTTCCAAAGCCAAGTGGCAGCCAGGGCCTCTGAGTTGGGGATCCAAGCCCCCTTGATCACTACGGCTGCCCTCAAGCGCTTCCAGGAGGGCAACTTCCACGGGACCGACCCATTTGATGTAGCGGATGGAATACTCCCCATGGCTTTCACTCCTCCAGGTGGGTCCGCGGCAACCCTGAAAAGGGAGCAGGAGGCAGCCGCCACTGTGGCAGCATATGACACTATGATCTCCACCGAAGGCAACTCCCTCACCTTGAAGGACTCCCTGGAGCTTCAGAAGACTAAAGCCTACATCCCTGTCGACTGGACTGAAGCCACCACCCAGCTGGAGAGCTACCTGGCTGTCCTAGCCACCATCCTAGGACTCAACCATGATGTTGTCACCAGCTACCAACAAGGCCTCCGCAGGCTCAAGATCCAGCAGATGCCCCTCCAAAGAGCAATTGCAGATGAGGTGGGAGAATTCCTCACCCCTGCCATTGTAGTCTACTACTTCCAAATCCAAGTCAGGGGGTGGCTTGAGGAGCAGTGGGAAGCAGCCTCCATCCTTCCCTCCCCGGACTTTGGGGTGGACTTCCACACCTTCAGGATGAGCCAGAACCTCAACTGGCTCCCCAATGTCTCCAATGTGGCTGCCCTGAGACTACTGCGACGACCGGATCCCCCTCCATCCCCCACCAAGGCAGGCGCCAATGGAAATAGCCTCAACAACAACAACCCCAGTCCCTCCAGCAGCCCGGGAGTCCGCAACCTGACTGGAGGGACTCAACAAACACGACTCACCAATCCACACCGGGACTCCCGCCTGCAAGACAGCAACCATCCCATTGTCAAGAAACTGGAGTCAGCAAAAATGAGGGAAGCCATCCAAGCTATGAGAGACAAAGGGAAAGGTCCCCTCTCCAGACCAGATGGCCAAGAGAGATGCCACTCTTGGCACATCAAGGGTGCCTGCTTCAGCAGCTGCAAGCACATATATGACCACGTGGCCATCACTCCCACCGAGCAAGATCAACTCTGGCAATGGTGCCAAGAGGCATATGCCTGACCGGTTGGCAAGCGCCATCCGACTCATGGCGTCGCGCCCTCCACACCAACCCGGGGGGGATCATACTAAGTAACAATCCATCATCTAATCACGAATCTAATCCTCACTTACGAATCACACATGAATTAGGTAAGCACAAACGGCACGCGCGCGCATGTACCCCTCTCAACTTGTATGTGCCTTCCCAAATTTCTACAGGTTCTACAGATTCCACGGAAGCGCCCACCATCCCCTTGGGGGAAGCGCCCACCATCCCACCAAGTGCTTCATCATGGTTCCCCAGCTTCCCCTTCAATGTCATCCAAGTACCTGAAGGCCTTGTTTTTGTTGGGGCTGTGCTGAGCCAAAGGCCCTGGGTACTTTCGCAGGCCATGCACCAATCGGAGGCAGGGCAGGCCTTGGGGGTCAGCTACGAAGATCCCCAGCGCGCCCACAGCCTCAGACTCGAAGAGGTTGAGTAGGTCTCCCAGGAGGACCTGGGGGGGGGGGGGGGGGGGGGGGAGGCCAGAGTGAAGTAGCTGAAGATGGTGGCATATGCCTTGTTGCGCTCAACCGAGCTACCAAAGGGGCTTGGGGTAGCCCGGAAGTACTCCGAGTAGGTCAACATCCCGCTGCTGGGTCAGACAGTCCGCTGATACGGTTTGGTGCGGATTGTCGGCGGTATCTAGGTGTCACAAGAGAGCACTGGAAGTGAGGGGTCACAGGAATCAACTGGAGGGTTGTCGCTTGGCCGCTGGTGTCACAATCAACTGAAGGTGACGCTTGGAGGTGCGGACTATCGGAGAAGTCGAGTAGGTTGACTGGTGACCAGATCGACTCGCGGACGCTTGGATGTCACAAGGACTCACTGGAGGTGCAGCCCGGTAACAAAATCGATTCGGGGATGGAGGTGCGGTAAATCGATTCGCGGATGGATGCTGAGGGGAAGTCTACTCGCTGCTGTGTGCGAGGAGATGCTCGGTGCAGAGAGACGTCGGAGTCGCCGGTATCAAGGCCAGGCCTATTGTAAGGTGACAATGGGGAGCTGTTGAGGTGTGAGTGTGTTAGTAAGAGACTGACTGCTGTGTGGGTACACTAGGCCAGGCTAGGGGGCCAACTGGTAGACTGCTGTACGGGTACACTAGGCACGGCTAGGGGACCAGGACAGATAGGCTTGTCGTACGGGTACAATAGGATAACTATTGGACCAGGACGCGTAACCAATTTATTCTATTACTAATCGTTTTAGGAGCAAAAGAGTGAGCTTTGCTAGCCTTTGCGGGAGGATTGCTCCTTTACAGGCTTGTTCTAGTGCTAGCCTGTAATTTTGGTTGATACGAAGCTCATTTTGACTTCGTACGCGTCTTTCGGTCGCAAGCGATCCATTCATACGAGCTACCGTGATACAGTGACACAGTGATACATCTTAACCGGTGATACAGGGAATCGATCGTATCGATCATATTCCTTCTGGTAGGGCGTGTAGTAGGCTTGCGCTTTGCTGGGG
Source organism: Pseudo-nitzschia multiseries (assembly GCA_037355745.1). Taxonomy (NCBI): domain Eukaryota; phylum Bacillariophyta; class Bacillariophyceae; order Bacillariales; family Bacillariaceae; genus Pseudo-nitzschia; species Pseudo-nitzschia multiseries. The sequence goes on along the minus strand of CM074782.1, from coordinate 27,372,988 downwards.
GAACCCTTTGCCGGCTTGTTGAGGCTATCGGGGTCTAAGCGTGTGCTTAGAAGCTGGTTTTAGTGATAGTGAAATCTACTAGATTTCTCTTAGATTTCCCCTGGTCTGGCCCTCTGTCGATTGTAGGGAGTGCCACGTGGCAGTACCATTACTTTCATTCGGCTCGCTACATCAATTCACAGTACTGAATCCGTGTAGGTTTGTACACGAGTAGAATTCTACACAATTTTGAAATAGACAATTCCCAGTACTGAATTGGCGTACGTTTCTACTCCTGTATAATTCTATACCATTTTGTACTATATAGTTACTGGTATTGAATCTGTGTAGGTTTCTACGCGAATATATTACTAGACGCTTACTGTACTAGATACATACTAGTATTGAATCTGTGTAGGTTCCACTCTGTGCTTGTCGTCCACCACACTAGTACATGGTAGTACCCCGGGGGGTAAAGTATTTGTGAGGAGTCCACAATCCTTAGGAATTGTTTACACCCTGCTCACTATAGGGTATTTTTGGTGCAATTCCAGGGAACAAACTTACTTAATGGTCAATGGTTAATGACTCAAAAAGTATCTGGTCCAAGCCATGAATACATTCATCATGACCCATCAAATGCATATTGGGAACAACTTTGTGAAAAGAATTCACCGTGTAAACGCGTACTCGTACGTACGAAGAGTCACGAAGGCAAATAACCTTATTTGTAAGGTTATTTAACCTGAGTGAATAATCGTCGGCGATTCGATCATGTGGATTGCCTCTTAGCGGGATTTTCCCATCAGCTCACTCTTCGAAGAATTAACAACTCTAAAACACTATCATGCCCTAAAACCTGCGTACAATCTAGTACTAATTCTACATGATAAGGTACAATACTGTGATATTCCAATGAGAATATCACGGTGAATTATAGGGTAAAACGGAAGACCGATCGAAGATGGTTTGCGTGTGTTTTGTGTCTTATTTTACGTGTGCTTTGTATGCTAAGAATTACACGGTAATATGCTGTAAATCGACACGACGATACGATGAGTAATTAACCTGTCGTCCGCTAAGTCGGACTGCATCTAAGATGATTACTCTTACTCTTACTCACTAAATCAATCGATCGTAAGACCGATTGCGTTTGTTGTTTGTTACGACACACTTTCTTTAGTTTATCACACCCACAGCGTCTACGGGCTGTGGCCAGCATCCTACAATGCTGAGGAGGACGTTTCAACGAGAAACGCAGTTGAGCTCGAAGACTAATCCGGACTAGCCTGATCAGCTACCGGCATCAACCCTCAAGGATGTAAAAGAGGCAGTTGCTTGTGGAGCCCTGGAATAGACCAACACCAGGGCGGTCTCCCTGAAAGAAGAGACCAGAGAACCGAACCAAGGTGGTGGCTCCACCGGGTTTCAAGATCCAGAAAACAAGCAAGGGAAAAGGGCTGGACGATTCAGATGAAAGAGTCGCCCAGGTTGGCATCAGTTGAAAGGAATCAATATCCAATTCGAGAACACTGATCTTTCACTGAAAACAAGAATGAGTGAGCCAGAAGATTGAGCCTGAAGTATTCTGTGGTGAAACAGATTGGAAGGAACAGATTGCAAAGAGCATCTGCCCGGAAGGAACAGATGGTAAAAAGCATCTGCCCACACGAAAACGAAAATCCAAAGATACGAGAACACGGAAAGATCCAAAACGAAAAAGAGAACACTAAATTCTCAGGAAACAATCTTTCAATCTTTCACCACAGAAATACAAAATGAGCAAAATCCCAAGAAAGGATAGGAAAGCTCACAATCTTAAATTGCGACAAAAGCAAAAGCTCACACAAATACAGACAAATCGGAAGGAAATTCGATCCGGATATACGAATAGATAAGCAAATCACACTCGACAGCAGTCACCAACGATTAATATCCATATCTCACATCCAAACCCTCGATTCGATTACACTCTCTTTCCACGCATACCACCTCCGATTGAATAAGTCGATCACAACGCCCAACGAAAACGATAATCGTCAGATCGCCCATCGAATACCATCCTACGAATCGACCATCCATACTCCGCCAAACAATTCGAAACTTAATTTGACGTATTCTCTCCACCATGGTCCGAACTAGAGCAGCGGACAACAGTGAAGAAGAAAAAATGGAAGTAGACGATCCACAGGATTCTGATGAGAACAACAGAGGAGGAGGTAGGGAAGATGATGATGATTTTGAAGATAAAATCATGCAAGTAATGGAAAGGGCCCTTGGGGACCCAGATACAAACTCAACCATGAAGAGAATCATCGACCAAGAAGTAAAGAAAAGAATCAGAGCAATAAGAGATGCAGAAAGGAGGGGTGAGAACCCAGATGACACGGATAGTGACAATGACGAGGGAAACGATGCTAACCAAAATGCCGAGGATGCAAGAGCAGAAAGACTGGGGAGAAGGTCGTCCCAACCCAGGATAAAAATCAGGGGATTCAACAATGGTAGATTCCTGAACCCAGAACAGCTTGCTTTCAGGAGCAGCCTAATGGATTTTGGTATCAACTACGAATCAGCTGAAGAAATTATGAGGGGAGGGATGTCTAATATTCGTGAAATTACAGACCTCAACAAGGAAAGCATCAAATCGTTCATGCATGGATTGAAATCTATCAGTCCAGACTGTCCTAATCCAAAAAGTATCCACTATGGTAACAGACTATCATCGAGGCTTCTCACGGGGGCAAATTGGGCCCGGTATCAACCATTGATTGGAGTCAAGCCAAGGGCTATCGACTGGAAAGCAAACCCAAACAACCTGGAACTGCAGCAATTCAGAATCAAGATGATGGAATCGAGTGTGAAATCACAGGAAAAGTCAACTCCACCTGAGCTAAAGGACCTTACGAAGTTCAGAGAATGGGAGGAAGGCTTTCGACAAAATTTGAGATACAGATTCAACTCTGAAGGATTCCCAATCTTGTATGTCATAAGACCCCAAGAGAAGGAAGATGTTACTGACAAAGCCAGGGCTGGAACAGTCGGGCAAAGTCCAACAGATGCCTACCCAACTTGGAGTGACTACAACGAGAGGTGTGGCGTCCTGTCAGGTCACCAGTATGATGAAGATAACAACGTCGTCTGGAGGCTGTTATGTGATGCAACAAGAAAAGGCCCTGGTTGGGAACATGTGGCACATTTCCAAAACACTGCTCTGAACTCTGGTAATTCCAGAAATGCTTTCATTTCATTGATGCAACATGCTTACACTGATACCAATATCACTATGGTTCTGAACAAGACCTATCAGGAAATGAAAGATTCACATTACACTGGCGATGCTAAGAATTATGACTGGAACAAGCACAAGCGAAACTGGACTGCTTTTCATGGAACAATTCTGAGATTTGAAAAGAACCACAATGAAAGGAGATTTGTTTGGGATTTTATCAATTCAAGGCCGATGCAATTGATGAGAGCAAAGACTACCGGGACAATTTCAATGAATATCTTATCCTATTCACCAATCGCCTTGGATTGAAGAAGCTTGCAAATGGGAAGCATAAAAGGGGTTCCAGAAGTGTGTATTCTGTGGGCACATCAAGCAATAAAAAGCAAAAAACAACTGGAACGTTTACAGGAAAAGTTGAATGCAAGCCCTACCCAACAAGTGTTTATAAAACAATGTCAAAAGAACAGCGTCAGGAGCTTTACCAGATGAGACAGGCTAAGAAGAAAAGAAATCTCAAGGCTGCTGAGACTAAAAAGAAAGAGACTGAGAATGAAGGCGCGGGTGACAGTTTTGGCTCAAAATCTAAGAAATGACATAATAACCGGACACTATCACTAGAACACAAATTGTTAACAATGGTGAGCCGGTCATTATACAAGATGAATGCTCCTGTAGATTTTGATGATGGAGAAAATGAAGAAGGATATTGTGAGATAGACTCACATGCAGACACTACTGCGGCAGGAAGCAATATGGTATTGCTGAATCCTGATCAGATCACAACACATGTTGATGTTGCGCCTTTTTCTGAAGAATACAAGCCCATCAAGAAGATCCCGATTGGAAGCTGTGCTACGGCATGGACAAATCCAACATCAGGCCAAGTGTACATCATAGTGTTCCATCAAGCACTGTACTTTGGGGACAAATTGAAGAACAGCTTGATATGCCCAAATCAGGTGAGGGACTGCAATTTCAATTCTGTTGAAGAGACACTGCGTCAATTTGATCCAAGATCCAAGCATGGAATTACAATCCAAACGCCTATGGAAGATGATGATCTGAAGAAAGTTTTTATCAAACTGAGTATGAGAAATGTGATCTCATATTTTCCCACAAGAAAGCCAACAAGAATGGAGCTTGATGAATGTCAACATTTGATTGCAACAAATGATACCCCTTGGGATCCACATTCACTGAAGTTCAGGATGGCCGAGCTAGCCATTGACAATGGAGATCCAATTTCAGGGGACCAGTTTAGCCTTCAAGCTATGTCGACCGAAGAGGATCAGGACATTGATACAAGTTCTATTGTAACAGAACCTGCAAGTAACGTTACAGGTATGCTCTCCAAGACCAGCTCAGACAAAAGGCATCCAAGTGTCATGCAGCAATGCAAACTGATGAGAGTCCATCAGGTATCCACAAGGAGAATGCTAACTGAATGCCAAATTGCAACAGATGGAAATATTGCTCATCGAATTTCTTCAGTAAGGAATATTTCAAGCGCGCGAAGGGTAGACCAATTCTTGTTTGATGATACAGAATTTGACTTTATGGAAGCTCCTGAAGAAGAATCAAAACAGGCCCCTAGCTTGCAAGAAATTGACAATACACTTGAGAGAAGGTCTCTTGATAGAAGAAATCAATGGGGGCCATCAGTGATAACAATTGAAGGTCCAAACAAAGTTGACTGTGAACGCCTAGCCAAAACTTGGAATATTAGTTTCAAGAAAGCTGAGCAGACATTGAAAGTCACAACTCAGAAGGCGCTCAGGAATTTGCAATTACCATTGATGAAGAGGCTGCCTACACAGCGCTTCAGGAACAAGAGAATTGCACAAGGAACCTGGTACACTGATACGTGGCATGCTAGAACGACCAGTATTATGAGACAGGAGAAATGTGCACAGATCTTCACAAATGGAAATGGGTTTGAAGTATCTATACCAATACAGGACAAATCCCAGGCGCATCAAGGATTGAAAACATTCATTCATGAAATTGGAATCCCAGAGCATTTGATTTCTGACGGTGCACCAGAGCAAGGATCCCCAAGAACTTACAAGACGCACTGGAATTCAATTGTAAAGTGAAATCATATTCACCAGACATTCATACAACCTCATTGCCCATTTCAAAACCGAGCAGAACAAGCGATTGGACATCTTGGGAGTGCTATCACAACCAAGTCAGCAAAGAAGAAATCACCTAGGCGATTATGGTCATTTTGTGGTGAATTATGTGCAAATATCAGGCAAAGAACGGTATCAAGCAACCCTTCTTCAATGGGGCGAACTCCATTTGAATTGGTCCATGGCTATAGGCCCAATATTACACTATATACTTCATCAGAATGGTATGATTTTGTGTTTTACTATGATAAAGGTGATTCTTCTACTCGAGGCGTTGAAAGGCTGGGACGATGGTTGGGTCCCTGTGGCAATAAGGTAGGTGGGGGTGATTGTTTCTGGCTCCTGACTGAATCAGCAATACCAATATCTACAAATTCAATAAGGCCTGTCAAAGAATTTGAATGGAGAGATAGAGATATCCTCAGAAGAATGGAAGCAATTGACAAATCAATTGAATCCAAGATTGGCAATGAAGTGAAGGATAGCGCATCCTTTTTCCAGGAAAACTACCCGGAGCCTCAAATGGAGCTATTTGAGGATCAACCAGTAGAATCACCTGATCTGAAACTTGAAATGGCTGAACCAGAAGCGTCAGTAGAAGATATTGATGAACCAGATGAATATCTGGGCAATGAAGTAGAATCCCATACTAGACACGAGGCTGTACAAATTGCAACTACCTGATGGCACCATGGAGGAATACACGGCAAATATTGTTGCAGAGAGTCTGTACAGTTCTGTTGATGATGACGGAAGGATGTTCACTCTACTAGATGAGCTCATTGACCATGAATGTGACAACACTGCACTAACTGATGCTGAAGCCACGACCATAGGAAAAAATGGCAGGAAAACCCATAAGCCGACAACTAGGGGTTGGAGGATTCTCGCCAGTTGGAAAGATGGCACTGAATCATGGTGTAAGCTAAGCGATGTGAAAGAATCATTCCCAGTGCAATTAGCTGAGTATGCTGTCAACAATAATCTTGAGAAATCACCAGCATTCAGATGGTGGGTGCACAAAATTTTGAGAAGGAAGGAATGGATCCTTAAGGCAGCCAAAACAGCCAAGTATTGGTTGAAGACCCACAAGTATGGCGTTGAGTTGCCACATTCAATCAAACAAGCGCTGGCTATTGATAAGAAAACAGGCACTGATCACTGGGAAAGGGCAATTCACAAAGAAATGACCAACAATATGGCAGCGTTTGAATTTTCTGATGATGATGTTATTCCAGTCGGTCATAAACAAATAACAACCCACATGATTTTTGACATCAAGCTTGGGTCCCTAACAAGGAAGGCTAGATTGGTAGGGGATGGTCATAAAGTCCCTGCAGTGGCAAAAGAAAATACTTACTCATCTGTCCCCAGTCGCGACTCAGTAAGAATATTCTTCCTGCTGGCAGCGCTGAATGATCTGAAGGTTCTCTCAGCAGATATTCAAAATGCATATTTGACAGCCCCGATTAAAGAGAAATACTTTCTAAAAGCGAGATCTGAAGATGGTTTTCCACCACATCTTGCAGGAAGGCCTTGCAAGATAGTCCGCGCATTGTATGGACTGCCGGTTGCAGGTGCATCTTTCAGGTCATATCTCACACAGCATTTGAGAGATCTTGGATATTCACCATGCAAAGCAGATCCGGACGTGCACTTACGAATTGAAACCAGGAAAGATGGATCCAGATACTGGGCAATGCTGATTGCCTATGTAGACGACATCTTATGTTCCGGTGAAGATCCAAAGTTCCAGCTTGAAAATATTGAGCGAAAGTTCAAATTGAAGGATGATACGATTGAAGAGCCAACTCTGTATTTGGGAGTAGATATTGGAAAGTTCTACTTTGAAGGTGATTCAAAGCCAAGATGGTCATTATCAAGCACTAAGTACACGGCGAAAGCTGTTGCAGCAGTCGAACAAGAGTTAGGAACTGAAAAATATGGCTACAAGTATCTACCAAAATCAGCATCCAGTCCACTGTCACATGATTATCGACCGGAAATTGATAGATCAGAAGAATTGAATCCTGAATTGCAAAACTACTATCAAGGTTTAATTGGAGTCCTCAGGTGGATTTGTGAATTAGGAAGGCTGGACATTGTAATGCCAGTCTCGCTGATGTCAAGGTATCTGGCACAAGCAAGGATTGGGCACTTGAATCAGTTGTTTCATATATTTGCATATTTGAAAAAGTACAACAGGTCAAAATTGGTTTTTGATGATACAGTACCAAGCATCAATGAGAGTAAATTCCAAAAGTGCGATTGGTCTGATTTTTATCCTGGTGCTGCCGAAGTCATACCAGCAGATATGCCTGAAGCATTGGGAAAACATGTGACGATGAGTTGTTTTGTTGATGCTGACCATGCTGGATGCAAGGCAACGAGAAGGTGTCATACCGGTGTTATTATCTTCATTAATAATGCACCAATCATTTGGTTTTCCAAAAGGCAAACAACAGTTGAAACGTCAACTTTTGGATCTGAAATCATTGCTTTGAAAATTGCAATCGAATTGGTTGAAGGTCTAAGGTACAAGTTGAGAATGATGGGTGTTCCAATTGATGGAAGCACCAATGTGTATTGTGATAATGATTCTGTTGTCACAAATGTTACATGACCTGAAAGCCCATGTAAGAAGAAGCACAACAGCATTGCATACCACAAAGCACGCGGATCTATTGCAGCAGGAATTATCAGAGTTGCAAAGGAACCAGGTTCAACAAATATTGCTGATTTGTTTACAAAGCTAATGAGTGGCGCTGTTTTCAGAGAACATTGTTCTCGTTGCATGTGGTAAGAAAAATAAAAAATCAATCGTTCGATGGAATGTTCTATCAATCGTTCCACCGAAGCAACAAGTTGATTTACGTTCGATCATGGAATAAACAAATCGTTCTGCAATGAGCATTTCGAAAATGGATAATTTGATCCATGAATACAATATATCAAACGGGCAAGGATCAGGGCAAAATGCCATGGTACAAGCCAGAATGAAAGGCAAAACGCCGCCCCAATTGATAGGGCCTCTGATAGTAGACTGGATACAGATTGGTATTCAAAACACGACAATGACTCACGATGAATAGGTTAAGTCATAGAATCCACCGCTTAACTGTATGAGGATTTACGACTGAAGGGGACTGAGAAGAATTCACCGTGTAAACGCGTACTCGTACGTACGAAGAGTCACGAAGGCAAATAACCTTATTTGTAAGGTTATTTAACCTGAGTGAATAATCGTCGGCGATTCGATCATGTGGATTGCCTCTTAGCGGGATTTTCCCATCAGCTCACTCTTCGAAGAATTAACAACTCTAAAACACTATCATGCCCTAAAACCTGCGTACAATCTAGTACTAATTCTACATGATAAGGTACAATACTGTGATATTCCAATGAGAATATCACGGTGAATTATAGGGTAAAACGGAAGACCGATCGAAGATGGTTTGCGTGTGTTTTGTGTCTTATTTTACGTGTGCTTTGTATGCTAAGAATTACACGGTAATATGCTGTAAATCGACACGACGATACGATGAGTAATTAACCTGTCGTCCGCTAAGTCCGACTGCATCTAAGAGGATTACTCTTACTCTTACTCACTAAATCAATCGATCGTAAGACCGATTGCGTTTGTTGTTTGTTACGACACACTTTCTTTATTTGTCACACAGAATTATTGAATTCCTTTCGTGTCTAAGTTGGTAGAGGTACGAGATCGAGAATAATGAGACCTCGAAAAATTACTGTTCGATACTTAACTGGAGGAGAAGAATCGATCGTCAATACCGAGCTCATTCTTACGATCGAGTCCGATACTTAGTGATCCAAGAAAGAACACACGACAGATGTTAACATATATTACCTTCTGTTAAGTGTCTTGTTTTCAAGAAAAGACAGCAGAGGTTTGAAACTCTGCTCACGAATATACGTGTTGTATTAGCGGCAACACGATATTCACCGTAATACGGTAATTTACCGTACAAAATACACGTAAATTCACGTGCTGTATTAGCGGCAGCACCGACCTTTAAAAGAGATACTTGCTCTCCAGCAAGAAACATCTCTTCATCTTATTCTTTTAGATTATTTGATTATTCAACCTTAAACCTTGCACTGGACGTTCTTGCGTCCCTTTTGTAGAACTACAAGCCTAAGATCTAACTGATTGCGTCGATTGGTCGATAGTCAGATTAGATCTGATTGGATTCGCATCCAGTCGTAGTGGATATCAGAGAAATATTAGAAACAACGGACCGGCACCTCAACCGGCCCGCAGCTAAAGCTCCTGTTGCTCCTCTTTGCCTTTGGATTGGATCAGCTCAACAGCCAGTTTCAGAAGGAAATTAACAGATTAACAGTCGCAAGCTTGTTGAAGCTTGCAAAAGAAGAAAGAGCAACCGCCGAGGAGCAATCGTCGACGACAACGGCCGACGATCGATAGTTCTCCGTATCGATTACACAACAAGGACCGCATTCACGCCATATCTCATCGAAAGACTGGAGACGATAGCAGCGTTACAGTCATTGGACCCATCCTCTCATGCCGGACATCCCCGTCGCCGCCAGAACGCGAAGCAGGTCGACGGGACGAGGCAGGTCCACGGGATTCCAAACACTCCAACCTGGAAGCGCTGCAACCACATCCCTACTGCCTGCAACTGACATCATGGCCGACCCGCAGGACAGGTTGCATGACGATGAGGAAGAAAGCACACCTATCGAACACCTCTTCCCATCATTTGACCAACCACTAGCCACCTTCTTGCATGATATCTTTGACATACCGAAGGAACAAAATGACGCCCTGTGCGAGGCTCTCATTGCTGCAAGGATCAAGACATGGCTAGCCTTCTTGTACATCGAAAACATTGGCGACCTAGTTTTCCTCGAAGGGGGAGTAAGGACCCCAATTTATCGACATGTACAGACGTCCATACAGCAAGTCATTGACTATGGCGAGCATCTCACAGCACGAGGACTAGACCCAGAGGATAGAACCCAGTATACCAAAGACAACTTTCAAAGCTACTGTTTTAGTGCTGTCAGAGCCAGAAGAGCATCTGGAACGAATATTGCAATCACTAGCACCGGCACGCCTCGACGACAACAGGAAAGATCCTCCAAGCCCATCGAACAGCTTAGATATGAATCCTGGACCAAGAAATCAAGGGATGAATCCACCTTTCCCATCCTGCAGAATGATGCAAGGTTTGAACGCTGGCTTGTCAAATTCAAGGCAAAGCTGGAAACGTCTGACATAGATACTCGCACATTCCTTGACCCAAGCTGGCCTGATACGCCACTCGTCGGGTATGAAAAAGCTCTCCATGACAAGCAATGTGCTTTCTTCTGGACCCTTGTCCTACATGCTCTTCAGAGTGATCTCTCCTACTCCTGCGTGCTCAGCCATACCTCCTCCAGAGATGGTAGACAAGCCTTCTTTGACTTTGTTTCATTGCACGATCGATCCAAATCCAAAGTATATGACACCTCCATCGTGATGCAACAACTATTGGATATTGATCTGAGGACATGGAAAGATACCAAGGTCAAGTTCATCACCCAGTGGTTTGCCCAGTTGGAACATCTCAATACACTACGCGATCCACAGAGGCCACTTGATTTTGATACTGTCAAAACGCACCTTTGCAAGGCCTGCAGTAGCAGCTTCCAGCTCAGTGAACAGTTCTATAAGGTTGATGATCCTCCTGCAGCACAGGACTTGATTAAGTTTAGGCAGCATGAAGCCATTGCTATCAGTGAATTGAAAAATACCCTCCTCCTTGAAGCCACCAGACTGGATTCCCAAGCTTCCCTGTCCCAACCTCGAAGTCGGATGTCTGTCAAAGCCAACACCCATGATTTCTCTTCTGTGACGCAGTCCACATATTCTGGCATAACTGATGACTCGGCATCATATTTACCTCCTATTGATTTTGATGGCGACTATCAGGACTACGCTGTTTACAAGGCTGGAAGAACCCCAGACCCAACCACAAGACTACCATCTGCAGTTTGGAAAACTCTCTCTAAGCAAGGTATGAAGCATTGGCTTGGCTTTACCGCTGATGACAAGAAGCGACTAGTTGCTTGCCTCCGGCCTGAGCTCCTTGATGCCGCATTACCACCGGACCCCAATTCCAGCAAGCCTATCACACGTCGGGCTTATGAGCACCATACTGATGAGCAGGTCCCCTCACCCGCTACTGAGCAAGTCCTATCGCCTGCTGACGAGAGCTCCGCCAGATCTGCATTCCATGCATCACTTGGTGTATACAAATCATCTTCCCAATCAGACACCAGGCCTCTCAGGTCTTCTGTTTCTCCTGCACACCCAGCCCGATTCCTTGCAGACAACCCTGATATACTTTACAAGAAAGAAGGCAATGTCTATATCCCTGTTGAACAAACCTCACGATCAGTGAACTTTCACTATTGGGCACCTATGGAATGTGAATCTCCTGTTTCATCAGCAAACCCCATCGCTACTTATCACTCAAGCAAAACTGCTGTATCCACACCTGGTTCTGCTATGGTTGACAGAGGTGCAAATGGGTGTATCATCGGAAATGACGCATGTCTCATCTCTAAAGATATTCCCCCAAGATATGTCAACGTAACTGGTATAAACAACCACCAAATCCAGAACATCCCTATTGCAACATGCGGCGCCTACTCTGTCTCCAACAGAGGTCCTGTCATTATCATCTTTCATGAGAGTGCATACACCGGACAACACCCATCTATCCTGTCTTCCCCCCAGATGGAAGCATACCACTCAATCGTGGATGATTCCTCTATCAAGACAGGCGGCTCCCAAGTCATTACCACTACTGACGGTCATGTCTTTCCACTCAGTATATGCCATGGCTTACCTTATCTTGCTATGCACAAGTATACCAGTACAGAATTCGCTAGTCTTCCCCACGTCATAATGACAAGTGATCAGCATTGGAACCCATCTGTACTGGATAACGCATATACCCCACAGGATGATACATTCATTCAGAAATACCCGCCTGTTTCCACATCACTTCCATATCAAGATTATGATGAATTTGGCGCGATTAGGGATATCAACATTGGCACCTTCTCCACAGTCACCTCATTCTTGTCCAATAGGACTACCTCCTCCCTACAGGCCTTGGATGTTTCTGATACTTCATTTTGGCTTAGCCCCACTGATTACATTCATCAAGACATCCTTAGTAGGTGCTCTAATCAATCTCCTTCCACCTTTATCACTGCTGCAGCCCATGTTCAATCGCCCACCGATATTGATTACCTGTCCCTGAAACCCTTCTTTGGATGGATCTCCCTTGACCGTATCAAGGCCACTTTCAACAATTCCACACAATATGGCTCACTGTCACTTAGTCCCGATGGTAACATCTTCAAAAGGTTCCAATCACCACAGCCTGCCATGAATGTCCGACCTTTCAATGATGATGTCCTCTCTGATGTCGTATATTCAGACACCCCTGCCATCAATGGTGGTTCCAAGATTGCTCAAGTTTTCTTTGGTCGCAAATCCCATATCATTCATGTTGAAGAAATGAGGACTACTGCTGATTTTCTCCCTTGCCTACAAAATTTTGTTCGGCAATGGGGTAGACCACTCAGATTGCTCTGTGATCATGGCTCTTACCAGTCCAGCAAATCTGTTCTTGACTACCTCAAGATGATGTGGATTGGCTTATGGCAAAGTGAACCATACCATCAACACCAAAATCTCTTTGAACGGAGATACCAGACCTTCAAACGCATTGTCAATAGAATCATGGATCGAACGGGCACTCCACCACATCTCTGGCTTCTTTGCATGCAATATGTTGGCCGCCTCATGAATCATTTGTCTGACCCCACCCTCTCTGACAAACAGCCTTCCTTCATTGCTACTGGTATCATTGGTGACATCAGTCCCTACCTTAGTTTCTTCTGGTTTGAGCCCGTCTACTACAAGACTCCTGATAACCAGTTTGGCTCACAGACCACTGAATGTCTTGGTCACTTTGTTGGCATTGCTGCGCATGTTGGTAATAGCCTATGTTTCACCATCTGGGATCCCATCACCAATAAACTCCTTGATCGCTCTGGTGTACGCACTGCTTTAACTCCCAAGCATCGTAACAAGCGCGCTGGCTTGTTCACTGATGATGGCTTTCTTGCATGGCGCAAGGCTAAGGATGCTTCCCTCACTCCTAAGTCTTCTGGTGATAGTCCCTCCTTACAACACCCTACACCAACCCGTTCCGTCACAGCATCACCTCCTCTGCACATCACAAAGCCATCCTTGCCTACATTCCTTTATTCCAAGGTTCCTAATACACGAAGCTATGTCCCTTCTCCACTCCCTCACAACTATGGGGAGATTCTTGATGGCCCCCCAACCCCTCACATCTACAGCAAGACCCCTACCGGTACCCCTGTTACTGAAGCTGATTTTGGTCCCCCTGAGCTAGCATATTTTGATGTTAGTGAAGTCACACCTACACTCATCAATCCTGCTACCCCTTCTGTAGGCCCATCTGAGGTAGTTGTTACTGATGAAGAAGGCAATGCACAATTTCACGCTGATGGCAAACCCATCACCATCCCTGCCATCCCCGCTGCTGACTTGCAAGGGCGATCCTTTCTGTTAATTTCCTTTTGAAACTGGCTGTTCGAACCTCTGCTGTCTTTTCTTGAAAACAGCACACTTAACAAGAGATTGCATGTGCGAACCTCTAGTGTGCGTTCGTTCTTTGAGTACTAAGTATCAAATTGGGGTGACGTTGATTCTTCTCTTCTTGTGGAGTATCGAACTCGACCGTAAGAATGAGCCCGGTAATTCTCGAGGTCTCATTATTTCCGTTCTCGTACCTCTACCAACCTAGACACGAAAGGAATTTAATACTTTCTAATGGCCCTCCCAGATGGCACACAGAAAAGAATGACAGTTGTTGATGTTGAAAACAGCATTGAGCAAAACAAAGACTTCATCAAGTTCAAGTGCAAGCATACAGATGACGAACTTGAAGATATCATCGCCTACAATGATGTCATGAATTATATCCACAGAGATATCACTCAAGAAGATGGCAAACTTTGGTCCTTTCGACGCATACTTGGTCATCAAGGTCCCCTTGACAACAAGCACCCCCAATACAAAGGTTCCAAATACAACCTATGGATTGAGTGGGAAAACATGGAACGTACCTATGAACCTCTCTCCAATGTAGCCGCAGACGACCCTGTTACTGTAGCCAAATATGCAAAGGACAACAACATGCTTGATCAACCTGGTTGGAAACATCTCAAACGCATTGTTTCCCTTGCCCGAAGAACCAAGAAACTAGACCGGTTAATCCACCAAGCCAAGCTCCGCTCCTTTCGAACTGCTCCACAGTACCAGTATGGATTCAAAGTACCTCGAAATCATGACGAGGCCATCCAGTTTGATACAGCAAATGGCAACACCAAATGGCAGGATGCCATAGCGCTGGAAATGTCACAGCTCCAAGAATATGACACCTTTATTGACAAATGTATCTACAAGGCTAGCAATATACCCATTGGCTTCCAACAGATCAAGGTCCACATGATTTATGCAGTCAAGCATGATGGCCGACACAAAGCCCGGCTAGTTGCAAATGGCAATCTCACTGAAGCTCCCATTCACAGTGTGTATGCAGGGGTTGTTTCCCTTCGTGGCTTGCGCATGTGCCTATTCCTTGCTGAGCTGAATAGCTTAGAAGCATGGGGAACTGACATTGGTAATGCATACCTTGAAGCTGTTACCTGCGAAAAAGTATGCATCAAGGCTGGCGCTGAATTTGGATCACTAGAAGGCCACCTCCTATTGATTTACAAGGCCCTATATGGACTTCGATCATCTGGCAAGTGCTTTGGTGATCTACTTGCTGCCTGCCTCGTTGAACTAGGTTTTGAAAGATCCAAGGCAGAGCCCGAAATCTTTATCAAGCCTGGCAACAACAAACATGGGGAGCCAGTATATGAGCTCATATGCACATATGTTGATGACCTCTGCTTATGTATGGCCAATCCCGAAGCCTTTCTGATAATCCTACAGTCTGAACCTTATAATTTCAAATTAAAGGGTTCTGGGCCAATGAACTTTCATTTGGGATGTGGATTCGAAAGAGATGAACATGGTGTGCTCTGCATGAACCCCATCAAGTTCATCGAGAAAATGGAGGCCTCGTATGTACAAATGTTTGGCTGCAAACCTACCACCAGATTCCATTCACCACTTGCTGAGAACGACCACCCAGAGCTAGACTCAACATCCTTCCTAAGTAATACTGATATCCAAAAGTATCAAAGCATGATTGGTTCACTTCAATGGGTCATAGCTATTGGACGTTTTGACGTGCAGACTGCTGTTATGACATTGTCAAGCTTCCGAGTCCAACCTAGGGAAGGCCATCTCAACAGAGCCAAAAGAATCTATGGTTACATCTCTAAGTTTCGACACTTCAAAATCCGATTCAGAGTGGGCATACCAGATCTTGTACTCACTGAAGGTACCAGCACAGACTGGTCCAATACAGTGTATGGGGAGCACTCCGAGGACCTCCCTAGTGATGCTCCTAAACCCCTGGGTAAGGTGGTTGTGTTGTCTCATTTCTATGATGCAAACTTAATGCATGACATCCTAAGTGGTAAAGCTGTCACTGGTATACTGCACTTTGCAAACAAGACCCCCATCATGTGGTTCTCCAAGAAGCAAGCAACCTCTGAAACAGCCACCTTTGGCGCCGAATTTGTGTCTGCTAGAACATGTATTGAGCAGATTGTTGACATTCGACAGTCATTCAGGTATCTAGGTACTAGAGTACACGACACATCCTACACATGGGGAGACAATGAAAAGATGATCCAAACCTCTACATTCCCATATGCGAGGCTCCACAAGAGGCATCACATTCTATCATATCACTATGTTAGAAGCATGATCGCAAGAGGTTTCATCCTCATGCAACATCTTGCAGGTAAGGATAACTGCGCTGACATCCTCACCAAGCATTGGGGACACTCGGTGGTGTATCCTTTACTCAAGCCCATCTTTTACTACTGTGGAAACACCGGTGATCTATTGCAGGATGACTGCACCAGATACTAGAGGATGCTTTCATGTGGACACATGGGGAGTATTAAATTCCTTTTGTGTCTAAGTTGGTAGAGGTACGAGATCGAAAATAATGAGACCTCGAAAAATTACTGTTCGATACTTAACTGGAGGAGAAGAATCGATCGTCAATACCGAGCTCATTCTTACGATCGAGTCCGATACTTAGTGATCCAAGAAAGAACACACGACAGATGTTAACATATATTACCTTCTGTTAAGTGTCTTGTTTTCAAGAAAAGACAGCAGAGGTTTGAAACTCTGCTCACGAATATACGTGTTGTATTAGCGGCAACACGATATTCACCGTAATACGGTAATTTACCGTACAAAATACACGTAAATTCACGTGCTGTATTAGCGGCAGCACCGACCTTTAAAAGAGATACTTGCTCTCCAGCAAGAAACATCTCTTCATCTTATTCTTTTAGATTATTTGATTATTCAACCTTAAACCTTGCACTGGACGTTCTTGCGTCCCTTTTGTAGAACTACAAGCCTAAGATCTAACTGATTGCGTCGATTGGTCGATAGTCAGATTAGATCTGATTGGATTCGCATCCAGTCGTAGTGGATATCAGAGAAATATTAGAAACAACGGACCGGCACCTCAACCGGCCCGCAGCTAAAGCTCCTGTTGCTCCTCTTTGCCTTTGGATTGGATCAGCTCAACAGCCAGTTTCAGAAGGAAATTAACAAGAATGCCCAAAATGTTGTGGTTTGACTCTCCAAATGGCAAACATGGGGGTATTTTTTGTGCAATTCCAGGGCACAAACTTACTTATTGGGTAATGAATCCAAAAATATTCGTTCCAAGCCATGAATAAATTCATCATGACTCATCAAATGCATATTGGGAACAACTTTGTCACACAGAATGCCCAAAATGTTGTGGTTTGACTCTCCAAATGGCAAACATGGGGGTATTTTTGGTGCAATTCCAGGGGGGCACAAACTTGCTTATTGGGTAATGACTCAAAAAGTGTCTGGTCCAAGCCATGAATACATTCATCACGACCCATCAAATGCATATTGGGAACAACTTTGTCACACAGAATGCCCAAACTGTTGTGGTTTGACTCTCCAAATGGCAAACATGGGGGTATTTTTTGTGCAATTCCAGGGGGGCACAAACTGACTTATTGGGTAATGACTCAAAAAGTGTCTGGTCCAAGCCATGAATACATTCATCATGACCCATCAAATGCATATTGGGAACAACTTTGTCACACAGAATGCCCAAACTGTTGTGGTTTGACTCTCCAAATGGCAAACATGGGGGTATTTTTGGTGCAATTCCAGGGGGGCACAAACTTACTTATTGGGTAATGACTCAAAAAGTGTCTGGTCCAAGCCATGAATACATTCATCATGACCCATCAAATGCATATTGGGAATTGATGTAGCAAACCGGATGAGGGGAATGGTAGTGAAGTACAGACCAGCAGACCGGGGAACCACCTTGAGTATACAAGCGCACATACTTCGCGAAAGATCTCACTAAATCAGCAATCAGCAATATTGGTGCGTACCATATCCACGGAACGTTCCCTGTAGGTACAGTACAAATCTTACTGGGAATTCTGTAAGCATCGAATTCTGCAAGTGAATTCTGCAAGCGAATTCTGCAAGCAAAATCTGCAAGCAAAATCTGAAAGCAAAATCTGAAAGCAAAATCTGAAAGCAAAATCTCTAAAATTACAGGCTAGCGCTAACAAGCGTGTAGAGGATTCCCCTAGCAGAATACAAGCCCACAGCTCACTCTTTTGCTCCTAAACCGATTAGTAGTAGAATTAAATAGGTAACGCGTCCTGGTCCAATAGTTCTCCTATTGTACCCGTACGACAAGCCTATCTGTTGGTCCCCTAGCTCGCCTAGTGTACCTGTCCTGGTCCCCTAGTATTGCCTAGTGTACCCATACAGCGGTCGGTCCGCTCTTACTAACACACTCACACCTCCACAGCTCCCCATTGTCACCTTACAATAGGCCCGGCCCTGATAGATACACGACAAACAGATACGGACGCCGGAATCGATTTGGCTAACGGTCCGCACCTCCATGCGGATTCCCTAGCATCAACTCCAAAGATACGGACGCCTACTCGTCGCAACTTCAGTTGATTTCCACTCCGCACATCCCATCCCCCGCACCTCCTCTTGAGGAACTCGTATTGGTCCCCACAGAACAGCAACGCACCTCCAAGAGTCCGCGCATCGATTCGATCCTTGTCGGATTATAGCCTGCACCTCCACGCGTCCTCCAACGTCTCTTTTACCGGCGACTCCAACGTCTCTCTGCACCTCCAAGCGTCCGCCAATCAAGATACCGGCGACTCCGACGTCTCCCTTATTGGCGCCTCCAACGTTTCTCTGCACATCCGATAGTAGTCCGCACCTCCAAGCGTCCACGAATCTAGATACCGGCGACTCCAAAGTCTCTCTGCACATCCGATAGTACGCACCTCCAAGCGTCCGCGAATCTTCCATCCATCTCCCAGCACAAGCACAACATTCTGACCTACACTGAGTATTACCAGAGCACCCCCAGTCCCCTTGGAGTGGGACCTGCTCGGGAACTGGCCTACCAAACCATCTATGACTACTTTGCTGAGGAAACAGCCACCCCCATTTTCCTGGGCCGGCTCTTGGACCTCTTCGAACCAGAACCTGTGGGGGCCCTAGGAATATTCCTGACCGACACCTTTGGAAAGGCGCGCCTCCGATTGGTGCATGGCCTTCGGAAGTACCCGGGGCCCTTGACCGCGCCAAGTACCAACAAGGGCAAGGCCTTTGGTTACCTGGAT
This sequence comes from Pseudo-nitzschia multiseries, assembly GCA_037355745.1. NCBI lineage: Eukaryota > Bacillariophyta > Bacillariophyceae > Bacillariales > Bacillariaceae > Pseudo-nitzschia > Pseudo-nitzschia multiseries. The sequence continues at coordinate 27,353,698 of CM074782.1, read as the reverse complement.
GACATCGAAGGCGATGCAGGAGAGCTAGTGCTAGTGGATGCTGCCCTCCTCGAGCAGGCGCCCGAGACCTTGGTGCTGTCCCTTGATCGCCACCTCGACGTCATCAAGCATGCTCACCATTCCCACATGATCCCCATGGTGCTAGGAAATGATCCTCACATGGAAGTCATCACCCCCTTCAAGGCCTGCTTCATCCCCTTCCAATTGGTGCCCTTACTCCTAGGCAAGGGCCTTAGTCCAATCCACGCCTTGAACATCATCTACCCCTACCTTGACACACTCAACCTGGCACTCACTTGCGCCCCCCTACTGAATACCCTCCGAGCTGCTGGTACCGACCCCACCATTGTGGATGGAGGTATCCACTTTGCCACACCCGGCACCCCCTTTCAAGGGGAGCCAGGTCTGACCTTGTACATGCGCAATCAGGTACTATACCGGGACCTCCCGGGCTTGAAGCAACCCTCCCATCCAGGGCAGCCGCCGGCACCCGGCCAACCAGCCGGGGTAGATCCCACGCTGGCAGCTACCCTAAACGCCCTCGCCAACCAACAGCTCAAGCTCAGTGAGGGCCTAGACCAACGTCGCCCCCCTGCCACGGTCAAGAACACCTGAGGCCCCTTGTACACCCAGCGCTTGCTGCTGCTATGCGGCAAGCTTGAGGAAGCCAACCTACCCCCCATATACCAAGCCTGGGCCCAGAAAGGCAAACACAAGAAGACCCATATGATCTTCCAGAGCCAGGTAGCCACATGCGCCGCCGAGTTCCTCATCCAGGCACCCTTGGTCACCACGGCGGCACTCAAGAAGTTCCAAGATGGCAACTTTCATGGGACGGACCCCTTTGACGTGGCGGACGGCATACTCCCTTTAGCTTTCACTCCCCCCAGTGGATCTGCCGCCTCCTTGAAGCGGGAACAGGAAGCTGCAGCCACGGTGGCGGCCTACGACACCATGATCTCCACCGAAGGCAACTCCCTCACCTTGAAGGACTCCCTCGAACTCCAGAAGACCAAGGCCTACCTACCCATCGACTGGACTGAAGCTACCACCCAACTGGAAAGCTATTCGCCGTCCTGGCCACCATTCTAGGCATGCATCACCCTGTCGTGCAGGGCTACCAGAATGGACTCGCCAAGCTCAAGCTCCAGCAAATGCCCCTCCGCCGAGCAATTGCCGATGAACTAGGGGAGCTCATCACTCCCTCCATTGTGGTATACTACTTCCAAATCCAGGTGCGGGGCTGGCTTGAGGAACAATGGGGATCAACATTCACTCTCCCCTCCCCCGACTTTGGGAAGGACTTCCAAGCCTTCCGTATCACCCAGAACCTCTACTGGCTCCCCAATGTCACCAATGTGCCGGCTCTGCGGCACCTACGTTGCGTAGATGCCGTGGCTGCCCCTCCTGCAACCCCAGGCACCCCCACGCCCGGCAAGACTACCCCCAGCCCCAACCAAGGCTCCGCCGGAGGTGCCCGCGTCTTCAACCCCAACCTGGATCCCCGGCTACAAACGGCGGGGGTAGCCAACAAAGTCCTACGCGCCCGACTGAGGGAAGTCATGGCTACCATGAAAGAAAAAGGTACCATTCCCTTGTCTCGTCCAGATGGCAACGAGCGCTGCCATTCCTATCACCTTTGAGGAACCTGCTTCACCAACTGCAGGAACATCCAGGACCATGGCACCATCACCAGCAGTGAACAGGACCAAGTCTGGGCTTGGTGCCAAGCCGCTTTTAATGTCTGACCGAATGGCAAGCGCCCCTTTGGCGCGTTGTCCCTGCCCTCTAACTCACCGAGGGGGGCGCTGCCTTTCCTCCCGACGACTACCTATGCCTCCATCT